>CM075850.1:15105937-15426170 GCA_037975125.1 Latrodectus hesperus | reverse complement strand
AAATAATTTCTATTCGTTTTTGTGGGAGATTGAGTTGTTTTTTGATGAAATACATAAGATATCATCTTCTGGACAATTGAGCGCACCATACAAAGACTCACTTTCTCCTAAAATATACTTTTTATAATAAAATGAATACCACAGTTAGTCTAGAAACATTATTTACTATAAAATTAAACCATTTATTTCTATATCTATTGGCCATTTTTTAAGATATTGAGGAAATTTTGGATTTTCATCTCAAATGTAATTGGGAATCTGAAGTCACTTGTGTCACTTGAGCTTGTCTGTGTGCAAATTCTGGCCATAGGAAACTTATGAAACCATATAAAGATTAAGTGTAATAAGGTAATGCTAATTGCAGAATTTTATGTAAATACTTCTATTCGTTTTTGTGGGAGATTGAGTTGTTTTTTGCTGAAATACATAAGATATCACTTCGGACAATTGAGCGCACCATACAAAGACTCACTTTTCTCCTAAAATATACTTTTTATAATAAAATGAATACCACAGTTAGTCTAGAAACATTATTTACTATAAAATTAAACCATTTATTTCTATATCTATTGGCCATTTTTTAAGATATTGAGGAAATTTTGATTTTCATCTCAAATGTAATTGGGAATCTGAAGTCACTTGTGTCACTTGAGCTTGTCTGTGTGCAAATTCTGGCCATAGGAAACTTATGAAAAACCATATAAAGATTAAGTGTAATAAGGTAATGCTAATTGCAGAATTTTATGTAAATACTTCTATTCGTTTTTGTGGGAGATTGAGTTGTTTTTTTGCTGAAATACATAAGATATCACTTCGGACAATTGAGCGCACCATACAAAGACTCACTTTTCTCCTAAAATATACTTTTTATAATAAAATGAATACCACAGTTAGTCTAGAAACATTATTTACTATAAAATTAAACCATTTATTTCTATATCTATTGGCCATTTTTAAGATATTGAGGAAATTTTGATTTTCATCTCAAATGTAATTGGGAATCTGAAGTCACTTGTGTCACTTGAGCTTGTCTGTGTGCAAATTCTTGGCCATAGGAAACTTATGAAAAACCATATAAAGATTAAGGTAATATAAGGTAATGCTAACGGTAATATTATGTAAATACTTCTATTCGTTTTTGTGGGAGATTGAGTTGCTTTTTGCTGAAATACATAAGATATCACTTCGGACAATTGAGCGCACCATACAAAGACTCACTTTTCTCCTAAAATATACTTTTTTTATAATAAAATGAATACCACAGTTAGTCTAGAAACATTATTTACTATAAAATTAAACCATTTATTTCTATATCTATTGGCCATTTTTTAAGATATTGAGGAAATTTTGATTTTCATCTCAAATGTAATTGGGAATCTTGAAGTCACTATCTCACTTGAGTTTGTCTGTGTGCAAATTCTGCCACAGGGAAACTTTATGAAACCATATAAAGATTAAGTGTATTGCTAGTAATGCTAATTCGCAGAATTTTATGTAAATACTTCTATTCGTTTTTGTGGGAGATTGAGTTGTTTTTTGCTGAAATACATAAGATATCACTTCGACAATTGAGCGCACCATACAAAGACTCACTTTTCTCCTAAAATATACTTTTATAATAAAATGAATACCACAGTTAGTCTAAAAAATTTACTATAAAATTAAACCATTTATTTCTATATCTATTGGCCATTTTTTAAGATGTTATTGAGGAAATTTTGGAATTTCATCTCAAATGTAATTGGGAATCTGAAGTCACTTGTGTCACTTGAGCTTGTCTGTGTGCAAATTCTGGCCATAGGGAAACTTATGAAAAACCATATAAAGATTAAGTGTAATAAGGTAATGCTAATTGCAGAATTTTATGTAAATACTTCTATTCGTTTTTGTGGGAGATTGAGTTGTTTTTTGCTGAAATACATAAGATATCACTTCGGACAATTGAGCGCACCATACAAAGACTCACTTTTCTCCTAAAATATACTTTTTATAATAAAATGAATACCACAGTTAGTCTAGAAACATTATTTACTATAAAATTAAACCATTTATTTCTATATCTATTGGCCATTTTTTAAGATATTGAGGAAATTTTGGATTTTCATCTCAAATGTAATTGGGAATCTGAAGTCACTTAGTGTCACTTGAGCTGTTCAGTGTGCAAATTCTGGCCATAGGAAACTTATGAAAAACGCAGTATAAAGATTAAGTGTAATAAGGTAATGCTAATTGCAGAATATTATGTAAATACTTCTATTCGTTTTTGTGGGAGATTGAGTTGTTTTTTGCTGAAATACATAAGATATCACTTCGGACAATTGAGCGCACCATACAAAGACTCACTTTTCTCCTAAAATATACTTTTTATAATAAAATGAATACCACAGTTAGTCTAGAAACATTATTTACTATAAAATTAAACCATTTATTTCTATATCTATTGGCCATTTTTTAAGATATTGAGGAAATTTTGGATTTCATCTCAAATGTAATTGGGAATCTGAAGTCACTTGTGTCACTTGAGCTTGTCTGTGTGCAAATTCTGGCCATAGGAAACTTATGAAAAACCATAAAGATTAAGTGTAATAAGGTAATGCTAATTGCAGAATTTTATGTAAATACTTCTATTCCTTTTTTGTGGGAGATTAAGTTGTTTTTTGCTGAAATACATAAGATATCACTTCGACAATTGAGCGCACCATACAAAGACTCACTTTTCTCCTAAAATATACTTTTTATAATAAAATGAATACCACAGTTAGTCTAGAAACATTATTTACTATAAAATTAAACCATTTATTTCTATATCTATTGGCCATTTTTTAAGATATTGAGGAAATTTTGGATTTTCATCTCAAATGTAATTGGGAATCTGAAGTCACTTGTGTCACTTGAGCTTGTCTGTGTGCAAATTCTGGCCATAGGAAACTTATGAAAAACCATATAAAGATTAAATGTAATAAGGTAATGCTAATTGCAGAATTTTATGTAAATATCATTCGTTTTTGTGGGAGATTGAGTTGTTTTTTGCTGAAATACATAAGATATCACTTCGGACAATTGAGCGCACCATACAAAGACTCACTTTTCTCCTAAAATATACTTTTTATAATAAAATGAATACCACAGTTAGTCTAGAAACATTATTTACTATAAAATTAAAACCATTTATTTCTATATCTATTGGCCATTTTTTAAGATATTGAGGAAATTTTGGATTTTCATCTCAAATGTAATTGGGAATCTGAAGTCACTTGTGTCACTTGAGCTTGTCTGTGTGCAAATTCTGGCCATAGGAAACTTATGAAAAACCATATAAAGATTAAGTGTAATAAGGTAATGCTAATTGCAGAATTTTATGTAAATACTTCTATTCGTTTTTGTGGGAGATTGAGTTGTTTTTTGCTGAAATACATAAGATATCACTTTCGACAATTGAGCGCACCATACAAAGACTCACTTTTCTCCTAAAATATACTTTTTATAATAAAATGAATACCACAGTTAGTCTAGAAACATTATTTACTATAAAATTAAACCATTTATTTCTATATCTATTGGCCATTTTTTAAGATATTGAGGAAATTTTGGATTTTCATCTCAAATGTAATTGGGAATCTGAAGTCACTTGTGTCACTTGAGCTTGTCTGTGTGCAAATTCTGGCCATAGGAAACTTATGAAAAACCATATAAAGATTAAGTGTAATAAGGTAATGCTAATTGCAGAATTTTATGTAAATACTTCTATTCGTTTTTGTGGGAGATTGAGTTGTTTTTCGCTGAAATACATAAGATATCACTTCGGACAATTGAGCGCACCATACAAAGGCTCACTTTTCTCCTAAAATATACTTTTTATAATAAAATGAATACCACAGTTAGTCTAGAAACATTATTTACTATAAAATTAAACCATTTATTTCTATATCTATTGGCCATTTTTTAAGATATTGAGGAAATTTTGGATTTTCATCTCAAATGTAATTGGGAATCTGAAGTCACTTGTGTCACTTGAGCTTGTCTGTGTGCAAATTCTGGCCATAGGAAACTTATGAAAAACCATATAAAGATTAAGTGTAATAAGGTAATGCTAATTGCAGAATTTTATGTGAATACTTCTATTTGTTTTTGTGGGAGATTGAGTTGTTTTTTGCTGAAATACATAAGATATCACTTCGGACAATTGAGCGCACCATACAAAGACTCAATTTTTCTCCTAAAATATACTTTTTATAATAAAATGAATACCACAGTTAGTCTAGAAACATTATTTACTATAAAATTAAACCATTTATTTCTATATCTATTGGCCATTTTTTAAGATATTGAGGAAATTTTGGATTTTCATCTCAAATGTAATTGGGAATCTGAAGTCACTTGTGTCACTTGAGCTTGTCTGTGTGCAAATTCTGGCCATAGGAAACTTATGGAAAACCATATAAAGATTAAGTGTAATAAGGTAATGCTAATTGCAGAATTTTATGTAAATACTTCTATTCGTTTTTGTGGGAGATTGAGTTGTTTTTTGCTGAAATACATAAGATATCACTTC
This sequence comes from Latrodectus hesperus, assembly GCA_037975125.1. Classification (NCBI taxonomy): domain Eukaryota; kingdom Metazoa; phylum Arthropoda; class Arachnida; order Araneae; family Theridiidae; genus Latrodectus; species Latrodectus hesperus. The sequence goes on along the minus strand of CM075850.1, from coordinate 15,421,618 downwards.
GGACAATTGAGCGCACCATACAAAGACTCACTTTTCTCCTAAAATATACTTTTTATAATAAAATGAATACCACAGTTAGTCTAGAAACATTATTTACTATAAAATTAAACCATTTATTTCTATATCTATTGGCCATTTTTTAAGATATTGAGGAAATTTTGGATTTTCATCTCAAATGTAATTGGGAATCTGAAGTCACTTGTGTCACTTGAGCTTGTCTGTGTGCAAATTCTGGCCATAGGAAACTTATGAAAACCATATAAAGATTAAGTGTAATAAGGTAATGCTAATTGCAGAATTTTATGTAAATACTTCTATTCGTTTTTGTGGGAGATTGAGTTGTTTTTTGCTGAAATACATAAGATATCACTTCGGACAATTGAGCGCACCATACAAAGACTCACTTTTCTCCTAAAATATACTTTATAATAAAATGAATACCACAGTTAGTCTAGAAACATTATTTACTATAAAATTAAACCATTTATTTCTATATCTATTGGCCATTTTTTAAGATATTGAGGAAATTTTGGATTTTCATCTCAAATGTAATTGGGAATCTGAAGTCACTTGTGTCACTTGAGCTTGTCTGTGTGCAAATTCTGGCCATAGGAAACTTATGAAAAACCATATAAAGATTAAGTGTAATAAGGTAATGCTAATTGCAGAATTTTATGTAAATACTTCTATTCGTTTTTGTAGGAGATTGAGTTGTTTTTTGCTGAAATACATAAGATATCACTTCGGACAATTATATTAAATTAAGCATGTATACCATAATATTAAATTAAACATGTTTCAATGATTTAATTTATCATTTTTACATTATTTCAGTGAAATTATGTAAAAATCACAATGTCTGCTTAAAAATACTGAAAATTAGAAAAAAAGGATAAAAAAGTCGTTTAAAAACAAAACATGGGAATCATGAATAATAATAAAAAATCTTTAGTTCTAATTTAAAAAATCATTAAAACAGAGAGTAAAATTATTCTTTTAAAATCCAATACTTTTAAGAAAACTTACTGCGTTCTTCAAGGATATTTTTAAATTTTATTTTGCATACTATAAAAATACTCATAATTAAATAAAATATTATAAATCAAAAATTTTAATATAGAAAACAATAAAGAAGATGAAAATGGATTTTGAAAAACAACAAAGCAAACAATTTTACTCTCTGAAGTTTTACTGATAAATGAGTGAAATAATGAATAATCATATAAATATACGTATAAAATAAAAAAAAGTGAATTAATCACAAAAATATAAAATATGGAAAACTTAATAAAAGCAAACAAGTTTATTTGAAGCAACAGAATTTTTACAAATCCAAAAGGAAATCTAATAAATTATTAAAAATATAATTATTTGTTTATCCGTTGTCTTTAGATGCTTTATTAATTACTAAGAATATAATTTTCAATTGATAGAGGTAGAAAATAAAATTATTGACTTATAAAATAGAGATTAAAAACTTAGGAAATGGATCAGTATATATATATATATATATATATATATATATATATATATATATATATATATATATATATATATATATATATATATATATATATATATATACATTTAAAGGATGAATAATGGCTCATTAAATTAATATGTACTTTTAATAAACATAAATTCACAAAATGATTTATTACAATTACAAGAGGGAGAGCAGATTGAGAAGGAGTGCTAACCACTCAGCCATTGGTCGGCAAATATTTAGTTATATACATAATTATTTTTTAAAACATTAAAAATACATTTGTAAATGTAAATAAAACTTTTATATTTTGCCATATTTTAAATTTTTTTCTGCTTTCTTTCAGTAACTCTTTTTTTTTTAAATGTACTTTTATATTCAAAAAATAAATGAAAAAATAATCTCGATGACATAGATGGCGCTACTGGTTTATACAGACTATGCTGATACTGCATTTTACAAAAAGGAGTTGACTAATGCTTAAAAGAATTCCATAAACGTGTCGGAAAGATACCATTATTCAGCTCTATTTTTAAAATTTATGATCCAAACTCGAAGTTCCCAAACTCAGTGAAACTGTGTTTTATGGAACAGGAAGTTGAAATAGAATCGAAATCGTATTTAACACTTGCTTTAGAGACACAGACTATAATCTCTTCAGAATAATATAAAAAGATGAATTATTCATGCCGCAGAGTCTCTCTAATCTCTGAAAAGATTAGAGATTTCAATATATATATATATATATATATATATATATATATATATATAGCCGATTAGTGCTTTATGTAGAAAAAGGAAGTGCAACGTAAACTTACATACTTCTAAATGAAAAAGAGAAAGCAAATTTTATTTCATTTTTTAAAATCCCTTTTTAATTATTTTTTGCACTGAAAGCCTAATTCAAACAGGTCTTACAGTTTAAATGATATTGTGGATGTAAGAGGTGGGAACCTTATCTATGAACTGTTAAACTCAAGGCTAGATCATTAACCATTTGGATTGATTGAAAATTAAAATTTGGATAGGCCATTTACTATTTTAATATTAAACGTCTTAACACCTCCTTTTAGAAAAATTATTTGTACGCAAAATCTACTATTTATTTTAGTACCTTTTCCCAAAATTTTAGCAGTTGTCAATTTATGTCTTTTTAGAGTGTTAAACTAGTCTTTCGTGGTGAGCCATTCTTCCAGTAAAAACATGTGCTTATCTTTCGGTAAAAATAATAATTAAGAAAAATAAACAATATTCATTATTTTATCACGATATTTACTACTTTTTTTAAATATTGTTCACTCGTAAAAATTTGCTTTGTACCACGAAATAAACTCTATCTTATGAATCAATAACAAACTAATCGAGTGAAAAGCAAATCTGTTAAAAATTCATTTTAAGTTATGAAGTTAATAAATATTGAAGTTTATAGTATTTTCCTTCGCATTCCCTTTAACACATGTCTGGCGGCATACTGGTAAAACAGGAAAGACGTTCGCTTCAAAATTATTACTTTTTTCAAAAAATGAAAAACATAATAAATATCTTTAGCTTTAAGGAAATAATACTATAGAAATGTAAAAAAGGGAGAAGATTCAATGTTGCACATATTTTTAGTAATTCCAATAATTTTTCATAGATGAAAATTTTGATAAAAAAATTAATCTTTGTAACAAACAGTTTCAGAATGGTGTGCTCCTGTAAAATAGTGTGGTTACAATCTATTTTACAGGAAGTTCAAGTAAACGTTAAAGATAGATTTAAATAAAGTAATGAATGAATTACAAATTAAATGAATTACAAAATTAATTATGGCTTAAAGTAATCAAAATGTCTAAATATAATATAAACTATGTTTTAAATTTACCAAAAACCAATATCATAATTCACGTTTAATTTAACTCCATTCGTTCGTTATTTAAACTTGGGCGAAAATTCGGTGTCTAAATTTAGATTAAATATCAAAGTAATTAAATTAATGAATTGAATTTCTAAAAAACTATTCCTATTTAAAATGTATAATTTGCTTTTTCAATGATTGAAAAAATTTTATTTTAGAAAACTTTAAATTCATTTATGAAAATGAAGTTTGTATTCCTATATTATGTATTAATCCACTCATTCATTTAAAAAATGTAAGCACTTAAATCAAACTAATTAGTTTACTAAAATTAATGAAAATGTCCCAAGTTCTTAATTATGTTTTATTTTTAAATTTTTTTTCTGAAACACATAACTTTATTATTTTTATCGATTTAATTGTTATTAAAAAGGAAATTAGCATTTATTGATCAACATAAAATTTTGAAGTTATAAACATTAAAATAGCCCATTAAGATATTAAATAAAATAATTCTTTAAAAAGATAATCCTTTGAACTCTTAATTAAATGGTTTTTGTGAAAGAATTTACATATAAAGGAAATACGCTTCACTTAAAATTTCTCTTTAAGTGAAGCATCATTTTAAACTACTTCAGAGTAAGACGGAATAACTAAATTTTTTTATTTATAATTAATGAATATTACTTTAATAAAATCTTGTGATCAAATTAGTTTTTTTTATAAGGAACACTCAAATATTTAGTTGAGATTCCTTACATTAAAATTAAGCCTACTTTTTGATTTTTTTAAACTTTGTAATTATTTATATATTTGTAATTTTCAATTTTTAAAGCTCTAACCTTATAATTTCCTGGGGATATATTAGGATACATTGGAAATGCTTTTGTTAGTTTGGAGATTGATGTTAAGTTTGTAATTTTCATTTACATCATTTGAAAAATAAATTTATAAATGCCAGCGAAGTATCGAGTTTGACATCTAAGACTACTTGATGTTCCAAACTTCAACTCCGTACCAATCAAAGAAGTTGTTCATATGTAAACATTTGTTACGATGATAATCCCTGATTAAAGCAGTATCGAACCGGGAAATTTTAATCACGAACAGTCATGTTATCTATGCCTAAAAATAATTTTAATTTTTGTTATGGTTTCACGTAAAATGAAATCCTTAATTATTCAGATAAGTTAAATTTTCACTAAGCTCATGTGACTATTGAGTTCGTATTTGAGGCAATTAGATAAAAGTTAATCTAAAAATGCTTTAATCATACAAAAGGAATAAAAAGGAATTATAAAACAATGGAATTTGCATTTTACTGATTATATATATATATATATATATATATATATATATATATATGTATATATATATATATATATATATATATATATATATATATATATATATATATATATATATATATATATATATATATATATATATATATATATATATATATATATATATATATATATATATATATATATATATATATATATATATATATATATATATATATATATATATATATATCTGTATTTTTTCTTGAAAATTAAATGCATTAATTGCGAAGACAATTATTTTCTTTTTTTCAAGAGTTGTACTTTTAAATACTTTTTGAATTGGTTTCTACTAAAACTAAGTACCATAAGCCTTTGCCTTACAGATAATTTTAAAACCTTTTGACATTTAAAAATTGATTAAGAGACGTTAATTGTACCATTAAAATCAAGATAAGCGAATATGATATATCATGTTACTAAAGAGGAATTGTTTTGTACTCTATGAGAAACTCACAATAAACTAGCATTAGAAAGGCACTTAGAAAGAACACGTTTGCTTAAAGAGTTGTAAGTTAAATAAAAAATATTACTCATGAAGTTGTAAATGTTATATGAAAATAGTATCAGATAAAACACAACGCCGTTATGAAAGGTACTGTTGTGAAATCAATATTCAATTCTGGGTTTAACTCAAGATGTTAAATTTATCTGCAGTCCTACAAATATGGAATATAATTTCATAGTGGTGTATCAAGATCATTCAACAAACTTTGCCCATATAAAATCTTTTAAAACTAAAAGAGCTCATCTCGGTCTTCCTATAGCTTTAATATTTGTACAGCAAAAATATTGCAGTCAGAGAATGGTAAAGAATTCAGAGATCAAGTTATATCCGTAATATGTGGAAAGATGTTAAGATAGTTCATAGAAATCCTCACCACAGTCAAAAACAAGGCCCAATTGTAAAGGCCAATCAGAATATGCTAACTGCATGGATGAACGATTGCGATACAAATAAATGGTCTGATATTTTAACCTTTGTTCAGTTTGCAAGAGCACTACATACCACGAAGGAATACATCAAAGTCCTTATGGAGCCATGTTTGGCACTGAAGGAAAAGCAGGCACAGCATCGTCTTTTTCCGTCTAGCGAGCAAATTGCAAATATTGAAACCAAGGAACAAGTCGAAGAAATTGCTATTACTTTTAGAACCAATGATCAGTTTGAAGAAACTGTAAATACTTGTATAAAAGGTTTGAGTGGTTGTCATAACGAAAACCATACTTTAAAGGAAAAAATTGAAGAAGACCTGTAATCTACCATGATTTTGCAACAAGTTTTGACTGAATAATACGAGTTAATTTCTATAAAAAGAGCGGTCGCAAAAGAGATTCTTCAACTGCAAGCAACAAAAGTGGTACGAACCTCACAAAAGCAATTCATTACTGCTCAAATTGGTGTTATTGTACGAATACAAGTCTCGGATGTCAACTGGGATCGTAAAGAGAGCCAAACTGTATTAGCGGTTGCTGTTAGAATAGAAGAATCCAACTTCTACAAACAGGCAAATTAATATGGTACCATCAAGTAGCTTTATTTACAATATCAGTTCGTAATTTTCCAAAAAAATACTTTCCATAGATGCAATTTCTTCTCAAGAAAGGTCGCTGTGAGAAATAGCTGCAGGTAATTCGAAAATCTAGAGGCAATACACGTTGTCATTGAAAAGGAAGTGTTCCAGAAAAAAAATAAATGCAATTTTAAAAGCAAGTGTCTCTTGGGAAATTAAAGTGTCATAAGGGCTTAAGTTGATAGCAATAAATTATATTCGAATCGCATAATTAAGTAAGTTTCTTATTAGTGTTATTTTTGCTTATCATTTGTAATCTACTGTTTGCTTTAAGATATTAGCCACTCCTCTCAGATACAGAGGCAACAGAGTTGCATCACTCTGGGGACAACTTATCGCGACTGAAATACGCGTAGAGGAAAATGTAAACCTGTTACATGCTATACACTCACCATTAGTACATGGTGAATGTAGACATTTGCTGGTGGAAATCAGAAATAAGAGTATTCAGCAAATATATCGAACATACACCAAGCGAGAATGTTGACGTTTACCAGAAGTCCGAAATCTGAAAAATGTCAACATTCTCATTGTCGCTTGGTATATGTTCTAAATATTTGGATAATATATGCATATATATATATATATATATATATATATATATATATATATATATATATATATATATATATATATATATATATATATATATATATATATATATATATATATATATATATATATATATATATATATATATATATATGTAAGTATGTATGTTAAAATACATATATATATATATATATATATATATATATATATATATATATATATATATATATATATATATATATATATATATATATATATATATATATATATATATATATATATATATATATATATATATATATTTAAAGGTAACGCCCTTCATATGGTATGACAAAGGGCCGAAAAAGATGGTAATCGGTCGATGCAAGGTCCGAAGAATACAGCGGATGCTGAGAGACCTCCCATTCGAGCTCTTGGAGTGTGGCTTTGACGACTTGTACAACATGGGGTTAGGCGTTGTGGGGAAGGAGTATGGTTTGACCATGTCGATCAGGTCTTTTCAGTCGAATCACCTCATTCACGCGGTGTAGCTGGGCAATGTAGAGCTCCTTGTTGACTGTGACATTCTTTTCGAGCCTTTCCCAGTGCACCAAGAGGTTCTTAAAAACTGGCTCAACAACATCTTTGACAACAGACCAGGTGATTTTTGGCGAAACGGCATCAACAAATTGGTCGAGAGGTGGGAAGAGGTTGTAAACAGCAAAGGCGAATATATAATTGATTAACTTATTGATATAATTAATATTTTTTGTTTAAATATAAAGTCTTTGGTAAAAACACTACGAACTTATTCCCCAACCTATTATATATATATATATATATATATATATATATATATATATATATATATATATATATATATATATATATATATATATATATATATAAATTTTGTGTCACGATGTATGTTCCCGATAAACTCCGAAACTACTGAAGGGATTTTGATAAAATTTTGTAACCATTTATAATATGGTCCAACTTAAAAGATAGAATAGTTTTTATCTCTTAATTATTGATCTCAATATTTATTAAACGACATTAGTGTTTATTTATTGGTTAGTTATGTAAGTTCTTAATAGATGGCGGTTTAGCATCTAAGTTGCACAGGTATTCGGCAGATGGCGACGTGTTTATTATTCTAGATTTTACCATCTTCGAGAAATTTAACGTGCGCGCGCAAGCGCGTGATTAATTATAGAATTTACATATATTTTCATATGTATAATCATACTATAACAATTTTTCGTGAATCATTTTCATAATTATAATTTGTATTGTGTTATTATTGTGCGGTGTTCAGTTTGAATATTTTTAATATTATAAATAATAAAATAAAATTTTATTTATTACTGTTTTTCTCTACTAATTTTCATACCACCTCGAAAACATGTAAGTATTTCTTGATAGCCTTTAATTTTTATTTTATAATTTGATAATTATAATTTTTTCAGCAGTGCATTTTGATCTAATTTAATTATTCAAATGATAAATTTTTTTCATTGTTCTTTATTTCAGTATAATGCCTCGGAAAAATTTTTAAGTTTTAATAATTTAAAATTTATCTCTTAATTATTGATCTCAATATTTATTATACGATATTAGTGTTTATTTATCAGTTAGTTCTGTAAATTCCACGTGGCGACGTGTTTATTTTTCTAGATTATAGTATCTCCCAGAGTAAATTAGCGTGCGAGTACAAGCGCGTGGTTGAATATAGAATTTACATATATTTTCATGATGTATAATCATACTGTAACAGTTTTTCGTGTATCATTTTTATAATTATACTTTGTATTGTATTATTATTGTGTAGTGTTCAATTTGAATATTTTTAATATTATAAATAGTAAAATAAAATTTTATTTATTACTGATTTTCTCTACAAATTTTCATACCACCTCGAAAACATGTAAGTATTTCTTTATAGACTTTTATTTTTTTATTTTTCTTTTATAATTTAATAATTGGCTCTGTAATCGTGCTATTTTGGCAGCAAGAAACTTTGATGCCAACGAAATTAACTTCAATATACAACAGATGTTGCCCGGTGATTTGATGTCTCTTAAATCAATCGACACAGTTATTGATGAAAACGAAGCCGTAAACTTTCCAACTGAATTTTTGAATTCTCTGGATATGCCAGGAATGCCACCACATAATCTTCAATTGAAAATTGGTTCACCAATTATTCTTCTACGTAATTTAAACACAAATCAATTATGTAACGGTACACGCTTAGTCATAAAAGAAATGACAGAAAATATTTTCTAAGCAACAATTTTGACGGAAAAATTTATAGGAGATATCGTCCTGTTTCCACGTATTCCACTGATAGCATCAGAATCTCCAATACCGTTTAAAAGGCTACAATTTCCGATTTGTTTAGCTTTTGCGATCACCATAACTAAATCTTAAGGCCAAACAATGTCTATTTGTGGTTTGGATTTGGAAAACACATGTTTCTCACATGGACAGCTATATGTTGCCTGCTCACGTGTAGGAAAACCATCAAATCTCTTCGTGTTAGCGAAAGACAGGTTAACCAGGAATGTTGTACACAAAGTAGTAAATTTTAATTTTAATAATTTAAAATTGAAAAAATAATAGTTCGATGTTAATGTTATCTACCTCATTTATAACAATTTGTTTTTAGATGTTTTTAATTTATATAGTATATTTTGTAACTAAGTCACTGATAAACTATAATTTAATATAAGATGAATAAAATGTAAATTCAGAAAGTATATGTTGGTTTGTACTTAATTTCAAAATTTCGATACTTTACCTATTACTTTTAAATTTTTGCAAAACGTTTTATTTTTAATCTCATATGAATGAACCTATAAATTTTTTTAGAAAATATTAATTTGATTATACCCAAGAATTAGTAAAAAATTGATTCAATGTATTATAAAAACTCAGCCACTGTAAAGCGTGGCTGGGTCAGCTTGTATATATATATATATATATATATATATATATATATATATATATATATATATATATATATATATATATAAACTTGCAAATAAAATAATTAATGACAACAAATAAATAAATAATAATATTCTGTTTTTGAGATTTAAAAATTTTTTTAATATAACACGTATATTCTAAAACACAATTAGACCTTCAAATTATTACTACATTAAGGATTAATATTTTCTAGCAGAATGACAGTCTTTTTAATTCTAAAGAAGAATTTACAACAACAAATTAAAGAAAATTTTAATTTTAGAATAAAATTTGAAACATAAAATTGTTAGCTATAAATGCAATATTAGTTTCATGCCATATTACTATTAGATATAGCATTAATTATAGCATTTATTTTGTAACATGAACATATTCCCATTAATTGTTTGCTTCATTTGCATTATCGCTTATTTTCCTAAAGTATTCTGTTAAATTATTTATTATTTTTTAGGATTTTTGTGTTAGAATGCTTTTTTGATAAAAGTTTCTTTAAAAAAATGTTTTTTTGATAACTTGTCAAATAGTTTTAATTTTATTTACAAACATTTCTTTCTAAAATAATTTTAAAGATTAACCTTTTTTTGAAATTGATTTCAGACTGTAAGCTCAATTAATCTTACTCTCCAAGAACTGATATATTTTTTCCTTTAGATTCTTTTTTAGGATTATAGAATTTTTTGTATCAGTTTTCAAAAGAAACCTATGATGAGAGCTTTACGAAAAAAAAAAGGGTTTTTTTTCCTTTTTTATCTTTCGTAAAGCTTCCATAATTTATTTTACTAATCTCTCAATAATTTAGTGGAAAACACAATACAAAAATAATTCCAGTTGTTTGACATTAAACGAAAACTAAAATGCTTATAGTTCAATATATTTTATTATTATATTTATCAATAAATGGTTATTTAAAACATATCGAATTGAAAATTTCTAGATTGTAAAAATTAAAATTATTTATTTGTATGATTGTATATTTCCTTTTAAAAAATCGCTCAACACGAAACACCACCAATATTGAAACAGCAAAAAATAGGGAAACAATCCAGATGCCAAGTGAGTAGTAAACGCATTGATCTTCCCTTCAAAAGTTCATTGGTTCAATTCCTATTTCAGGAATGAAAAGTTGTATTGGTTCAGAACCCATTTTAAACATTTGGCCCCGATCTAATTAGTTTTGGCGAAAAATTTTCTTTTCTACAAATTATTCTATCGTGTTAATGGAGGGATATTTAGCACAATGGACGTTTAGCGAACGGAGGATTCTGAGAATGATAAAGATTTTTTGGTTCAGGCATTAACCTCAAATAAATCTTTCCCTGATGTAATCTTGGTCCGCCCAGCTGCTTTTAAATAAGGTAACGTCTTTTTGAAGCCAGTATAATGCACTCGTTTCCATTGCAAATAATGCTCACAAAATTTAAAGGGTGTCATTATTTCTCATTTGAGAAAGAATGAAAATCATTTAGCTAATCAAGAAGTACTGAGCATTAACTATTTTCTGGATGTAACTGCCTTAATATATATTTTTTTAATAAAGCTTGTTAATAAAAACAATTTCATTTTAAATGTATTCTTCTAAATTCATCATTCTTGCCAGCTTGAGGGAAATTTTTATACCCTCTTTTTGAAAAAGTTTTCAATTTCTCTCATGCGAAAAATGAAAATAGTATTTCACTGATATCTTCTACATTTGTGAATTTTTCGCTCTTCAAAACATTTTGTAAGGGCAAAAACAAGTGATAGTTGGAGGGTGATAAGTCCGAGGAATATGGAGTATGGAACAGAATTTCCCGACCCAGTTGTGAAATTAGTTGACAAATTCTTTTCTTGGCCTTTTTCTTGGACTTCTCTAAGTTAAAACATTGCCGGCTTCTATTCTCGAACTGCTCCCATCAAATTACCCAGTCGCTGACAATACTTTTCCAAACTGAGCTTTGTGTTCGATTTCTAATGCTCATAATGTACTGGTTCTCAAATGTCCCACCATATAAACAACATTCTCTGATTCAGAATCAAATTTATTTTAGAATTGGAAGAGCTGGATTTTCCGAAAAATATATCGTTTTCCTTATGATCTTTTTCTTAGGACTCGATTTTGTTCCGAACAAGCAGAAACAGGCATATAATGACTCGATCATCAAAATCCTTCTAACTTAATTCAATTCTAACTTCTAACTTAATTCATGTAGCCCCCATTTTGAAAATTTCCACAATAATTTCTTCAGAATATGGTCCGAAATAGTTTACTTAGTTGAATTAATCTATCTGCGATCTTCGATGTTGTCACAAATAGATCTAGCTCTAATATAGTTTTAACAACATCTCATCATAGATCAATGGTCAGAACTTTCCGGTAGATCTAATACATTATGATGCAAAAAGAAGTTATAATTTGTAATTTTTTTAATCTTGGAACTTTTATAGCAAAAAGAAATATCTCTACCATGTCATTATTTTAGATAGAAGAACAGTAAATTGATTTTCTATTGAAGGATAAGATAAATTTGTAAAAAAAATAATGAATTCTTTATTTTGCTAATATAATCAATGATTGGTTAGATTTAATAATAAGAAGTTGATTTTTCACGCAACTCCTACATTCCCTAAAGATAAAACTTAATTAATTTTATTAGGTTAGATTAGTTTAGATTCTACCAATGTGTTTTTCTTCGATGAATAACTCAGAAAAAGGTAGCTCTGTGTTTATGGGACAGTAATAAAAATTATTATAAAAGGCATAGAATGATAGTACTAATATATTATAGAAATAAAATGATTCATTAATATAAAAATTAATTGATAGATGTAATGTGATAAAGGGGTTGATAGTATATAAATCACTAAATCATTAAGATAACTCAGTATGTGATATAATTTTTTTATTCAACTTTTTAATCTAAATATATTACTATATCTCTCACAGATATTACCAGATATGTTTATTCACTATAATTATATTTTCTTTGTGGTTGTTCATATAGTTCTGTATAACCAATGTAAAACAATAAATCATGTTTTTTGTGAAAAATTGATATCATTTAAAATTCTCTAGGGGCTGTATTTGTAACCATTAAAATTACTATTACCAAGAAGTAATGCAAATAATATATTCATATTTATTGGACGCTTACTTTATACTGTGAAAACAAGTAAACTAATTTTTTAAAAAATAATTGTGGAGGTATTCATTATGAGAAATCAGCACTCAGAGAATCCTTCTCTTGAAGTATATAACAACCCTTTTCCGTTTGAATATACAGTGAACGAATGATTGGCTACCAGGTATTGGCATTTATTTCTATGCATTACGCATTAAAACTATGGCATACTTAATTGAAAATATTATTTAATGAATAATGGCGTTTTAATTATCTTGGAAACTATTGATTTGACGTTTAATTCGATGAGAGATCAGGAAAACATCCTGGCGAAGGAAATATTAAAATTCACTCTGTATCAAATAAAATCAGTCAAATAGGGTTCATTTACGGCCATTAAATGCTCTTATGAAACCCCCTCTTACAAAGTCTTTGAATTCCATACCCACAAGTTTCGTTACATTAGTCTGCTGAATGAGTAACAACTATTTGAGGTATGTGTCCAGTAGTCAACCCAAAGCATCACAACAAGTAATGGAAAATATTACGAATATACGTCATGTTAACAATGAATCCAATGACAGCATCATGTTAACAATCGATGAAATGACAGCACCTTGTTAACAATGACTGAAATGACATCCCCCTCTTAATAAGGAATGCAATGACAGCTTCATGTTGAAAATGAATGAAATGACATCACCCTGTTAATAAGGAATGCAATGACAGCTTCATGTTAAAATTGAATAAAATGACAGCCCCTTGTTAACAATGACTGAAATGACATCACCCTATTAATAATGAATGCAATGACAGCTTCATGTTAACAATGAATGAAATGACAGCACCCTGTAAACAATGACTAAAATGACATCTCTATGATAATAATGAATGCAATGACAGCTTCATGTTAACAATGAATGAAATGACAGCACCTTGTTAACAATGACTGAAATGACATCACCCTGTTAATAATGAATGCAATGACAGCTTCATGTTAAAAATGAATGAAATGACAGCACCTTGTTAACAATGACTGAAAAGACATCACCATGTTAATAAGGAATGCAATGACAGCTTCATATTCACAATGATAAAAATGAGGCTGTTTAAGCAGCTGGAATTGAAAAGATGACGTGACACATTCTCCTATATGAGTTTTATGGTTGCATTGGAAGGCTTCTTCTTCTATCGCGTGAAACCGAAGATAAAGTATACATGAAAATAGTGCATGTTACAACAAATATCGTCATATAATTGTTGTATAGGATGATAGTTCTTGGATCAAAGATTATGACATAACTAAATGTTTCTTTAAGGTACATGAGATAACACTGTGATGGGATTGGTGGGTTGTTTTTTTAATTTTATGTACAGAATTTGGTGTATTTTATGTACAGAATTGAACTCATCGGCTGTATTTTTTGACAGTCATAAAATCTAAAATAATGTGAGTAGGTGTAAACTGTAAACTCTCTTAGTTGGTGGTATCTCGATAAAAGCCAAACGTGACTTAAAAGTGAATATAATAATTTCTTGCCTCAAAACAATGTTAAAATGATATCTACTTAAGAGATACCAAAATTAAATTTTTTTGTTTTTTAAATATTGTTAGATTATTTAAAACAATCTAGTTCCCATGAATATGTTGAAAACTTGGTCTTAACAGAATATCATAAGGTATTCTCTCTGTTAACAGTAATAAATATTACTGCAATTTTAAAATCATGTTATAAGATTAAAACACGAGTAATTCTCCTTCATGTATTGCCTTTTTAAATCAAATGCAAGATTTAGCTTTGATATTAAGTTTTCTCTTGAATAAAGGTTTTCATTTAAAAATACATTTTTCATCTTAAAATCGATTGATGGTGTTTAAAATCTAGATAAAACAATAATTATATTATTTTTGAGTACTATTTACATATGTTTGAGAACAAGTGAATGTTTTAAAATCTAACCATTAAGAAAAACTGTAGATTATATAATATTTATAAGAAAATAATTAAAAAAATTATATAAGGAGCTATTTTTGAGATACAAATTAATATCGAATCAAAAATAGTTATACTTATCATTTTGTACGGTGATCTATTAATATATATATATATATATATATATATATATATATATATATATATATATATATATATATGTATACGTATGTATGTATATATACATATGTATATATATATATATATATATATATATATATATATATATATATATATATATATATATATATATATAGTAGGGTCAGGAAAGAAAATTTCCCACTAATGTATATCTGAAAAATGAAAATATACATTTGATCTCTAAGATAAGTTATTTGCCAGAAATTAGTCTTTATTGCAAAAAATCTTAAATTTGACAGGAAGAAATACTTGGATAAAATATTGCATAGATATTCAATTTTGCAAATTTGATTCGCTTCAAAGGATTGAGAGCCATAAAGATATTTTTATTGCTAACATTTTCTTTACCATTTTGATATCGTATAAAGTAAGAAAAACCATTTCAAATTTCTTTTAATAAATAAATGAAGTCAGTGAATTAAATACTGCCATGATGTTTTCTATCATGAATTAAACAGAGGTATTTATTTGTGCAATAATGATAATATTCCTTTAGAACATTCAAAGTGAATCCAAATATTTTTAATATATTTGTAGACTAAGACGCTAGGTTTTTTCGAATAAAGGAAGAATTTTGAATTTCTACAAAATGATTCAATACAGCACTTCAACAAACTTATTCACAACCAGATAACTATATATGTTACATGAAATAAAGAACTTCTTGCTTATTACAATTAAAAATTAATTTCACTCACATCATACTATGTGAAAAAAGTAGAAAGGCAGCTCTAAATAATGAATGTAAAGGTCTTGTTAATAAGGAATTATTCTATCATTTGCTTTAACTACTTCAAAGACTTTATTTGCCACTGAATCATGCAAGTCTTGAATTTTGGTTTGATAAAAATTGTCCGAAACACAATTCAAAGCTTCTCGAAGTTCGATCAAAGATTCATATCGCTAGTCTCTGGCTTAAACATGTCGAACAGTTACTGACCATATATTTTAAACAATATTGAGGTCTATTCTTTTTGCTGGGATGTGGTAAAATCCGATCATAATTTGTTTCAAATCAATTTTTAACGTCAATATCCGGGTGAATTCATGTTCCATATTGCTGAAATATCGAATTTCTCCTCCTACCAAGAAGTTCAGAATTTAAAATTAGAATGTAATCTGTATGTTTCTGTCATTCATCCAGAAACTATAGATTGGTCTTTCCAACGTAGTCAATTGACATTCAAACCATTAAACTGCCTCCTCCTATCTGTCAGGTACAAGAAGTTTTTTCTTGTGTACCCAGACAGTTAAAATAATATTGACAACTATCTGGGCTATCTGAATTGATTATGTTTCATCAGAAAAAATAACTGAAGTCCATTAGGAGTTCCAGGCATGTGTTCCTTGACCCACTGTAAGCGGCGCGCAATGTGTCTTTCGTTTCATTTAAGATGGTTCTTTCTTTTCTTGAATATGAACGCGTCCGATCTTTTTATACAGTTATAAAGTGTTCTTCTGGTTACATGTATGAAGCCAGATGGGTCTTGTGATTTTTCAGTGCTTCTACGTTTTTTTTTTTTTTTAAAGATTTTTCTTTGATTACGCAGAATCAATTTTTTGAGTCTGCTAATTGTTGCTTTCCTCTGACTCCTTAGATTTCTAAAGAAGCAAGAAGCAGCGCTTGGACTGATGTGTGGTTGTTTTGAAATTTCTCTTACATTTTTGCCAACATCTTTACATGCCACAATTTGGCCTTTTTGAAATTCACTTAAAGGTTTCCCTCTAGACATTTTAACTGTAAAAAAATTGAAGATTTTTTCAACAAAATATATCCTTCAAAAGAAAGAAAGTTTAATTTTAAGGAATTTAAAAGGTTTTTAAATATATTAAACTGCTACGGATTCCAAAATGAGATTATTTTTCCAATCCTACTTTTTTCAAACACCAAAAATTTGCAAGTATTATAATATTTTCTTAGCGGTGAAAAAAACTCATACACTGAAAGTAAAAGAAAAAATACTTTAAAAAAATAAAAAGGAAATATTGCATTGATTGGGCAAAAATTTAAAGCATAACTTTTAAAATATTAGTGTTTATATATATATATATATATATATATATATATATATATATATATATATATATATATATATATATATATATATATATATATATATATATATATAGTAGATGTGTGTGTTTTAGACAGTTAAAAACTGAAATATGACAAAATGTAGAATTTCTTTAGGATATACTGGAATTTTGATTACAAACTTTGCAAGAATCAGAAGTTTCACTTACCAAATGGGCGCTCTATTAAAAAACTCATTTTTCTCATAAATTATATTTTTCGTATGCAAATGAATACCACAGTTAGTTTTAGAATATGATTGACTACTAAATGAAACTATTTATTTGTTGTGTCCATAGGATATTTCTTAAGATATACTGGAAATTTGAAATCAAACGTAGCGAAAATCAGAAGTTTCACGTACCATATGGGTGCACTAAAAAACTCATTTTTCTTCTAAATTATATTTTTTGTAGTAAAATGAATGCCACAGTTATTTTAATAATATGATTTACTACTAAATGAAACCATTTACTTGTGTGTCCATTGGAAATTTCTTAAGATATTCTGGAATTTTTAAATCAAACTTAGCGAGTATCAGAAGTTTCACGTACCACATGGGCGCACTTTAGAAAAGTTCATTTTTCTCCTAAATTTTATTTTTTGTTATAAAATGAATACCGGATTTAGTCTAAGAATATGATATACTACTAAATGAAACTATTAATTTTTGTGTCCATAGGATATTTCTTAAGATATACTGCAATTTTAAAATCAAACTTAGCGAAAATCAGAAGTTTCACGTACCCTATGAGCGCACTATAAAAAAACTCATTTTCTCCTAAATTATATTTTTTGTATGCAAATGAATACCACAGTTAATTTAAGAATATGATTTACTACTAAATGAAACATTTATTTGTGTGTTTATATGATATTCCTTAAGATATACTAGAATTTTGATTACAAACTTTGCAAGAATCAGAAGTTTCACGTACCATACGGGCTCACAATACAAAAACTCATTTTTCTCGTAAATTATATTTTTGTATTAAAATGAGTACCACAGTTAGTCTAAGAGTATGATTTACTACTAAAAAAAAACCATTTCTTTGTGTGTCCATTGGATATTTCTTAAGATATACGGAAATTTTATAATCAAACTTAGCGAGAATCAAAAGTTTCACGTACCATATGGGCGCATAATAGAAAAACTCATTTTTCTCCTAAATTATATTTTTATGTAATAAAATTAATACCACAGTTAGTCTAAGAATATGATTTACTACTAAATGAATCTATTAATTTTTTTGTCCATTGGATATTTATTAAGATATACTTGAATTTTAAAAGTAAACTTAGCGAGAATCAGAAGTTTCACGTACCACACAGGCACACATTAGAAAAACTCATCTTTCTCCTAAATTATATTTTTTGTAATAAAAGAATACCAGGGTTAGTCTAAGAATGTGATTTACTACTAAATGAAACTATTTATTTGTGTGTCCATTGGATATTTCTTGAGATATACTGCAATTTTAAAATCAAACTTAGCGAGAATCAGAAGTTTCACGTACCGTATGAGCGCACTATAAAAAAACTCATCTTCTCCTAAATTATATTTTTTGTAATAAAATGACTGCCAGAGTTATTCTAAGAATATGATTTACTACTAAATGAAACTATTTATTTGTGTGTCCATTGGATATTTTTTAAGGTATACTAGAATTTTGATTACAAACTTAGCGAGAATCAGAAGTTTCACGTACCATAGGCACGCACTATAAAAAACTCATTTTTTTCCTAAATTAAGTTTTTTATGTGAAGGAATACCACAGTTAGTTTAAGAATATGATTGACTACTAAATGAAACTATTAATTTTGTGTCCATTTGATATTTCTTAAGATTTACTGGAATTTTAAAATCACAAGTTTCATGTATCATATGGGCGAACTATAAAAAAACTCATTTTCTCCTAAATTATAATTTTGGTAATAAAATAAATACCACAGATAGTCTAAGAAGAAGATTTACTACTTAATGAAACCATTTATTTGAGTGTTCATTGGATATTCCTTAAGATATACTGTAATTTTTTTTAAAAACTTTGCAAGAATCAGAAGTTTCACGTACCATATGGGCACACATTAGAAAAACTCATCTTTCTCCTAAATTATATTTTTTGTAATAAAATGAATACCACAGTTAGTCTAAGAATATGATTTACTACTAAATAAAACCTTTTTATTTTGTGTCTATTGGATATTCCCTAAAATATACTGGAATTTTGATATCAAACTTAGCGAGAATCAGAAGTTTAACGTATCATATGGGCGCACATTAGAAAAACTGAATTTTCTCCTAAATTGCATTTTTTGTAATAAAATGAAAACCACACTTATATAGTCTAAGAATATGATTTACAAGTAAATAAATTTATTTGTATGTTCATTGGATAATTTTTAATGTATACTAGAATTTTGATATCAAACTTAGCGAGAATCAGAAGTTTCACATACCATATGGGCGCACTATAAAAAAACTCATTTTTCTCCTAAATTATAATTTTGTAATAAAATGAATATCACTGTTAGTCTAAGAATATGATTTACTACTAAATGAAACCATTTCTTTGTGTGTCCATTACATACTTCTTAAGTTATTCTGGATTTTTGAAATTAAACTTAGGGTGAATAGGAATTCAGGTACCATATGGGTGCTTTCTACAAAAACTCATTTTTCTCTTAAATTATATTTTTTGTAATAAAATGAATACCACAGTTAGTCTAAGAATATGATTTACTACTAAATGAAACCAGTTTCTTGTGTGTCTATTGGATATTCTCTAAATGTACTGGAATTTTGATATCAAACTTAGTGAGAATCAGAAGTTTCACGTCCCATATGGGCTCACTTTAGAAAAACTGATATTTCTCCTAAATTGCATTTTTTGTAATAAAAAGAGTACCACAGTTAGTCTAAGAATATGATTAACATATAAATGAAACTAATTATTTGTGTGTCCATTGAATATTTTTTGCGATATACTAGAATTTTGATTACAAACTTAGTGAGAATCAGAAGTTCAACGTCCCATATGGGCGCACTATGGAAAAACTCATTTTTCTCCTAAATTATATATTTTTTTAATAAAATGAATACCAGATTTAATCTGAGAAGAAGATTTACTACTAAATTAAACCATTTATTTGAGTGTTCATTGGATATTCCTTAATATATACTGGAATTTTGTTTACAAACTGTGCAAGAATCAGAAGTTTTACGCACTATATGGGCGCACAATCAAAAAACTCATTTTTCTCTCAAATTATATTTTTGTATGCAAATGAACACCTTAGTTAGTTTAAGAATATGTATTGACTACTAAATGAAACTATTTATTTGTGTGTCCATTGGATATTCCTTAAGATATACTGGAATTTTGATTAGAAACTTTGCAAGAATCAGAAGTTTCACGTACCATAAGGGCGCATTATAAAAAAACTTATTTTTCTCCTAAATTATATTTTTTATAATAAAATGAATACCAGATTTCGTCTAAGAAGAAGATTTACTACTAAATGAAACCATTTATTTGTGTGTCCATTGGATATTTCTTAAGATATACGGGAATTTTATAATTAAACTTTGCAAGAATCAGAAGTTTCACGCACCTTATGGGCGCACTATAAATAAACTCATTTTTCTATTAAATTATATATTTTGTATGCAAATGAATACCAATATTAGTTTAAAATATGATTGACTACTAAATGAAACTATTTATTTGTGTGTCCATTGAATATTTCTTAAGATATACTGGAAATTTTAAATCAAACTTAGCGAGAATCAGATGTTTAACGTACCACATGGGCGAACTATAGAAAAACTCATTTTTCATCTAAATTTTATTTTTGTAATAAAATGAATACCAGATTTAGCTTGAGAATATGATTTAGTACTAAATTAAACTATTAATTTTTGTGTCCATTGGATATTTCTTAAGATATACTGCAAATTTAAAATCAAACTTAGCGAGGATCAGAAGTTTCACGAACCGTATGAGCGCACTATAAAAAAACTCATTTTCTCCTAAATTATATTTTTGTATGCAAATGAATACCACAGTTAGTTTAAGAATATAATTGACTTCTAAATGAAACAATTTATTTGTGTGTCCATTTTATATAGCATAGCATATATTGAAAATACGAATATATAATAGTGAAATAGTTCATTTAGTTTTTGTTAGAAAATTTAACTCACATGCGTACATATATATTAGAAATAATATTTATCTATATGCTATTCATCGTATGGAATTTATGAATTAAATAAAGAGATTAAAATTAATTTTAAAGATCTAATAATGCGTTTGACATATTTGGGTGGTTTATAACGCACCATCCATTCATGGAAAACGAACTATATTCATCCGCACATAAAGTAAGACCTATCTTTTCTAAGAAAAAAATGAATAGAATTTTTTAAACTTTTATGATTTTCATTTGATTTAACATTTATGGACTTATTATCTTCTCTCTCTCTCTCTCTCTTATTCATGCATTTTTTTGAATGCCAATATTTGTTTCAGTATGATATTTTTAGCAACCTCAAGAGCTCGACCGATGGCTGCGTGGTTACCTCTTCTGACTTCTGAGTTGTAGGTTCTGGGTTCGAATCCTGGTTCGGGTATGGATGTAACTATCTCTCTGTTTTTCTCAGTCCTTTCTTTTGTGATGATGCATGAATATGATCCACACTATAAACGAGTTTACGGTGCCATGGCGCAGGTAATGCTACTCGCCTTCGTGATTTGGTTCACACAAATAAATAGCGATATCTGGCCTTGTTGTGGCAAAGGGTTTGTTCCCAAAGTGCCCGCTGTTGTTAAAAAAAGCAACAGTAAGAACATTCTGCTTTTTGTTGAGAGAAAAGACAATTGAGACGAATTTAAAACGTTAGAAAATTCATTTTATAAATTTTAATTTATTAAAGAGTGCATTAAATATGCATGCTTTCATTTGTGAAGATAAAGTAAAATTCTCGAAATATAGGTAATTTAATACTGAATTCGGACTAAGCAGTTAGCATGAGATGGTATAGAAAAGTATAAAAAACCTGTGAATTATTTGATAACTTAAAATTTAGCATCTTCAATTGAATGGAATTTGTTTGAATTGACACATCATATTAAAAAAATGAGCAAAAAAATTATATCAACTTTGCCTATTTAAACTGATTATTAAGTGGGTGTTTTGTCCTGTCTTTTTCACTTTGCTTATTATTCTGTTCTATTGTCAACGAATTGATGGCTTGAAAAGGGCTTGTCAAACCGATGCTTTGGATATTATGTAAGAAACTGTTTTATTAGCAAACTAAACTTCGACAATTTTCTCTAGGGTGACTTTCACCTTGTTGGTTGCTACTCGAAGAATGCGATTTCAAGGCAGGTAGCAAATTCGTATTCAAGTTGGACATACGACGCCTTCTCAACACGATGTGACGTAGATGAAACGTTATCTGACGTCACGGACATTTTAAGCCAATGAGAATTGTATTCAATTGGCGTAATCTTGATCCCAACTGGAAAAAACGAAACAACAATTTTATGGTTAATAGCATATTTTACCACTGATAATTTTGACATTTCATTAAGTGTAAAGTATTTGATTGAAAAGATTATTTATTCTAGTTTCAGTTTAATTATGAACAGTGAATAATGGAATTCGATTATAAATAGTAAAAAGGAAATTAAAAAATTACAGCTAAACAAATTTGACATTCATTATATTTAAAAACGATATTTAAAAATTATAATTTTACTGCCAAGAAGAAAATATGTTTGTAAAGTTAACAAAATGATTTATGCTGAAATTATTTTGAATTACTATAATAATTCTTCGAATGAATTTTGCATACACATGGGTATTCTCCCAAGAAACTAATTTCTAACATGTCAAAGATTACTTTTTCTTTTTATGAAACTTCGTTTACAAGAATGACAGCAGATATTTATTTTTATAGAAAGCTTTGTGAATATTGAAAGTTTCTGAATGTAAAAGCATTTTTTTAGTATTTGTTTCATAAACGTTGGAATAAGAACGAAACTTATTTTTAAATAAATTATTCTTAAGAAGAAGAATTTCAACAGACATAATAAAGGATAAAGTAAAAGATTATATGAAATTAAAGTCATTTAATATTTTCATTTTAGAATTATTAATAAATATAAATTTTATTCCCTAAATTTAATTAAAAATATAATTATTATTTATTTATATCAAATACTTAATGAGATACACGATTCAATTTCGTATGGTAATTTATCACAGCATTCATTCCAATATTGTTTTTTAATATTGATTCAATTATCCAAATGATATTAATATCAAATTATCTAACTAAAAATATATTTTGCTCGTCAAAATATATTTCTATTATAGTTCATGTTCTGACACGTTATGATCTTTAATAATTAATTACATCATGGTTTTAACCCAAAATAAAGAGCTATTTTTAATTACTTATTTGTTGTGGAAATAATGAATTATTATACAGCAGACACAATTTAAAGCATAAAAGTAAGAAAACGTTCTTAAATCGCTTGTGAATTAAATTGTGTGATTCATAGTTTTTACAACTTCTGAAGAACCAGTGTATAAGCTTTTGCAGGAATCTTGAAAACCCAAACTTAAACTTTACCTCGCTAGTAACCGAAGGGTTAGAGCTTTTGCCGTCAATTCAACTGCTCGTGGGTTTGAATCCCAATTTCAGTTTGATAATGGACGTTTGTTGTGGTTCGGAATCCACTTTAAATCATTGATACCAGTCTATATAGCCCTCGTCAGCAAAAAATGACTTTTTGCGACAAACTAAATCTACTTTAAGTCACAGTTATTACCATTATATACTTAATGAATACTTTAAATTTGTGTTTATAAATTCGATATATTATTTAATTTGTTACTTTGACATTTTCTTGATATAATTTTTAATATGTTCTTATGCATCTTTCTTCTAATTTACAGACAATCTTCGGAGTAATTGCACGAAGAATTTTAGAACTTTGTTCTTTTTGCATGTCAGAAAAGAGTGCTTGTCCATTTTGCATAGTTGACCATCTGAATTTTGATGAAGACGTTGCCTCTATGTTTTTTTATTACCTGGGTTTTATATTTCCTTTTAATTTTTTTACGTGTATCTTATTTATACGTTTGATCTTCGAATTGTATTTAATTGAATTTTTTGGTTCTTCTATATTTAGGTGCTTTAGCGCTTTTCAGGATATCAAACATAAATATTGCATATTATTTGTTAACTTTTGTACATTTTATTTTGTATACTATTTACTGTTTTATTTCAGCTATATACTTACATACATATATATTTATATGTATAGATATGTGCGTACATACATTATCATATAAATATGCATAGATATCGAATAATATAATAGTAATTTGATAATGGAATTTGATGAGTGAAATATTTATTAACTATAAATAAAGGAGATTACAATAAAATTCATTGAACAAAAACACTTTTGTAAATGGTGAAACATTATATCGGACAAATAATAAGCACAAATACAACATATATAAAGCAATATATACAATATATATATATATATATATATATATATATATATATATATATATATATATATATATATATATATATGTGACAAAATTAAAATGAATAAGTTCACAAGTCTGTATATCAATTAGGATAAAAAATGTCCAATAAAGTAAAATTTTTCATTCAGTTCATTTAAAACGAATAAAATTTTTAAACATAACAGAACATTGTGTTAAAAATAATATATTATTTAAACTACCCAAATGATTTGTATGAAGCAACGGCTTTTTCACTTTGAATTATTTTAAATATTTTCTTTAAAATTCCTTCAATGATTTTTTAGTTTAAAAGTGTGAAATAATTGTGCGAATTTACATTAGAATGATGAAAGAATATTCATAAAAGGATGAAAGAATCACATGACAAAAAAAAACAAAATCTAATCATAAAAAGTAACTCGTTTTTCTGACTAAAACTGTTTTCAAAACTAATATATATATATATATATATATATATATATATATATATATATATATATATATATATATATATATATATATATATATATATGGGTGATCTTTTTTAAAGTGACAGTGTTTACAGAGTTCTGTAGCGCGATCTAATAGCTGGAATGGCACCAAACTTGGTATGCAGACCAATGAAAGCACGGATAAAAAGATTCCGTAAAAAAAATTTTTAGTTTCAAAAATAACCACTAGGGCATTTTTTGACTCTTTAAAATGTATAAAATGTAAAAAAGAAAAATACTGACACATACAATCGTGCAGTTAAATTATTAATGTTTATTTATTACATTAATTTCCCCTGTGAGGGATTAGACCACATTCAATGTGATCACTGTTCTCAGAAATAACACCGTGCATTCTGCGTACAGCGTTCTCCACAGCCGAACGTAACATGTCGCGAGGAATATCCCGCACTGTCTTTGTTTTGTTGTCCTTTAGAATAGACAAATTTAATTATTTAGAATAGACAAAAAAACGCAATTTCCGGTAACGTGAGAGGCATGGGCTCTGGAGATCGTTTACTTCAGCTGAGATTATTTGTTGGAGCTGTCTACTACTTGCTTTTATAGCCCCTATTACTGGCAGTGTCATCGAACAACATTTGCATTATGCTTTTATACCTGTGTTTTATGGTAATTCTCCTTATTGTAAACTACAGCAGCGCCACAAAATGCCCTAGCGGTGACTTTTGAACTAAAACATTTTTTTACGGAATTTTTTTCCCATGTCTTGATTAGTCTAAATATAAAGTTTGGTGTCATTTCGGCTATATTAGATCACGGTACAGGACGCTCCAAACACTGTCATTTTAAAAAAGATCACCCTGTATATATATATATATATATATATATATATATATATATATATATATATATATATATATATATATATATATATATATATACACACACACACACACAAATGAATGAAAAAATTCTCAATTAAAGTAGTGAGAAGATTTTTATGCATTTTATTTATAATGAAATTTCAGTAAGAAAATAATTTAATGTGCAACCACCTTAGTATGGTTTTGTTTAAATAATGTTTTTATTTTCAACACTTATTTATCTGAAATGATTAAATAATGCGTGGTTTATTCCCTATAGGAACAAATTTTAAAAACTAGAGTTCTAAGTGATTTTATTTTATTAAAAGTGTGCTTTCTTTGTTTTTATGTCTCTTTTATACATTTGTCCTATTACGTATAATGATTTAGAAACAAATATTAAAAATAATATTTCTTTTCAAAATTCAGAGAGTTTTAGTTATTATAATTTTTTTAATCATGATAAACATCATCTTTCTCGCATAATTACTTTCCTTATACTCTTGATATTATTATATAATGTATGAAACATGGAAAATAACTCTAAAAAATTATACTTGTAAAAGCACTTTATTCCTGATTAATTCAAAAGTATGTTTTATATTCTATGTTTTCTTTTGAATTAAAAAAATTCTTCTTTTCAAAACGAAATAAACATGTTCATAAGAATTTATTTTGATATTTGGCATAAAATGGCTGTCTATTTCACGAATTTTACACTCGATTGAATTTAAAGAAAAATAGAAAAAATTTGCTTTTTAAAACGTGAGTACACTTCCAAAAGAATCTCGAATTTTTTCTTTAAAACAATGGAAATATCAGAGTCTCAAAACAATAGAATCTTCTTAATTGAATACATTGACGCATGTGCAAATTTATAGCTGGAGGCCGTTTTGAGGGATTTTAATATCCACGTTATAAATTGCCCTCCGGGATCATTTTTCATGGATAGTGCACGCATTCCCGTGATGCAAGGGAGGAAACCAGGAAAACTTCCAAGCATCCATCCAACAGATATGCATGCAGCAGTCAACATCCATCTTCTGTTGTCCAGCAGTGTCTGAGATCGAGCCTGTAAACCTATGCTCCGAAAAATGCGACCCTACCTTTAAGACACTGTGAACCTAAACAAAATATTTATAAATAATTTGCAATTTATTGTAATTTCTACCTTCTAAGTTTTCTTAAGCTAAAAATTTTTTCACAAAATATTTTTCAAAGATTTTAAACATTTCACTAAGATTTTACTATAACATATGCATAAAGTTCATAGAATATTAGTTTTATGAAGACAAATTTTATTTTAAAAATAATATATTTATTGTATTTATTTATAATTATAATTAATTATAGTAAATAAATAAGCTATTGCTTATCTATTATCCTTTTAAAGTTATACGCAGGTAATGATTGAGAATATTATGTTTTATTAATGCTATTTTACTATTCATTGGCATATTAAAAAATTTCATGTCGCTAAATGTCTGGAACTCCATTGATTATATTTGAAAATAACATTTACTTTTCTATAATATATTTGAAGAATCTAAAATTTACTGCATAATGTTGATTGGTTTCTGTTAAAATATTTGTAGGTATAAATCTATGTATCATTATTCCGCTAATTAACTTGTTATAATTTATATAATTATTAGCATAATTATCAGTAAGATATAATTATTAGTAGAATTACTTTCTTTGAGTTTTGAAGTTCTGTTGTAACCACTTTGAGCAAAGAAATGAAAATTGAATTTCTGTTCTTTGAATTGTTATTTCTCTGAGAGGTTTCTAGATATTAATTCAGATTTCTTTATTTGGTTCTTATGATATGATCTAAAAAAACTTCTAAGAAGGCAATACATCGTTATTTGTATGATATACCCTTGTTATTTAACTGCTACGTATAACTAATCTAACCCTTTAACTGAAGTAAAGTTATTGGTAACCAAAGACATGTTGTTAAGATTATATTAACGCGAAAAATATTAATATCAGAAAGACTTTGTAAATAAGTAAGAGAACAAAATTGAAGAATGGCATCGCATCAGTAATTTCCGCCACCAAATAGAAAATTTGAATCAGTTATCATGGATGAAGCAAAACTGAAATTAAGTGTTATAGTTAAAAATACATAATGCCGAAAATACGTAAAAATGCTGCAATTTAATAAAGAAATCACAAAAGTTTCATAAAATACCTCAACAATTAAAAAGAATCAAATCTAAATTAAAATAAAGAATTATAAAACTCAAAACTAGCTTAGTTGAAAATTTTATCTCACTCTAAAAATGTATTGTTTTTAAATTTAATTACTTAAAATTACTTAACTGTTAAGTGCAATTCAAAATAAAATTATTTGGCACTGACTATTTTACGGATGAAAATATTTATGTCATAAACAGAAATTTGAGGCAATATTTAAATATCATCTTCAGTCCTGTAATAAAAATTCTTTCAACTGTAAAGAACATCTATATGGACTTAATTCCCAAAATTCCCTATAGGGAATTTGAAGGACTGACTTCTAAGAGAAAACTCAATTATTCAATTTCATGTTTGTTTGGAATATCCTGCTGGATATAATTCAAGATAAATATTTGTTTTAGATGTGTTGCAAAAAAAAAAAAAAAAGGGAAAATACAGTTACTATTCAGTACATTAAATATTAAGTCAAATCATAATTCAACAAACTTTTCAATTCAAAGATCAGTACCCAATTTAAATAAATTTATTTTGTGTATCTTCAATGAGATAACTCTTTCTTCGCATTAATATATTTTCTTACTTTTGTGTTATATTTAAATATTTCTTTATCATTGAATTTTTCTTGTGCAAGGAAATTAAAGTTTGCTTTTGCTTAACATTTACTTTGTAGTCTAGAAAAATAACGACTTTGGAAAAGTTAATAAGAGTGAAATTTTTTGTATAAGATTAATTAGCTAATATAAGTATAAGATTTATTGTGAATTCACACTTTGATGAATTAAGTATCTCTTGGGAGGAGAGAGATATATCATACTTATACCGTAGTTATTTGTTTCAAATACATTTTAATAACTGAACATCTATCTTAATCTTATATTATCCTGTATTAATACAGAAGGAAAATCAAAAAATAAGATAAAAATGTGTATCACATATATTTTTATAACTTATTCTTAAAATAAATTGGGAATTTATTTCTATTGTGCAGTCTTGAATAAGACTAACAGGTTTCCATTTACTGCCATTGAAAGATTTTATAAATCGATATCTTTATACATTACTGTAAATAAACACTAATGCTCTATTTTCATAATACTAACATTTTATATATCAATATATAATTTAGTTACAATATATATTTTAAACAACAGTCACACATTTTAAAGACTTCTTAAATTAATCAACTAGCCATCTAAACTTATATCAATATTCAGATATTTTAGTTTTTTTATTAAATTTAAAATATTGTGTAATAAAATTGATAGATTAATAAATTGTTGATTTTACAGATTATGAACAAAGATATTTTAGTTCACCTTAAAAAATAACTAAAATGCATTTTTTAACAAATACGTTTTCTGATATATTATGTTAATGTATTTAAATAATTTAAGCATTTTTATGAAAGGGAAACAAATGCTCCCAAAACAGTTCTAAAGAAAACATATAATGTATTCCGAACAAAATTTCTGCTAATTTTAATTTTCATTATAATTGTACAATTTAACTGTAAGCAATTGATTTTAAATTTTATTTTTTATTTTCTAATTATTTGTTTTAAAGTTAACTAGCCAAACTTAAGTCTCTCATTAAAGAGTAAAACTTAAGAAATACTTATATTTGTAGACTTTTATATAGTTCATTAATAAAAAATTAGTTGAAATAGTTAGAACCATTCTCTTAGGTAATATTATGCGAAAGATTCATAGCACACATGGTTAACTAAATTATTTACCATTGTAAATTTAATCCATTAGTTATTAATTCTCTGAAACATCTAGCTTAAGTATAACTATAAATTCTTTCTTAATTCACTAACTACGAATAATTTTTTAGTTTAGATGTAATAAATAATTTGAAATATTCATAAAAATTTGTCTAATTGCAAAAGAAGAAAAATTTCCATATTTCCTTTAAATCAATTATTTAATGGAAAATTTCAGTATTTTCCACCCTTCTTAAATATAATTATATGTAATACTTTATATATATATATATATATATATATATATATATATATATATATATATATATATATATATATATATATATATATATATATATACACATACGAGGGTCACACTGAAATTTTTGAGATACAACTAGGTTTTTAAAGTTATACTTACAAAATTTTAAGTGTGTTCAAAGTAGTCTCCTCCAGCATCAATGCACTTTTGTAGACGAATTTTCCACAGATTTCCACGCTCGGCAACCATTGACCACACGTTCTCAATTGGTGACGGATCAGGAGAACGTGCTGGCCAGGGTAACAGTCGAACCTGATCTGTATCAAGGAAGTTCAGAACAGTACGGGCAACATGCGGTCGTGCATTATTCTGTTGAAACAAAGCATTAGGGAGGCCTCGAAGATAGGGCAGAGCCACGGGCCTTAACACATCGGAAATGTAACGGTTGCTGTTCAAAGTGCCGATAATGCGAACTATAGGTGATCGAGACGTGTATCCAATGGCACCCCATACTATCACTCCAGCAGATGGGCCAGTATGGCGATGTCCAATGCATGCTGGCAATGCGCGTTCTCCACGATGCCTCGAAACACGATGCGGCCATCATGATCCTGTATACAGAACCGATATTCATCTGTAAAGATGACGTAATGTCATTCCCGCGTCCAGGTTCGTTGCTGATCACACCATTGAAGGCGCTCCTGTCTGTGACACAGTGTCATTGGTAGTCGAAGCCATGGTCGCCGTGCAGACAATCCATGCTGCTGCAAACTTCGTCGAACTGTTCGAGCAGAAACTTGTTGCCTTGCAAATGACTCTATTTCTCGACTCAAGGTTCGTGACGTGGCTGTACGATCCCTTGTCACCATGCGGATAAGATGTCTGTCTTCTCTGCTGTTAGTGATGGGGGTCGATGAAATCCAGCATGACGTTCCGTATGATTGTCTTGAACCCATCGATTCCATATTATGCTAACAGTCAGGGGGTCTCGACCGACGCGAGCAGCAATATTGCGGTACGATAAACCGCAATCCCTGTAGGCTATAATCCTACCTCGATCAGAGTCAGACACGTGCTGATAGGCATTTTTTCTTCTTACACGAGGCATTACAACAACTTTCTTTGCCGAAAACAACGTTGAAACGGATATTGAGTATGAGAAAACTGCTGTCAAATCTCTGATTTTATGCACATTGTAGGTGTCGCTACTGTCGCCTGCTTTGTATGAATGCGCTGAAAATCTAATCATTTGCATATCACAGCAAGTGCTATCTATCATGCAAATTTCACGTGTATGGTGTGCCGCTTTCCTGGTGTAGCAATTTTAATGGCCAGTAGTGTATATATATATATATATATATATATATATATATATATATATATATATATATATATATTATATATATTTATATATATTTATATATATGTATATATTTATATATATATATATATATATATATATATATATATATATATATATAAATATATATATATATATATATATATATATATAATATATATATATATATATATATATATATATATATATATATATATATATATATATATATATATATATATATATATATATATATATATATATATATATATTTATATATATATATATATATATATATATATATATATATATATATATATATATATATATATATATATATATATATATATATATATATATATATATATATATGTATATATATATATATATATATATATATATATATATATATATATATATATATATATATATATATATATATATATATATATATATATATATATATATATATATATATATATATATATATATATATATATATATATATATATATATATATATATATATATATATATATATATATATATATATATATATATATATATATATATATATATATATATATATATATATATATATATATATATATATATATATATACAGTCCAGTCACATTAATGTAACCAAATGGCAAAAGAAAGAGCAACCACGTTTAGCCGAGCAGATTGTTGCGGGACGTATAGGAAGATTCAATTAGTACCCTGAAGATATTCACTGGAATGCTGAACACAATGTCAACTCCCAGTGCCAATTGCGCTAGATTACACGTTTGGGCGCTTCGTGGCTGAGTGGTCTAAGTATCACTCCACTATTCGCTTGAGAGCGTAGGAGTGTCGGTTTGATTCCCATCGTGGCCCTGGGTGTTTTCTTCGTTATTCTTCTGTGTGTGTACATCTGTCATTGTGCTATTTGTCCTATTATCGACGAAGACTTAAAAGCGGATCTCAAGAATCAAGCACACAAGTTTGAATATATGTAATGTAATAAAGAAATAAAATAAATAAATATTACACGTTTGAAAATCCATACCGCTAACAACCCAATCTAGATAATCCCACAGATTCTTGATTGGGCTTAAGTCAGAGGAGTTTGCTTACCAGCGGAGAAGGAGTTATCTCATCTTGTTGCTCTTCGAAACACGCACATATATTCTGCTGTATAACACTTCGCATTGTGCTGCTGATTGATGCCATTACCTTAAGGAAATATAACAATGGACTTATATGGTAGGACATGGTCCACAAGAACAGATGCTTATTAGCAAGATTTGAATTTTGAAATCAATTGTTCACCTTATGCTTGCAAGGATCTTAAAGGCATGTGCAGATCATGAGCTTCAAGAAAATAGGCTTACTTAAAAACACATTTATTCGAACGAAGTACATAACATACTCACAATTAAGAATGCTATTTAAACAATAAACAACCTTGAACAGTGAGAAAAGGCATATTAAGACATTCGCTGGCTGTCTCTGGTTTGTGTGCACTGATTTCATGAAAAAAAAAGAAATAAAACTCTTCTCTTTTTGACAAAGAATGGAAAGATTCTAATAAAATTCTTTGAGAAACACAAAACGTGGACAATTGAAAATTGGTAGAAAGATTTGAATTCTAATTCATAGCTTTCTGTTTAAAAGGGAACAGAATGATGAGCCAACAGCCAACATTAAATCATGAAAATAGATTAGCAATGGTCTGGGGAGGATTCTATCAAACTCGAATCGGAATTTGTGGAAAATATTAAGACACAGTACTCCACTTGGTTCAGCCTGAACGCTAGAGGGCGTTTGTTGCACAATTTATAGCTATTATATAGTTTTTAGTCACTTTTTTTTGTTTGCCTCGCAATTGTAGAACTATATTTCTCAGTTCGGGTTGATTTAATCTGCCACACAAAATTTGTTATTTCTTTTATGTTATTATATATTTCTTACATTTTCAATTGCATATTCATTTAAAGTATCTTTGCTGGAGTCAATTTTGTTTTTAGTCATTCGAATTTTTTTCAGCATTTTTATACAGATTGCTGAGATTATTGTTTAAAATGATTTCAAGACATTTTAAATGATTAGGTACTGCTTTATTCCATTAAAAAAGGGGGCTAATGTAAAAATTTATCAGCAGGATAATTATCTTACAAACACTCTCAAAAACTGAAATAGCTAGATTAAATTTGAGGCATTAATGTTTTGAATCGGCTGAACTATTGACCAGATTTCAATAAGACTGAGCACCTTTTTAAACACATTACAAGAAAATTTAGGATATGAAATATTCTTAAATTGCAAAAATTCTTCAGGGTCTTTAATCGAAATGATTGAAAATTCTTAGGCCACCTTAGAAAACTCAATCTTACAGCTGGATGCATCTTTGGACATCAACTTTGATGTTTAAACATCAAAGTTGTTGTAAACATCAAAGTAAAAGAATAAGCAACTAATATTATCTATTGCTATATTTTAAGATGTTTAATTTCAATAAAAGTTTAATTATCCAGAACATTAGCTTCAGTTATTTTACTGATTTTCGAATTATATTGGTGTTATATGAAGTATTTGATTTAGTTTTAAAAATGATACAAATTAATGTATTTCCCACATTCCGATTCTTAAGATTTTAATCAAATATTCTCTGACAGAATAATTCACTATATTAACATCGTTTGCAGAGTAATATATAAATACAGTTATTATCTCTAATCTCTACATGTGCATATTTAGAATATGCCTACTTAAAAAAAAGCCTACTTACTAAAATATGCCTACTTATTGAAATATTATACTAATGATAGATTTTCTCATAAAAGTATGGAACTTGTATAATATATTTTGATTTTGATTCAATTGTTGAAAATCTGTAATTCGTATTTATACACAATCCAAAAAAATGCTTATATCAATAGGAATATTGAAACAATTTTTTTCTCAATGAAAAATTCAATCGTTATGCATGTTTTTTAAAAACACATGCGTAAGAAATACAAAGCAGAAGAGATTGCTTTCTGTCCGTAATAAATTGAGCTTAAAAAGCTGGGAAATGATCAATATGATAAATGCTAAGAAAATGAAATTTATGCCATCGATCGCAAGTTATCGACACTGTTAAATATTAGCAAGAAATCTGTCAATCAAATTTTATACAAAAAGAGTAAATTATTTTAGTTGAATTCTGATTTTACTGTCATAATTAAAACTACGTTTAATTAAAATTTTAGTGATACTATTTATTTATTTATAGCATTTGTATACAATCAATTTTCTTGCTTTAAACTTCTTTTTACCAATCCAATTTATGCAGAAAAAACTCTTGTTTTGAGACTTATAAGAATATAACACGCAATATTGTCATAAATTTAAACTAAGAAAGTTAAAAAAATGAATAAAATAGTTACATGTGAATTAGTTTTCATAAATGATAATTAATGTTATACAAAACATCCTGTAAGCATCCAGTAAAATTTTTAAACATAATTAATGCGAAACAATTTATAACAGTAAAACCACCAAAAGAATTATTAAAAAAAGCGGAATGCGTCGTTTAAAATCTGCGTTTCTAAATGACATATCAGAGAAGACCAATTTGAATAATCGATAGAAAACATCATATGTCCTTCAAATGTGTGCTGCCTAAAGTTTTCAGAGCATTTTAGTAAAATACACCACTAGCAAATGCTCTTATTCCTAGTCTAACTAGTGATTTGTATGAAAAAAATGCTCAATAAAAAACATAAATAATCTTCTTTTTCTTAAGCTCTTTTTCGTATTAGATAATTTATCGAAAAAGTTTCTACTTTTGAAACTGATAAACATTTTAACACGCCATTATCTCATTAAGTATTAGAATTTGACTAAGTGGTTTTTCTAAATGATGTGAAATGAAATAATGTTACCAACAAGGTATATAAGATAAGGTTTAAGGTACTATATTATTTTTTAAGGTTAACTTTTAATAAATTAACGTGGTCTCATAAAGAAATTAGTTAAGCTATCTTTATCATTTAGTAGAATGCATTAACTATAACTTCAAATCTGAAATAAAATCTGAAATAAAATCAAACTATAACTTTGATTTTATTTCAGAATTTACGATATGAAATGTTTTTATCAGAAGGATCAATTTAAATGGCATGCATTTCATTTCTGCTACTTTGAGTTCAGTGCTAACTGATGGTGGAATGGGGTAGCGTCCCCATCAAAGCAGTAGTCCCGTGTTCGAATAATGGTTCGGGTATGGATGTTCCTTTATCTCTCTGTTTATGTGTTTCTTTATCATTTAACTTTTGAGATAATGGCACTGAGTACAACACAGTATAAGATGCCATCATTTTTACTTCTTGTTGTTGCTGTTGTCGTGTGCCAGTTAGGCTGGCAATATGGGGTGCGCTAGTCCACTTTTTCAACTGAACCATATTTTAGTGTGGAGTCCGACTTCTTCAGTACATACATGCCATATGTTACCCGTTTATAGGATAGGCAACCATTTACAACACATTCATACACAGAAAGGACAAAGACAGGATAGATAGAGAGAGATTATTGTACATCCATGCCCAAACTGGGATTTGAACCCAGGACCTCTTTATCCGTAGTCATGACTCTGACCACTAGACAGGGCAGGCGGCATTTTTACTTGTAGCACTGAATAGGATTAAATCTTAAGAGCAGCTGTACATATTAAAAAAATAACTCTTTGTACTCACAGAAACTTTAGTGGATAAAAGGAATCTATTTTATTTTATATGTAAAAATAAAAATCGTTAAGTTTTTCAAAAGTTTAAGAGAATATTTAAAGTTGTGTGCTTTGTGTTACTACTGAATTATTGAAATGAATCGTTTTAAATCGCAATCTTGAAATTAAAATTTTAAAAAAACTATTCAAAATTAAAATCGATACCCTTAAATAAATTTTATCTACTGTTTATAATCCAGTGAAAATCAACAGGTATAAATTTCTAGACTAATTTTATATTTTACTGATACAGTTTTATTAAGGTTCTTAAAATAACTTGACAAATATTGTATGATCAACAAAAACAGTATATAAATTTTGGAGTTAACATGAGCCTATTTTTTTAAGTAAAAAATTCGATTTCTCAATTTTTATGAGAAAATTTAGCTTTACAATTTCACACTTATCAGATTCTTAAATTAATTTCTATTAGTAGTATAATGTTAGTTTTTTTTTTCCAACGGCGGGCACTTGAGGGTTGAACCCTATGCCACATCAAGGCCAGAAACTGCTACTCATTTGTCGTTACCCAGCGGGCACCTGTGAAACAAGTCACGGAGGCGAGTAGCGTTGCCCGCGTCATACCACCACATACCCGTTTACAGGGTGGGCCACATTCATACATCATCACAGAAGAAAGGATAGAGAAACACAGAGAACAGAGAAAGAAATTAACATCCATGCCCGAACCGGGATTTGAAACCAGGACCCACAGCTCAGGAGTCAGGAGCGCTATCGGCCATCGATCGGCGTATAATATTAGTAGTAATTAGTAATTTTAAGCTTTTCAGTAGTAGAATAATTTCAATGCCTTCTTTGATGCAAGTAAAGAGTCATTAATAAGTTT
Organism: Latrodectus hesperus; assembly: GCA_037975125.1. Classification (NCBI taxonomy): domain Eukaryota; kingdom Metazoa; phylum Arthropoda; class Arachnida; order Araneae; family Theridiidae; genus Latrodectus; species Latrodectus hesperus. The sequence continues at coordinate 15,384,559 of CM075850.1, read as the reverse complement.
GTGAGGCATTTAGTCAGCATATATTCTTATATTAGATTTAAAAAACACTTTATGTTTTTGCGTAATCTAAAATAATTGCCTTAAATGTTATAATTATTGTATTTTTGTACCGCACTTTTTGACTCCCAATGTAGCTTTTATTTTTATTAAGCTATGGTTGATATTTGCACACGAGCGCTATTTTAAAATGGGATATACTGTTAACAAAATAGATTTCAACTCACTATTAAAGTCTAAATTGGGGATGTAATTAATGATATATTTACTGGATAGAAAAAACAGAGTGTTCAGAGACTATTCAAATATCAGAAATTAAACCAATGACTATTTGATTGACTATACTGGAGACTATTCAAATTATCAACCTAGTTTTTGGTGCTTGAAGTATTAAGATAAAATTAAAAAATGAGATTTTTGTGTGTGAAAAGAGAAGGGAACATTTGTATATCCGCAAATTATAAGAAATAAATCTTGAATCATCATTATTCGTTTTACTGTCTTATAAAACGAATAATGATGACAAACAGCAAGTGATAAAAGGTAATTATATTTTAAGCAGATGGTCATTAAAGTATTATAAACAAGTCATTAAAAATGAAAATGTCTTGGAATGTTAACTACAGAGCCACTGTCAAGGTGTGGCCGAATATGCAAACATTCAGAACAAAAAAAAATCTCCAACAAAGCGGGATGTAAAAATTCGTTCTCCATCAATCAACCGGTTAAATCTTCTAAAGTTTCTATGTTAAAACAAAATAATTACTTACAAATATATCTTGAGTCACTTATGACTTACAGTCCACCTGTTAATCAAGGAAATTTACGTTCGTTAAAAAAGAACTTGATTTTCTATGTTATTTAAGGATCACATTTGGAACATACAGTTTCAAGCAGATTCCGAATCACTTCAAACTTTCCAACACGAAATGGCATTCAATTCCACGAACTGTTAAATCAAAAACTAAAGCTAATATTTTGCTAAAAGTAACACTAAATATTCGACTGCTAGGCTGGCTTGCTTTTTATGAAGATGAATTCAGAAATTATTAAATAAATAACATTTCATGCTCTCAGAATATAAATATATTAGCTGTATTGTTTGCAAAGCTATAAATAAGTTTGAATTTAAAAAGTAAGTAATATAAAATATATTTAAGAGAGCGAAATCGTAACATTTGCTTATTCGGAGCAATATTTGGTATGTTGTTGCTGTTATCGTGTGCCAGCTAGGCTGCCAATATGGGGTGTGCTGCTCCACTTTTTCAACCGAACCAAGTTTTGGTGTGGAGTCCGACTTCTTTAGTACACACATGCCATAGTTTATAGGGTAGGCAACCATTCTTCACACAAAAAGGACAGACAGGACACATAGAGGGAGATAATACATCCATACCTGAAATGGGATTCGAGCCCAGGACTTCCCTCTCCGTAATCAGGGACTCTGACCACTAGACAGGTCGAGCGGCAATATTTGGGATAACATAACTATAACATTCGAACCAAGTAATAAATATTATAAAAAGTATTTCAAAACGTGTTGAATTTCTCATTGAAAGGTTTAATAGAAAAAAGAGGAATAACCCTTGGTGTTTCTTTTTTTTGAAAAGTTTATATAATCAAATACAAAGTTTTCAGAATTGGATTCGAATGTTTCTGTAAGGTGACGTCGTAATTGAAATAGTGAATCCTGTTAAGAATAATTTATAAACGACAGTGTGATAAGAATGTAGTTTTTACTTGCGAAGGAAACCTTGTTCGTAGGAAACCATTTTTCGTTATTTGGATATTCTGCTTTAAAGTACATTATGTCACAGATGTCTCAATAGCTTCTAATATTTTTTATATTTAAAAAATACTTTTGAATGGTTGTTCAAAGTATGACGACAATAAATTCATTTATTCATTCATTCTCGTGGGCCAGCTAGGCTGGCAACTTTGGGGTGCGCTGGTCCTCTTTTCCAACTGAACCAGATTTTGGTGTGGAGTCCGACTTCATCAGTACACACATGCCATAGGGACCCGTTTATAGAGTTAGGCAACCATTTATACAAGGAAAAGACAAAGACAGGATAGATAGAGAGAGAAAAAAAGTACATCCATACCTGAACCGGGATTCGAACCCAGGACATCCTTATCCGTAGTCAGGCACGCTGACCACTAGACAAGTTGGGCGGCAATGACAATAAATAATCACTTGAAATAAAGGAAAGAAAAATTTACTTTATAAAATATTTTTGAAAGCGTCCATAATTGAATATTGTAAACTATGACCAACATATTTGCTAACATAAGCAAGCTAATACCTGTATGTTTATTGAGGTTGCAGTTAAATCGCTCAAACATTTCATTTTTACATTAGGTATGGATGCTTGCAGAGGCTGGATTCTACATTATTCGACTGAATTAGCCCTCGTGCACAAAGGATGACCAAGCAGCGCGACAAACAAGTCAACTAGCAAACAGCACTAAATCAATATAAGAAAAGACTTATAGTCTTATGTTTCGTCCTTAACTTTCACAAAATTGTGTTGTATCATAGTTTTGAAACTTAAATTTTTTAACAGAAATCATAACTATGGTCACTTACTGCAAAGTGTCTATAGATCAAAACCTGTGTAAGTTACTGTGTATATTTAAAGCAACTGTTGAATCAGATGACATTCATAGGTATAAAAATTTCTCCTTTCAAAAATCAACGAGGAAAGCCTACATTCATATTTGTAGTAGATACAATATGCGAATTTGTTTTCAGCATTTTTATACAGATTGCTGAGATTATTGTTTAAAATCATTTCAAGACATTTTAAATGTTTACTTACTGCTTTATTGCCTTAAAAAAGGAGGCTAATGTAAAAATTTATCAGCAGGATAATTATCTTACAAACACTCAAAAACTGAAATAGCTAGATTAAATCAAGGCATTAATGTTTTGAAGCGGCTGAGCCATTGACCAGATTTCAATAAGACTGAGCACCTTTTTAAACACATTTGAAGAAAATTTCGGATATGAAATATTCTTAAATTGCAAAAATTCTTCAGGATCTTCTATCGAAATGATTGAAAATCCTTAGGCCATTTTAGAAAACTCAATCTTGCAGCTGGATGCATCTTTGGACATCAACATTGATGTTTAAACATCAAAATTGTCGTAAACATCAAAGTAAAAGAATACGCAACTATTATTATCTATTGCTATATTTTAAGATGTTTAATTTCAATAAAAGTTTAATTATCCAGAGAACATATATATATATATATATATATATATATATAAATATATATATATATATATATATATATATATATATATATATATATATATATATATATATATATATATATATATATATATATATATATATATGTGTGTGTGTGTGTGTGTGTGTTCATTTTTGAAAATAATTTTATTTCCATCCGGAAATAATTTATTCATATTATCTTCAAAATAAATAAAAAGAATATATTAAATAAAGTACAAAAAATATCCTTTTAATTTAGCATTCAATTTTAAAATTGATCTTATAAATTCATTCATATAAATTTAAGTGCAGGTAAAATTATTCGTAAAAAGAGAATAACTTGCATATTGATTGCATTCTAATGTATTTAAACTCGATTAACGGTTTTTTTTACTTTTCTTACTTTTATAAAACTGGTATTTTTATTTATTTTTTTTTTTTGATAAAAATTTAAATGTGAAATATAATTTTTTTATAAACGATTTTTTAAGAAACGATTTAGTAAACAGCTTATGAAAAACAGATTTCTAAGTAGTCTTATTCGAAAAATACAATTTCAAGTCTTATTTTTAATCTATTTGACTTACATTTGAAAACTCCTGATACTTCAAGTAAGTATTATAAATTCGACGAAGAATTAAAAATTATTTCTTGTTCTCATGTGTACACAGAATTAGAGAATTTCAATTTTCTCTCCTTCGTAAAAGCATAAATTTCTATTATATCACAAAAAGAAAATATGTTATTTTTTCATGCAGAGTGATAAATATTAAATACTCAAGATACAAACTTCCTGATAAATATTCTAAAGTTTGCTTTGTATTAAGCAAGCATTCTTTCTTTTTGTGTGTGAAATGAAAATATTAATTAAATATTTAGTAAATATTTTACCTATGTAAGTATTTCTTGAGAACTAGCATAATAAATCAACCTCTCTTTAGATAGTGAAAAAACAAACTTGACAGTTTTTATGCCAGAAAATTTCGGGAAAAACATATCCAAAATTGTGAGAAACATGCTAACCAAGTTTTGTAAAATATTTTGTTTACAAGAAAAGGATTGTTATAACCATCTTGTAGCAAGAACTGGAAATTATAAGGATCTGCAAAGAATAAAGTAAAGTTAAGAATATACCTTTTGCTTAGTTTTTCATAATCTTAACAAATTTATTTACGCGGTAAACTACTGGAAACCTAAAATTATAAGGTATATAAAAGAGAAACTATATATTCTTTTGAGGAATATAAAATTAAAGCATATATCCTACGTATTACACAATTTTCTTCGATACATTTTTTAAAGACTGATTAACTTCCAGATATTTTATGAAAGAAATATGAAACTGATTTTAATGAATAATAAAAAAATTCTAATGAAGTATTGTACTGTTTAAAGTAGTTTAAAGATAATGACGGAATTTATTTTTTATAATTGTTAATTTTACATAAAAATTTAATTTTTTTAAAAAAAAAACCTTATTTTTTCTGAAATTTTCATTATTTGATATTAATTTAAATAAAATAACCATGAATTAAAGCTAAAATATAAAAAAAGAATTAGAAATTTTCCTATTTCATCTGTTTCTCATTTCAGGTTTATTATATGAGTTACAAGATAAACTAATATAAAATAAAATTAAATATTTCTGAAACTAATGTTTTAAAGTAGTGTTTTTATTATATAGATAAAATACCATTATATGATAAATGAAAACATTTCATAATTTTGCTTGCATAAAAGTAATTAGTTAATGGTTCAATGATAATTTTCTTATCATTTTAGAAGTCATAAAGAAGCAAATTGTTGCATGGAAATGCAATTTGCGCTTTTTCAAAATCGGTTCCTTCTAACTGTGTAGAAACATTTATTCAATATTTGATCGTTAGATGGTTCTGTAAAATATTGCGTTAAAATGCATGAGAAAATAAATTGTTAAATGCGTTTGAAATTAATTGTGCTATTAACTGTCTTTTTTTAAAGCTATGAAGAGTGAATATTTTCAGAGAAACTCGGTTTTGCAGCGCCATCTATCTATCAAGTTTGATTTCATTTGTTACAATACTTGCGCTTTATGTATATTAATTTGATTATGACTTGCAGACTAAATGTATTTCAAACTATTTCTAGGATTCCTATTTGCATTTAGCCCGAATATTATGAAATTAAGTATCAGTATGTTTACAATTGTATCTCCAATTGAACACAAGTTTATTAGAATTTCCATTTCTTTCAAAAATCCTCATGCCAAAGTATTTCAACTAATCAATATAGCTAAAATTTTAAACTTTATTCTCTTTATAATACTTTGTTAAATTTTGTGGTTACTTATTAATTTGCTCTGAGGCGAAAATTATTGTGAAAAATCTCAGATAAAAATAAGTTATTCAGACTTATATTTATAAATTCCATAGTTTTGTTTGCAAATTTTATCTATCAGAGCTTACAAAATCATGGCGAAAAAAATCATCAAGCAAATAAATGAAATAATTTTTCTATATTCATATAGTTATCATAAAAAAATAAAATAAAATGAAAATTTCTCTAAGTAATTGATTATTTATTTAATTTTTATACCTCTACCATATAATTGAATTTAAGTTATGACTTTTCAGTGAATGTATTTCTAGAAAATGAGTTTAAAATTTACTGATCATGATAATCACGAGTCTGTAAATATTTTTTTTGTTTTGGATTAAATGAAATTTGATTGATGAAAATCCGTGATATCAAGAACCATATTAAATGGTTCATAATATCATAAAGTTATATAATATTCTATTTATAAAGATTAATATTAATTAAGTTAGAGAAATATATAAGAAACAGTTACGGTCTTCTAGTAATTCTCTAGTAGATTAGAAGAGGAAATCATAATCATATTTAAATCATGAATGTTTTTGCTGCTTATGACACTTGGACAAGCTCGCTGTGCCTTTGGCAGTGCGAATTAAGTCAATAGAGAGCTTCTTTCGTTTGGATCAGAGTACCCCGAAGGTGAAAGTACGACTTTGCTCTTTTTAAGGTGCCTCGTAAATTTTGAACCACGGTCAGGTGACGAGGACACACCTGAGCTGGCACTCTTCTCTCCACATTCACACCACACCAGCGGAAGGACTTTGGAATTCACATATTAACGTGGACGCGGTCCCAACGCACGGAGTTCCAGCAACCCAGTGAAGGAGAGTACACCGTGGTCACCCTCCCAACCACTGCCCGCGGTAAATGATGCTTCACTTTGCTGATCTTACGGAAAGCAGCGTGAAGCTACTGAGCCACTGGAGCTCAAATCATATATAGTTTATTTTATTTGGAAGTAAAATATTCTGATTAAATTATTAATAATTTTAACAGTAGGTTAAAGTGAAATATTTTGCAAATAATTTTATCAACATTATGTAAATAATACTGGGGTTAATAAGTTTTCCAGAAATAAAATAAGGTTGAGTTTCTCTTGCTGCATCTTTATCTATAACGTAATATGCTTCTGTATTCACACCAGCTTATGAATGAGTTACAAGAGATCTGGTCTTCAGTCCAAGAGTCTGTTGGTTTGACTCTTTTTTCTCCTTTGTAATTATTCGGTATTCTAATTAAAATGTATGTTCTAGTTTATTTATATAAACATTGTGATCAATCTGAAAGTGATCTTATTGCTATTAATATGCAATATATTTTGTTTCTACAAGTGTGATGTAGTTGTTGTTACTTATGACACTTAGGCATGCGAATTTAAGCCAGTAGGGTTTTTTTTTCTTTAACCAGAGCATCACAAAGGTGAAAGTACGACTTTGCTCTAAACTCCTCCGATAGATGGCACCACCAGAAGATCCATTCCCTCAATTTTGATATTGATCTGGAAGGAGAAAAAATTTTCTCCAGACTATTATACCCATGATAACTACTCAACCACCGACCATAGGACTTTTGATTCCCCAGATTTAATGAGCAGGTATATCACTTGTATTCGGTGGGTCTTTGGCGGCATTGGGAATCAAATCCCACCCTTCAGGACGGAAGGGTAATGCCTTAACCACAAGGCTACCACGGCCTTACAAGTGTTACATTGTGAAATATATTGATTTCATCATATTAAAATAGTGATCTGTTTTTGTTATTATTAGTCACAAAAGCAGTCGTAAGTGTTCATTGGTGAGTCTTGATTCAACTGTAGAAAAAGAAACCCATTATATGTGGAGGCGAACGAAGATTAGGGTCACTGAATAATCTTATGCTTTATACATTTAAATGAGTTGCATACAAGGGATAAATACTTATAACAAAATATGATTTCAGCTATCACTAATTTGTCAACTGAACCATTATAGTTCTAGTTTAAGAATTCGTGGGCTCGATTCCCACTTCAGAAGGGATGTTGGTAATTGGAAATCTTTAGATCTATGTCTAATCAGCTCTCGTGTCTAGAAAATGACGATTGTGAGTGACAAAAAACATTTCTGTCAACTTAAGCATATCAGGTGGTTATTAACATTTTGATATCATCCATAAATTTTGGTGTAATTTCAAAATAAAGGAAACCATAATTTAAAATTAATATTTACTATTCGGAAAACTGATGAATTCATGCTTTATTTTGTTGAGAAATAGTGATAAAACTAACATAGTTTGAAGCAGTACATTCTGCTTTAATAAATTTAACAAAATATGATAATTAATTTTTTTAAAAAACCATTTTCTAAACATATTTATTACAAATCAGCAGTTAATGTTAAAATCAGATAGAGATATAATGAGACATACACAAAATAAAATTATTTAATTTATTAAATTAACTATCAGTTATTTATAAAATTATTTGAATTTAATATAGAATAACAATCAGATGAATAAATGAATTAATATGCTTATTAATATAATATATTATTTTAGTTAACAAAAAAATTAGAATTCAGTATTTGTCTATAATTTTGGAATAAATATCAAGCAATAGCAAGTATGAAATTATAGACATATTTCTTTATAAACTATATAATGAATACTTATGAAATAAAAATGCAAATTTGTGACATTTACGTAAAAGCTATTCTACATGCTTTTGAAAATCAAACAATATTCTTACGAAAGCTTATCATAAAATTAATCACTTAAATGAGATTTAATATTATAAATGTTTTTAAATATCTTCTATAAATTTATTAAAAATTCTTGAATAATAATTAATTTATATTTATTTATAGCATTGCAACGTATAACATATAATAATTTGAATATATCATTAATATTTCTATTCATCTCTTTAAATTCCTAATAAAAGTAAAAACGTTAGGAAAATAAAGCATAAAATTTTTATTTGAAGACTTAAGAAAACATTCAATTTTTATCGAATCAATAAAAATGATTATATATTCCAAAAACTTTCATTTTCATATTTAGAAAAGATTATGTCTTCGAATAATGCAAATCAAGGAAAGGAAATAATTTATCTCTTTTTGCGTGAGATATATAAATATTTAATTTGATATTTTTCCAGAGAAGTGAAAAAGGTGTTTCATGTTTTGGGATAAAAGTAGATTTTTTTTCTTCTCTGGAATATGTAATTCATCTTTCATTTCTTTTATAATATTTATCAAACAGTGATTGCTAATTTTTAAAGCATCATTCATTTACCTAAAAAATGTTTAGACAAATATTAATAAATTTTCTGATTATCTAAAACATTCTGTTGATTTGTAACAACTTTAAACTGTTTCTTTTTATAAAAAAAATTAGATTTCACACATTTGAATTTTTATCAACAAAAAATAAAACTACCAGTTTTATGAAAATAAGAAAAGTAAAAAACCGATAATCGAGTTAAAATACATTAGAATACAATCAATATGTAAGTTATTATCTCTTTTCATGAATAATTTTACCAGCACTTAAATTTATATGAATGAATTTAGAAGCCGAATTTCAAAATTAAATGCTAAATAAAAAAGACATTTTTTGTAATTTATTTAATATATTCTTTTTATTTATTTTGAAGATAATATGAATAAATAATTTCCTGATGGAAATAAAATTATTTTCAAAAATGAACATGTGTGTGTGTGTGAGAGAGATAGGAAAATTTGTACATTTTCCTCTTATCGATGAAATTATTCGCGCTGAAAAAATAGAATCAAATTTGAAGCAGTGATATTTTTATCTGAATTCAAAATACGTTTTTACTATGTTGAGATGAAAAAGCTTTTTGTCTCCCAGCAAAGAATTGAGAAATACAAACTTCAATATATGAAAATGGAATGCTACATACATATGATGTACATATTTATGGCATAGAAATCATATGCATATATATAGCATCATAATATTTTACATCAAAGCAAAACTCAAAATAAAAACTCCCTATGAAACTGAATTATTTACTATATTATTGAAAACAAATATGGAAGTTTATTTGCAATAAAGAAAAAATAAGTTTATTATTTTAATGTAAAAAAATTATAACGAATAATCAATTATACATATTTTGGATATAAATTTCATGATTTATTTTTATTTAAAGTTATTTTACTTAAATATGTTAAAAATAATAATTATTAATGGTGTTACAATAAAACGTGCCAAAAGACAATAAGCTTGATAAAATTATATAAATTTTATATACCTAAAATTTTTAAAAAATTTATTGAGTACATACAATAATTTAAATATTGTAATAAGATTTATTGGATGTACAATAAAAATAAAATTTTTATTTTGGTATTTACTTTGTAAATTTAGATTCTCAAGTTTTACCTAAAAAGTTTTGTTGATGATGTTATGGGATCCTGTATAAGTAACATTAACAATTGATAATTTTGAATTAGGATTAAAAATAAAGAATTTGGATGCGTACATAATATGAAGAAAACATAAATACATTATTCATTTCCTATGGTTAAAAAAAAATTGGTGTCAGACTTCAGAACCTGCACACAGAAAAATTTGTTGCAGGTAGGAGGCTTCAGTGAGCCCTTATAAATGATCACCAGCGACATTTTAACACTGGTAGCATGTTGATTATCTTCAGAAATATAGATAGTGAAGTGCCATAAGTTCAGACCTGAAGACGGAACAAACCATCAGTATTTCTAAACATAAGATCAATTGTGTTATTAGGTGTGTCTCGATATGTATTCACTACCAGATATATCACCGGTGCCCCTGCTACCATCAGTGTACATTTTCAATGCCGAGAGAGGGATGCCATGTATTTTCTCAAGACCCGTCTGTCTAGTGAATTCAGGAATATCTGACTTTTTATACACCTTCGTCAAGAGTTCAGTCTGAAAATGTACACCCTCTGGAGCAATCATGAAAAAATATGTAAGGTTTAAAGAGTGCGATTCCATTTCATCGGAAAACAGTCCCATCTCTTCTTCTTCTTCTTACAGTTGGATTTGTATGTCATTGGGCACCTCTGCTTTTATCAGCATTTTGTACTATAAACTCCAAACCCAATGTTTCCTAGTTCCAGTTGCTCGGGTCACCCACTTTATTAATAAAGTCCGATAACCCTTTAATGGAGTCTGGTGTAACTGTCTAATATGGATGATGCCTAAAAACATTAATCTAGGGAAGGCAAGAGCCTCGCACTCGTAAACGATATGCTTGGCCGTTTCCTCTTGCATATGACATTTCCTGCAGATAGGGTCTTGCTGAAACAGTCCCATTTTATGGAGGTGTTTTCTGAAATAGTAGTGCCCAGTTATAAAGCCTACGATTAAACGTATCTTCTGCCTAGAGCATCTTAGAATTTCAGAGGCAATCCTCACTGATGATCCACAGATCATACTTTTAGCGTGGGTTTGACCAGGAGTGTTGAGCCAAGTTTCATACAACTTCCGTTTTCCCCATCTAAGAACATTGGTTTTTGCGATCTTCAAATTGATCCCACAAAAAGGTTCTGCACCGATGGGAGCAAAAGACGATCCTTGTTTAGCAAGTTCATCAGCCCTTTCATTACCTTCGATACCTTTGTGCCCTAGCACCCATACAAGGATCACCTTGTTTCTAGTTGCCAGTTCTGTAAGGAAGTTTCTATAATCCAAAATCATTTTAGATTTGATTTCGAAAGAGCTGAGCGCTTTTAAAGTGGCTTGACTGTCGCTAAAATGACAATCCGCTTACAGTGGTAGCCCTTCCTCATATTTAATCGCAAACAGTGGATAATGGCCAAAACGTCTGCCTGGAAGACCGTAGCGTATCACCCAAGGCTTACGTCTTATCTTACTAGCAAAGAAAAAAGGACTATTTTTTTAAGCGCTTATTGTCTTGCCAAGAGTGTAGAAAGACAGAAGTTTTATGTTGATCGCTGAAGCTATATAGTTTATTGTAATATTTTTAAGGCAGAAGTTTCTTTACAAAGAAAGTGGCGGAAAATCATTCTCATACAATACAATATTGTTAGGACAGCTGTTACGGAGACCAGTAATTACTCTGGCAGCACTAAGTTGCACACATTCAAGTTTTGTATAAGTTATTCTCCGAAGGACAAAAATAAATTGGAATGCCATACTCTAGTATTGGTCTGACCAAAGAGAGGTAAGTTGTTCTCATGATATCGGCATCTGCGCCCCAGTCCAAGCCAGAAACATATTTAAGGATGTTAAGTCGCTTTCTGCATTTTGCCACCTGGGCCTCTATGTGTCTGTTACCTGAGATTTCCTGGTCCAAAATGTAGCCCAAGTATTTGGCATTTTTTATATAAATCAGTTTATTGCCATTAATGTTGGTAACTATAAAATATGTCTGTTGGGGTAGAGAAGGTAACTAATGACTTTAAGGTGTTAAAAGACATGCAGTTCAGCAAGGCTAGAGCAGAGTCAAGGTAAGACTCTAATTTTCTTGTGTCAGACTTAGAAGACTAAAGAATGACGGCATCAGCAAAAAGACCCACATTACTGTATTCATTTTTTACTTCCTCAAGTCCTGTAATATATAAGGAGAACAGCACACCGAGCTTAGTACTGATCCTTGAGGAAGCTCATTTTTAAGTCCAAAAGGGTCAGACAGAGTATTTTTGCATTCAACTTTTACAGATCTATTTTGAAGAAAATCTGAGTTCCATGGTAGGGCCTTTATATAGATATAAAGAACAAAGGCGATTTGAGGATGCTCTTGTAGAATATGATGTGGTTCTTTGTTGATTTATTTAAGCTTTAGTTATCAACGATGTATTATCAGGCTGCAATCTGAGTAAGTTTTGTGTAATAAGGGATGTACTTTTGTTGTTTTTCGGAAAGATTAAATTTTCCATAATAATATGCATGACCATGTAGCAGCAGGGTTTTGAGCTAAATAAGAAAAAAAGAAATTATAAGAAGAGAAAATGAAAATATGAAAATCAATGATTCTTCTGATGAGAAGAGCTATAATTATACAACAAATATATCACAGAAATATGCATATTTGTTGAGTCATTATAGAGTATTTCCTGCATCTGACTAAAATGACGACAGTTTCACCAGACACAATACATCTAATATTACATAACGTATAATGAAGCATTATTTTAATAATTCTTGAAAAAATTCTCTCTTAGGGAATAAAGTCATTCATAACTATTTGATTATATCGAAACATCTAAAAAAACTTTTACCCTTAGTCAACGTAAACCAAACTTCTGTTTTATATTTAGAAGCAAATTACTAGCTGTAGATGCTAGACTTGAAGCTATTCTGAAGAAAAAAGATTATAAAAATCTCTGGATTCCATGACTCATAGCCAAAGCTCAATGGAACATAATTAGATTCATATCGGTGATAAGGCAAATGTATCTATCCTTCACAAGTTGAAGCGTATCTCACTTGAACATGATTTTCATTTCCAATGGATCCCATCACATCTAGATCTTCTTAGCCTAGAAAAGGCAGACTATTTAGCCAAGGACGGTTTCAGACTATCAGCATCTTCATCTGATGAACGTACCTACCAGGAACTCTTCTCTCAAGCAAAAATCATAAATAGAAGAAGTTGACTGGAGCCCCCACGGCTGGTAAGCTGGGACAGTCGCTGGTTCTTCCATGCGGCAGAAAAATCAATACCTTTCTTTCACGACTTGCTAGTGGGCACTTAAAAGCCTTACGTTTAATCAGGGTATAAAATCCTACCCTCTTTGCCCAAAATGCCGCCAACATTCGGCTTCAGCTGATTATATTTTAAGCTGCTTGGGACTTCACTGGGAGGAAATTTTCTCTTCTTCTCTCCTTGCTTCCGACTCACTACTCATCAATGGATTTACAGATATGGTTTGACTCCAACAGATCTACGGAGGTAAAAACCAACCACTCATCAACCATAAATATTTGAGGTGGTGTAGGTAAAGGAATACAATACCTGTATGAATTCTATTGTTGAAAATGTATTTGATTATTTGCAATTAACTTCTGTAAGCGTATATAATAAATATTATGGATGAAAAACATATAATATGTAATATTATTATTTTGTATTATCTCTCGCACCCTTACATTCGTTCAGAGTCAGAAAGTGTTCTCTGTGTGCCTCAGGTGTAATTTCCACCAAGCTTCTCCGGACCATCTGCTCTCCTGTCTGGGTTTGGAGAAGAGAGATCTTTTTGAAAACCCTGCGCTGGTTCGGGACTTTCTCTGGGCGAACGATCTACTGGACTTGGTCTAGATTGTACTAGATCAAGTGGAATAAGGAACAACAACAACAATATATTATCTCTAATCTTCAGCCAATGTCACCATTTGATGATTAATACTAGTTTACTAGTAATTTAGTAACAGATTACGTGAAACCTAACTCTAATATATATATTTTCCCAAAATTATGTTCAGTAAAAAGGCCTCTTTTATCAACATACATGTTACTATCGTCTCCTGATGGCTATTAAAAACATTGGGACTGTGTCTTAAAAACTCTGATCGTTTCCAATAGATTTTTACTCAAGCATCTGATAAAAATGATTGGAAAACGAAGCAAATACACAATATAAAATTCATTTTCCCCTTGAAAGAAAGAAAAAATCTAAACTGTTATTTGTTAAAAATGAAATGATGATAAGTGTCTGAAAATTTCTTAATTTTAAATTTAGTTAGAAATAATTAAGTTGGGATTTTAGGTATATAAAAGAGAGGAAATTGCTTAGGAATAATCAAACCTTTTGTACAGATGAAAATAAATTCTTTGTAAAAAAAGTGAAAGATATAAATTTTCATTCATATTATTATATAATGTCAGAAATAAACTCTAAAAAATAAATTCTTTTTAAATGAAAAGAAAATATTTTATAAAAAATTTATCGATAATGTAAAATGAATGGATAAAATATTGTTAAAAACTAATAGTCCTTAGTAACTATGAAAATTAGCGTGGTTAATTATATTATTCAATGAAAATTAGAGTGGTTAATTATATTAACAATGAATTAAATAGCTTACAAAGAACACACAACTTTCTAAAGAACAATTATCATTATAAAATGTATAGACGTAGGTGTAAATTTTAAATAATATGCACTCAATAAATTAAAATAAATATTAAGTTTCTGGCATTGTGAATCATTAAATTTACAAACATATTTAAAATCAATAAATATTAACTGATTTTCTCAATTTTATAAATTCATTAAAAAATGTTAATTATAATGCATATTGTGTTATCTTGAAGTTATATAGTTAGAGATGTTTATGTAAATAAGAAAAAATTTACTGCTATAAATAGCTTATAACATATTTTATTAACAATAAATTATTCGAAATATATCTCAATTTTATAAATCTATTTAAAACAGAAAAATAGAAGCGTAAATTATATGGTTTATTGAACGTGAAGTAAATATTTCCCGCAATTATAGTAAGTTTATTTAATAGTAATGTAAGTAAAAACATTAAATGCTAAAAATAATATTGAGAGTATATAAAAAGAAGAAATATTATATGATATAATTTTTATCTTCTGAGTGTTTCAGGATTTCATTTATATACAATGATATTTTTCCTTTATTACCATTAGCTTTTCCCTCTTTCAGTACACATTTTTTTGTTATTTTCCCTCTGGTATTGGTATTTTCCCTTACTATGTGCTGATCAGAAAATGGAGGAATACAAAGGCCCTGAAGAGTCTATTGTTAGACAGATAATCAGATGGTATTACGGGGATTATATATAAGAAAGACAAAATTGGTTAGGGAAAAAGTGCGTAGAGAATCAGACTTAGATGATAATTTAATTTTTGATCATTTATTCAAATTAGTCATTGATTTTTTTGTTACATAGCTAGAAATAATTATAAATTAAATTATTATTAAATAGTGGCGAAAGTAATACGATAATTAATTTAATTTCGAATTTATATATTATTATACTTTCTAATATAATAGTTGTTTATCAGTAACTGATTTTCCTAAATTATTATCAGCGACATTGAAGTGGAGGTATTTTTCTTGGGTGTAATTTGAAATATTAAAATTTTCAACCATAATTAAGGGAATTTTTCAGTAAATTTTAGGCTAAATTGATAACATCTCTCTATGAATTGAGACAAAATATTATTATTATAATCTTAATTAATTTCAATTTTCTGTTGTTAGCTAGAGATAATTATTTCTTTAAGTGTGACAGAAAAATTAACTCTAACAATATTTAACTCTAACAATATTAAAAATTAACTCTAACAATATTTAACTCTTTGGACATTTTTGCTCCTGTGTTCAAAAATTTGATAAATCAATTGATGCTGGTGACATTTTTTAAGAAAAAGGATAATTATATTAAAATTAGAATTAAATCTTGTTGAAATTGGGCTCTTTATAGGAAAATAAGGATCACTTTTAGTATAATTAAAGAAAATAAACATTTTTCATAATGAAATAAAGAGAAGATGGGTTAAAAATAAAAACTTAATGCAGATAATTCATTTCCTCCCTCAATAGTTAAGGTTACAATTGTAAGTAATTTGTCAAGCCAAATTATATTTAATTAACATCACACTTAACTGTCCATGGAAGTATGAATTTAAAAGTGTCTTTCAGAAATAAATTACCAAATATGGCAAACTTTGTATGGATGTTGGATACTAAGCAACATACTGAAGCATAGTGAATGCGCTTATAATATTCGATGAACAATAAGTACTTTAAATTTACGTTTTCTGCAAGAATAAAAATCTACTTATAAAGACCACATCATAGATAGCAATAGATTTCAATTTTGGTAACAGGGAGAGTTTTGATGACTCGCAAAAATCACCCAAAATGTGAATGTCAACGTAGTGGATGCAATAATGGCTTAAGGCAGCATTTATTTGAGCAGATGTGAACACAGAATCATATGAGACAACTTGGAAAATTAACTTAGCATCTTATTTAAAACTTTTTATCCCCATGAAAATTAAAAATTTTGCATGACAATGCATACTATTTTACTTTTTACTTTTATTTAATTATCATTTTCAGTAGGGTTTTTGATTGAAGGTATAAATATTTTACATAGGTTATTATACATTCCACAGTTGAAAATGTTTTGGCTATTTTGATAACTAGTGTTTGCTTCCAAATCAAAATGAAGGAGACATTGTTAAGTATCATAAAAATAAAGAACTGAACAACTCATGAAAAGAATATGGAATGAAGAATATTTTAGGTATCATAACAATGAACTGAAAATCTCATGAAAAGAACATGGAATGAACAAGGATATAGGTATCATGTAAATGAACTGAAAATCTCATGAAAAGAACATGGAATGAACAAGGATATAGGTATCATAACAATGAACTGAAGATCTCATGAAAAGAACATGGAATGAACAAGGATATAGGTATCATAACAATGAACTGAAGATCTCATGAAAAGAACATGGAATGAACAAGGATTTAGACATCATGAAAATAAAGAACAGAAAATCTTATAAAAAGAACAGGTAAGTTTGGAGTGATATTTTCTAACAAGTTAAACCAGTGTCAGTCTATGGAAGAAAAAAAGGAATTTAAAATTTCGCTAATAAAATAATTTAATTTTTAAAGTTTTAAAAACAAATTGAAATACTATTTATATTAGTTCACTCTTCAAGAAACTATTTTATTATAGATGTATTACAAAAAGTGAAATATTAATCTTTAAACAACATTTTCAATTCTAAAAACAATTCAGAAAATTATCTCCTTAACTAACATAGCTTCAATTTTAGATTTCATGGTCTTGATTTTCAGAATATTCTTCTTAAATTACCAAAGCCGAGGAAAAATATGTACATTATTATGCTGATACTTAATACTGTAGAATGTAATGCCTTCATTAAACAATGAAACTATTTTTTCGATAAAAATTTTTCAGTTTATAGGAAGTATTTTATATGGAGAACATATTAGAAGAGGATCAATTAACAATACTAAAATGACTGTAGTAGAAATGTACAAGACCTACAATACTTCTCCGGTCATCAAGTAACTCTGATTAAATTAGCTAACTAATTTTATAGCTATAAGGCAAATTTCTAAGCCCTTACACGTACCTTCCGCACTCACAAAACTACTTTAATCAGATTACTTAAACTGTTCAACTATAATAAAACAATATTCTGAATGCTTATTCTTTTAACTGGTCTTTCCTAACTAGTTACCAAAACTTGACAATTAATCTTTTTTTCTCAATATCCAATCTTAATTGATGACTTACAACAAAACTTTTTTTGAACACCCATAAATTGTGTTTTTAATCAAATATTGATTCAGTTGAAAATGTTTGATGTTGATTTCCAATAAAATCATATTTAAATAATTTTCATTACCTGTACTTTAATTTTAACTTGAAAATATTAATGAAATTATTGGAATAGCAAAAAAACTCGAATGTAATTTAGATCAATAAAATATTTGTATGAAATAGAGTACGATATACATTACTTCATATACTTTATGTGCTGAAAATCACACTTTTATTATCATATGGTAGAGATTTCAGGTGTGGAATTTGAATAATTTTCAGATTGATTTACACAGAATAAGTCACTCCTTAAAGTATATTCAAAATATAAATTACTAAGCACTATAATTAATTTCTTGATACTCTTTTAAAATTAATTAATGTAGGGAAAAAGTTGATTACTTTATGTAAAATTTTCTATAAGTACTAAGGAAAAAATATTGCATTGTAAATGTGTGAGGAATTTCAATATTTCCAATTAATACGTCATTTACAGAAATGCTTTATAAGGTAATGTTATTTTTGTATCATATGTGTAAAATTTATATTAATTATTAACTAATTTAATTAATTGTATATAAAATTTATACGCGTTAATTAAATTTATTTTCCACTTATAATTACTGAGTTTTTTATGTGCATAGGCATTCTGCTTGATATCTTATAAAAATCTGGATTTTTGTTTCGTTTATAATAAAATAAAGTAAGAAATTTTTGCTTTTTGCGAAAATATTATTATTTTAAAATTTACTTCTATATTTGTTAACAAGAAATCAAAATGTTTGCAAAAGATTTAAGTTAAGTGAAGTGATAGTGCTTTTATAATCTGTTTGACATATTAAAAGAAAAATTAAATCAATGAAAATATCTATAGTGAAAATATATGAAATTTATTAGCACAATTTTCATGGCTTTATTTTCAAAAATATGTGATAAAATACATAAAAATTATTTTTCCTTTGGTTTCATTTTTTAAAAAAAATTTTTATAGCTTCATGAATTTTATCTTTATCAAACCATTATAAAAAAGGATCTAAAAATCAACATCTGAATATTTTTGAGGCTATAAAAATAAGCCGTATATGTCTAATTTATAGTCTTAAGGGGATTGCTAAACACTTTATTTTTATCTGAAGAATATCATTTAGACTTTTTGATATTTAAATACAACTGACTTATCTTTATTGCTTTAGGAATAATTTTTATAATAATACTGAAAAAAATAATGCAACTTCAGCATGAAACAGTAGTTTGATGCTGAAGTAGTAAAAACTCATTAATAAAATTAGGAATAGAATAGAAAATATTATTCATCTAGGTAACTAATACAATAATTAGTTAAGAAAGAGAATAACGTTAACTATTCTAAAGTCATTTTTATTGTTTCATAATTTTAATAGGTTTTAATATCTTATAAGTAAAAAAATAATTTCATGGCATTTCAAAGCTATATGGAAACTGTATATTATTAACACCACATTGATCATAAATAGCAAACACAATTGTTCCCAAGTACAACACATAATTGATAATAAATAATAAAACACAAATAATCATAAATGATACTGAACATAAAAGATACTGAATTCAATGCTGGTTACATATTTTCATATTTATTTAATTAGGAAATACATCAAATGCTTAAATATTAATTTAAATACAGTTTCAAAGATATAATTTAATTTGGATGAGATAAAAGTATTTTTTTAAATTAAATATATTGCACGTTTCATATAAAAAGCATCACTTTTTAAGGAATTATCGGCAACTGCCTAAAAGAAGTGCAAGACAAGTGCTTGTAAGTAAGTGTTGAGATTACGCTCTCAAACATGGGAAAATGCAAGTCCACACTCTTCTACGTTGGAGGCTTGGAAGTTTTCCTGGTTTCATCCTTTGGGCTATATTTATACACAACTTTATTACCTACGAAAGTATAGTTTAGAAGACAATCTATATAGATATTAAAAATCCTTGGAGGGGTTTTAAGTTGTTAAACTATCTATTATATGCTTAAAATATTGGCAAAATTCTGTACCATAAACAGCAATTATAAACTCATCATATTATAACATAAAATAAAATAATTATAATTAATGCTTTGTTTTCGTTAACAAATAATCTTTGTTCAAGAGATTTTTAAAGATAATACAATGCATACAAAATTTTTACTTTTTTCATGAATTTTGCTTGCCATTGATGGGAGTTTCTTATGCACTTTGGTAAAATAAATTGAATATATGCAAAATTCTAAAAAAAGCTTTTAATTTTTCACGTTTTTTTAGTGTTATATTTTATAGCGTTACTTAAAATAAAGAATAAAATTTAGTAAAATGAACTTCACATGCAAAAACCTGAATTGAAAAATATGAATACTTGAATTTAAAATACAACTTCATTTTTCATTTTGAGAGAAACGTTTTTATCAATCCAGGCTCTAATAAAATGAATTTTTTGTTCGTTATATATTAATTATTTTATTTGTTATCATTTTTATGCAGAAATAACATCTTGCTTTTTATCACAATAAATAAATGAATAAATAAAAAGAATCATTCTGTAAAATTCTGATTTAGTGAAGAACTATGTAAAATCGTTCACCGAAAAGATTGCGTGACTTGATATCAAATTAGCGATATTTATTTTCCTTCCACATGCTTTCATAAGTTGATCGCCAAAAAAGGGATAAAGTTCTAATTTTGGCATCCTTGTATTGATCTGGTCATACAGGTGGCCCATGAGCAAGACACATCACTGGATAGATGCGGAGAAACTGTATTCATCCGCGTCTCCAAGTAATCCGCGAACTATTCACTCACTTGTAGCTTTCCTCTGTATAGACTTAGGAAACAAAAAGTTCAAAATTTATTTCTTTTCGATTATTGAAGAGAACAAATAAGATATGTAAAGCAAGACTCCAGTTCAATTTATTCATTTTTTCCCCCATTTTACTTCAGAATAAATATTCAAAATTTACATAAAATATTAAAATAATTGTCATAAAGTATTTTAAAATAATTCATAAATATCATTTGAAAATATCATGAAAAATTTTAAAAAAATAATAATTGCGCATATTTATAAAATATTTCAGTGTTTAATATTTTAAATGTTTTGATTGCAAATTACACCATATGCTTACAGTCTTGACCTATTTAGGGTAACTTTTCATTGATTTATTGAATTACATAATTACGCATGGAAAACTTTTTACCATTTGTGTATTTTACAGACCAATACTTATATTAAGTAATAAAGTATTTGCCAAATATTTTATTTAAATTTAAAAAAAAATATTGTTATAACTTACATGTTTTTTACGGTACTGAAATTAAAACAAGTTCATTAAACAATATTTAATGACGAAATAATCTTCTAATTATAAATAAAATATATCAAAGCAATTTAAATAATGTTTTTTTTAAATAGGATAAATTGATTAAATTTCTAAGACAAAAATTTACAAATTAATCTTAATTATAGATATATTTTTTAAAATCTTACATAATAAAGAAAAATATTTGTATTTTAAAAAATACAATACATACTAATCAAGTAATTGCATTAAACATTACAAAAAACTATTTCCTAAGAAATCAGGAACTAAAAATCAAAAATTTAAATAGATTCATTTATATTAAAATAAATTCATAATCATGTCAGTTGATTTAGGAAAAATTGCAAACAAATACCAACAGTCTGTTATAAAATTATAATTTATATAACGTTTTTAACAAAATATTTCATGTGTAATTATACTTATCAAATTTACCAACAACAAGAAAACATATTCATTAAAAATTCATTTATTTTGCCGATTTTTTTAACTCTTGTAATTATTTATGAATGAATATATAAATATATATCAAATAAAATGTATTATGTATATATATATATCTATTGTAAAAAAATTTAATTCAATATTGAGTATAAATAATAATAGGGAAAAAAAGGAGATATGTCAGCCCGCATTTCTGAGTAATTTTCGTGTCATTCGCGTTTTCCATATCCGTTTCATGAATTATGGTATTTACCGGAAGTCCAAAAACGCGCGCGAACATCATTACTTACTCTCAATGTATACAGAAAAGTCAATGACCATATTATACACTTTTATTTTTTCATGCGCTGCGTACATTTGTTTATATATAATTCTGGCAACTCTTAAAAATGTTGCATTTGATGTACATCAAAAGAGAAGATGAGTTAAAGAAAAATCAAAACAAATTAATCACTTGTCAAATTTTTTCTTTATTTCACCCAAGCTAAAGATTTGATTTGTTGAGTTTTAAATTTAATAAGAAATGAATACTATATTATACACTCAAAGACTCAAAGTGTAAGGAAATTACTTATCTGAGAAATTATTTATCGAAAATTAAAAAGAAAATGTTTTATTTTAGATTATTTATATAAATTTGGTTTATTAGACTAAATACAATACTGTTAAAAGTTCGTCTTGGTAATGATTGTATATGCAATAAAATGTTTTTTTTTCAATATATTCAACAAAATAAAATAATTATTTTAACAAAAAATAAATATTGATACGAAATACAATATCTGAAATCCTAAAATATTTGAAATTCTTTGAAGAAATATTAGAGAAATTTTTAATTAAAAATTCTAAATATTTTGTAGCTTATCCAGTTGGTGATTTTTCATACTGAATGAAAATGAATAAAATGGAATAAATATTGATGAAAAGAAAGATTGTTATCATGATTTAAGTGTGGCATTCATCTTATCAATATCATTTTTCTTTCCATTGTTTTGTTAAAGGAAAAGATTGAAATTATAATTTTTTAAAATAAATATATTATGTACTTTTTCTAATATAATATAACATTTTGTCAACATATAAATATTCAATATAAGAATTAATTTGAGCATTCTTTTATTAATGCTCAAATTAATAAAAGAATGATCAAATTAATTATGATACAAAGAATTTACAATTATGCTGATAATTCTATAATTGTTTGACTGTCTGTCACTCCACGATAATTTTTTGCCCACAAAAGCTAAATACACTAGGACCAACTGTTTTAAGTGGATTCCAAATTACTAAAAGCATCTGAAACCCAAAAGTGGGATTCGAACCCACGAGTTTTGAACTAAAGGCCCAGAGCACTAACTACTCGGCTGTGAGCATTTCATTGATACGTAAAGACAATTACCAGTATAAGACAGTGATATGAATAGCATTCCAGAATATTTATATGAAATAAGTTTAACTCTTATATTAACTATATTTAACGTTACTATAATACAAGACAATTAAATAGTTCCAAGTTTAAAATGCTAATTAACTCAACTATTAACTACATAAAAACTCATAAATGGGTGTTACAATTTTATCTTATTGAAATGCAATCTGGTGATTAAATATAACTTTAGCGGATACAAGGACATCGAAAATAATTTTACTTTTAAAAATGTTTTGCTGGAGAAAGCTGTTGAAATTTGCGTTCTTAAAATATATTTTATTTCTCTATTTATTGAAAAGAAAGCAAAATTCCTATATTTCTCAGATTATAGGTTTTAATATATGGAATATATTGATAAAATTTTAAAATTGGGGTCGGAAAATTAAATGAACTCTGTAGCACGGTGGCCAAAATAATTCTGTGGCTTTTGAATGTAATTAAGTGTCAATAAATGTGCATTGTAAGAAAATTTCAGAAAAAAATGCAATTTCACTTCAAATGTTTCTTAATTGATATTAATTATTTAATAAAAGTAATAAAGAACTTTCATATTAGGAAAGTAATAATATGAAAAAATATGTTAACTTTATATGAGTCAATTATTAATACAAAGTAAACAAGAAGCTAGCGGTTTAAAATCAGCCAACATGACCTGTAATAATTGTCCTGTTTTTATTCTTCCAAAAAATCCACATTTGTAACCAGTACCTTCTGCTATCTCCAGTTATGTAATCCCCTTTCGATAATACAGAGGGGGTGGACGCAAAGAATTCCGAGTGTACTTGGTGTAAGTCTGCTTCATTGCTAAAGTGAAGATGACTGCCCATGGAATGGAAGAGGAGATAATATGATGGTAATATGTCTGATGAGTAAGGAGAATGACACAGAGTCTCTCAAACAAGTCGCTGTATGATATTCCTGGCAATCTGCAGGACATGTGGCCTCGCGTTACTACCCTTGTGATTAAACGGTGATAACTCATTCTGTTCCACAGTGACCGTCTGGCCCATTGGTAGCAACTCATAGTGAACCATTTGACGGCTAGTCCACCAACTTCATCGCAAAGGGAGAGACAAATCTCGACTTTAGGTTGTGAAACCAATAATTTGCCATACGTTTATTCATAGCACTATCTTCAAACGCAAGACATATTCGATGACTTGATGCTGCAGCTGATTAAGCCTATTTTGAAGTTGTAAAGCAAACACCGAACCTGCTCGTTCGGTGTTTTCGCTTAGACACGTCCATTTCTTTTCGCAGCTGTACGCGTTACGATTGATAAATGTGTGTAGTGGACTACCTTTTTAATGACTGGTATTTCTTCTCTCGATTGACCGCTGTCTCAAGCATGTCATTAATTTATATACTTTTTCTCACTACATTCAGTGGCAATGCGAAAAGGACTAGAGCTTTCTCGTTTATTTTTTACAAAATGCATACTTTTAATAAAACATTCAGTGGCAATGCGAAAAGGGCTAGAGCTTTCTCGTTTATTTTTTACAAAATGCATACTTTTAATGAAACATTCAGTGGCAATGCGAAAAGGGCTAGAGCTTTCTCGTTTATTTTTTACAAAATGCATACTTTTAATAAAATATCAATTCAAATAGTACATTACCTGCTTTTTGAATTAATAGTTCTTTTTATTAATATAAAGATGGTAAAGTTTTAGAAATATATGGTTTTAAGAACAATTATTAATCAAATGGAACTTGAAGACACAATTTACAGAATTGCATTCAAGAAAGTTGTTCACACTTTAAGTTAAATGTATTTTTAATCATATATATTAATTTAATTAATTCTTTCTTTATATAAGTGAGGTTTGAATTTTTTAAATTTAAAACATCAAAATAAAAATAGAAAAATTTTAAAGTATAGATACTCGTAAATGTTTCGTTGCTCAATCAACATTTCCTTCTTGCAGACAAGAGCTGGATCATTTAGGATCTTCATAAATTTAATTTTGAGTTCTACAAGCATCCCTACCAAAGATGGGTATAAAACCCACCAACTGTCAAATTGTGGGGCAGAGTTTTAACCATTCCTCTTACGAATCAACAGGTCCTTATTTATTTTTATTAGTTGATGCTATTTTTCTTTGTATCATGCTAGTGTGTGTAGAGAAATTGATTCAAATTTTTCTGTCGATTGACATCTTTATAAACAAGCCAGAAGTTGATAATAGTAGTTTGTTATTATATTTTTGAAATAGTTAAAGTGACCTTAAAATTACAGAAACAAGTAAGAGTCCATTATTCATAAGAACTACTGTAGTTCTGTGTTGAGCTTAGAGTAGATATTGTGATTATAAATGTTTAAAGAAGATGACAGTAAATGAATTTACTTTCATTCTTAATGACTTTTAAAAAATACCAAACTTGATAACAAGATAATGATTTAATGCACACACATGCCTTTTATCATGCAATGGCCTTTATTTTGTTATTTACTTGGAAATTACTTAGAATTGATTATTCATACGAAGATGTTGCCAATGAAGCTATTTTTTTTTATTATTTAATCGCAAATGAAAATTTCCCAAACACTGTTTATTTATGTAAAAATTTTGAGAGGGAATACATTCCTATTTTGTTATTTAATTACAGTTAAAAATTATCAATTATGCTTCATTGATATGTAGACTTTAGGGACACTTATTTCGTTACTTCATCGCAATCCAAAATTATCAGGGATTCCTAATGGATGTCTTAGGTAAATTTTAGACCTTAATTAACAGTTCACTGGGTGATTCGAGTGTGATTTACTTTCTAATATATAAATACTAGATATAAAGTTTCTTTATTATTGGCGGCAAATATATGTTTTGAATATTTTGAGCACTTTATTATAATACACGCAATGACTTTTCTCCAGAAATATAGCTTTTACCGTGGTCCACAATTAGTAAATTTATTAATTTATGTAATTGAAATAATTCACAGAGCAAAAATAAAAACTTTATAAAGGAGAGATTTCTATAACATTATTCTCAGATTTATTTAAAATAGTAATTTTTGATATTTAAATAAAATAAATTAAGAATATGATTTTTCCTACTTTCATGGAAGATACGCTCGTAAGCACTTTTATCAACAGCAAAGCAAATAATATCATAGAGTTATATCTTGGAAAATATTATGATAGTGTTGTCATATATATATATATATATATATATATATATATATATATATATATATATATATATATATATATATATATATATATATATATATATATATATATATATATATATGTAGTATCTCGTCTCGATATACTAAAGTTTGTATTTCTGAACAAATAGAAAAGAGTCAACACTGCGCTTGTAACGCAACGGAATAAAAATATTTTTCGATATCAGAGAAAAACACTATATGCCATCGTGCTGATCCTTCTTTTTTACTTCCCAGTACGAATTCCATCGAAAATTGAAAAATGTATAAATTTTCTTTCATATGAAATAATCATAAAAAAGGGTGTGTTTTTAGATGCTCAGAAAAATATGAAAATAATTATTTTTATAAATACTTCTCTAATGACAATTTTTCGCCAAAAATAAAATTTTGGTCTAAATGATTCTTCAAATCTTGGAAAATATTATGGAATATATGGATGTTTAAGAATATTTAAAATTTTAAACAAAAAATTTTAAAAAAACTTGCAAATTGAATAGATGGATGGATATGTGAGAATGTTTATTGTTTTCAACAAAATATTTGCATGGATAGATGGATGAAGTATATTTGAGATAGCAGTACAATTCGAATCTAGAGATAAAAAAATTACGACTAAAGATTGTATTAACTTATTTCATAAAAAAAGCTTGTGTCTTATTGTGATTTAATGGTAGGATTATATCTTTCGGTGATAAATTTCAGTTTCTATTCTAGCCACAATTAGAAAATGGATAATAGATGTTATTTATTTATTTATTTATTTATTTATTTTTTTTTTTGCTCAGTAATATTTTTGCGTGCTAAGAAGATTACAGAGTTGCATTCTTATAATTCATGAATACAGTCCACAATCTATGAAAAGTGCCTCCCAAAATGCAATAAATATTAGAATATCTTACATTATCTGTGGGGCCGGGTAGTCTAGTGGTTAGGGTAGCGGCTTTCCTTCCGGAAGGGCAGGATTCGATTCCCAATGTCGCCAAAGACCCAATGACTACATGCAATATACGTGCTTGTTAAATCTGTGGAATCGAATGTCCTGCAGTTGATCGTTGAGTTATTCAAATGGGTATAATGGTCTGGAAAAAATTTCTTCTCCATTCAGATAAGTCAAAATTGAAGAGTAGATCCTATGATGGTGCCATCTATCGGAGGAGTTCAGAGCTAAATCATACTTTTCCCTTCGTGGTGTTCTTGTTAAAAGAACTGATTCACAAATTCGCATAGCCGTTGGCAGAGCGAGCTTGACTTGTCGTAAGTAACAACAACATCAACACAGTATCTGTTCGTTCATTCGGTGAAATTTATCAGTTAGAAAGTAAAGAATTTTGTAATTTAATACGGTTAATTTGTATATAAGCATTCTTTATATAATGCTTATATACGGTTAATTTGTATATAAGCATTCTTTATATAATAAAACGCGAACACAGTTTTAACTCAATAAAAACCCTATCTTTGCCTTATTTATAACGCATATTCCAAAAGGTAATTTTGTATTATTTTGAATTATAGTTATGCGATAAAACAGATATTAAACCATGACTGAAAATAGGCTGATAACAAAAATGATTAAAATGATGCTCACGTTATAGGAGCGGTTACTTATAACGGTTAATTGTATTCAGCTGCTTTAGTTTTTGACAATTAAGATTTTAATTATATAATGAGAGAATATCAAATTCAAGCAAATTATTTGAATATTTTTTCCAGATATTTCAACTGAATTGAACAGTGATGTATAAGAGCTAATTTTGAAAAACATGCATCGCTAATTTAATTATTAGGAATTATTTTGGGCAACTACTTTATTTTTGAAGTTTGCTAGTATTATATCTTTATGGAAAACTATTTAACTATTTCCATACAGTTGATGAATTAACTTAATTATGGCGATATAATGACAACGAATGTATGTTGCATCATATCAATAGCAAAAGTCGAGTCATTTATGGATTCTATTTCGGCAAACGTCGACAACGCCCAACGCTTCTTTATTAGAAAATGTTACAAACAATACTTATTAAATAGTAAAATGCCTGTTTCCATTTTATAATTTATATAAATTCCTAGATGTAAGATTATTATAACAAAATATAATATTTTTTACTTTTACAAAGAGAGTTTTGTTTTATTTACTAATGTTTATACTACCTCGGAGAAAATATTTTGTTTGATATTAGTATATATAAATATAAGAGAAAAATCATGAAAAGTTTAAAAGTCTAGTAAATAATATACACAAATGGAAATAAACCAGTTTACTCAACAGGTGGCATGATTAATGGCCTCGAGGAAATAAATGTTCAAACTCATACTAACATTCATAAATATTCAAGTGCTAAAAAATTAGCACCCCTACCTAATATCGTGTAGAACTCCCCCGAGCTCTCAGAAATGCCCCAATATCAGGAACTCAAGTAATGTGGAGTCCACCTACACAATCCATCCGGCAGAAACACCCGCAACTTAATAATTATTAGTAAGAAGGAATCCCGTTCTGTACCTATTGATTATCGGGTTGGTGCTTCCCCATCATTCAGATTTATTCTAAAAATAAAAAAATACACTTTACAAAATAGAATGCTTATATATCCACCCTTTAAGTGTCTGGAAATTGAAATATTGTATTTTTTGTTCAAGATATCTATCAAAAATAATTTGAAATTATGATGATAATTGAAAATTTTAAGAATGCAATGCTTGGTTATTATACTTATATATACAGACGATTTGAAATAAGAGGAATACTATTTACAACCTAAAATAAAGAAAGAGAAAGAGACTATCTTTAACGGTATCCATCACTTGTCCACATATTAACAAGAGGGCGAAACGTTGTAGTTTTTTTAACGTTCTATTACAACGCATGCATATCTGAAATATTTTCAATATTGTCTATGTCGTGATAGTTAGGTTGTCGTAGATATGACTTAAATCCGAAGAATAATCCTTGTGTTCCTCGAAAGAGACTCTCGATGTATATAATATCTAATACGTGCACGTAAAATCTTTGGAATTGAAAGTTCTTTGGTTGGTCGTTGAGCAGTTTCTATGGGATTATTGGTCTGGAGAAAATTTCCTCCCCCTTCAGATGAACGTCAAAATTGAGGGAGTGGATTCTCTGGTGGTGCTATTCGGAGGAGTCTTAGAGCAAAGTCGTACTTTCACCTTCCTTGTACTCTGGTGAAGCAAAAGACGTACCCGGCTGGTTAAAATTCGCAGAGTCAATGGCATAGTGACCATGCCTTGCCTCTAAGTATCATAAACAACAACAACATATAATATATCTTATTTTTTTGCTAGAACTCTCAAAATCCACCGGTATACATAGTGGACAACAGGTGCCATGTAGGTGTTAAGATTAGGGACTTACATATCAATCCTTCGCCCTATTTGTCATCAGACATATCAGGGTTTCCATGTAACACAATCTGCACACATTCTATTTTATTACAGATGTTCCGTTAACTTGAACAATCCCTTATTGGTATGTAAGTAAGTTCACTTGTTTTCTGGTAGTTTCCCAATATCTTTACTTATACATCTTATAGATACAACTGGAATGGTGACTCATCAAGGCTCGCAAAGTGCTTCTATAGTCATCGTCAGTCTAATAACTATTTTGTTCCATCGATATCTTACAGCTTTATACTATGTAACCAATATAATGATACACGCGTGGCAACAATTTATACTATATCATACAGTATTGCCAGATTTCTGATATATCATACGGGTACTGTCTTCTTTATCGCTCATTTACTGGTTACCTTTCGGTTATATATATTAAAATCAAATAAATTCATTAAAGTGCTTTTAGATAACGCTATTTTAAATTGATAAACTAATAACGCAGTGATAATTGCACTATATTATTCAGGAGCTACTTATTTCTGAAATTCGTCTTCAGAAAATGCTTAGAATAATCTTTGATATACATTTAAAATTAAATATTTATTTAAAGTTTTATGATAAAAGTGACTATTATTACATTTGTAGGGGACGTAAGAGAATGGAAGTTAGAATTAGGCAAAAAACATTACATTTATTACACATGATTAAAAAAATAGCTACAAAGAAAATACTCTTAATATTATTAACAATGTTACTTAGTACCTTTACAGTACAAATTATAAACAAAGTTATTTACCAACCGGATTATTCGGCTTCCATTCCTTACACCTCTGTACTGTCTTCTAACTCTATTGAATATAGAATATTTTGTAACGCCATCTATTGTCAGTACAGTTAATGTGTTACACATTGTTATTTGTTATTAATGCTCACATTGTTATTAATGCTCTGTTACACATTGTTATTTGGGATTTTTCTGATTTCATGTTCACTAAATTTGATATCCTTTCGCTTAAATTATTTCCTAATATCACAGACATTTTTAGATATTTATTTGTCTTTTGCATCGAATTTAAAAAATATTTTAAATAACAAAAGATTTTTTTCTATTATTCAAATAGACTATAATTAAAATAGCTCAGAAAAATGTTCTTATATTTTAACAATTCATTATTGCCATTGATATTTTAAAATATGTTTCATAAACAAACTTATTATTTTTAATTTCTATTTCTTGAGCATGATTAATTTATAGAAGTTAATAAATGAGGTGAATTCTTTTATGAATATATAAGAATGAACTATAATAAAATTAGAGAGTTAATGAATCGTTTTATATAAGTATCTCCATACTTTATAACTGAATGTGATTAATATATCCTAGATCATAATAATTCTATGAAGCAAGTATATTTATACTAAGTGTCTTTAATTAATAATAAAATTTGATTAATTTAAAAATGTTAAAAAATTTTTTCGTAATAAATTATTTTAAGCCTCCAGTACAAAAAGTAATGTTATTAATGCTTCTAAGACGACACAATTTTAAATAATCTGCAAAATATGAATTACAAAACATTTTGAGTAAATTTCAGAATGGTTTGAAAAAAGCAAAAATTCAAAAGATGAATTTACTAGGGTTAGCTTCGAATTAAAAAACAATAATCATAAACAAAATGTATATTATTAATAATTTTATTAAGATTCATTACATTAATAAATACATTCTATATTATTCATATTTATGAATATTTAATTTTTAACATTTCAGAAAATTTTATGAATTTAGATTTATTTTTCTAATAAAAATTTTAGACTTTTGCCAAACACATAATAAATAATATATTTTGAAAATGAAGCGAAATAATTTAATAAGTTAAGATAATATTATTTTTGTATAGTTTTCTAATGGATTCCATCAGATTAAAATAAATAAAAAAAAGAGATTTTTTTTTTTTGCTTTTGATGCACTTAATTCAGATTAGTCCTTTAATTGAATTAACAGAAGCATTATATGGATCAAAAAGATACTCAAAAATGCTTTTTGGCTAGTTACTTTTTTTAGCAGCAACGTTTGAAGGATTTGGATCAAACAAAATGCCGCAGATTAGAGTTGGTAAAAAATATTGAAAAAAGCTTAGTCTTTTGGGAAAATTCTTTGAAATCAATATTTGTACTACTTAGAAAGTAAGTAAGCAATACAATTTATTAAATATAAACACTAGGAGTTTTCAAACTTCACGAACACAAAATTTAAAATAATTTTTGAAAATGAATAAAAAACTCTGGAAACTCATTCTCTCTATATGAACAATTATTAATGAAACATAAAGTTATAAATCGTACTAATTTTTTTTTTGTATACGCATATATCTAAGCAATCTATACTACCGAAAAATACTTAAAGTATGAAATATTTTAAATAAAAAGATTTCGTTTATTATTTTTTATTTATTAAATTGAAATCAACTTCTATGAATCATTATTAGTTTTCTAAAAAATTTTATAAACTAAGATGAACAATAATTTTCTAGAAGATTGTTAGAGCGTGAATTATTTTTAGTGGTGATAAAAAAAGTTTGAACGTTGCCAATTTTTAATTATTTTACAAAAATCCTCAAAATACTGAAAATTTTCAAACTGACATAGTAGTTATTGCATATATTTACCAAATAAAAATTAATTTCAATTCCAATAACAGTCATATTAACGACGTTTACTTCTTAATATTTTTATGAGTGTTTTAAAACTGTTTCTTATAAGCGAAAATTAAAATAAATGCATTTGTTATTATTATCATCATCATCATGCTATTGAATTATGAATTAAAATGATATAAAATAAATTTGTTTTTATTATCAGAATATACTGAGTTTCTATACCATGTGTAACCCAACAAACTAACATTAACAGGTTGGAATGGCCAAGTTGTCAGCAGAATGGTTAGCGCACTTTTCTTCGGTTCTAGTTCATGGGTTGGAATCTCATATCAAGTTTGGATGTTTTTAGTCGTTCAGAATCAATTTTAAAACCTCTAATTGTTCATAGTGTGCAAAAATATATTTTTAATAAATAAACTAACGAAACACAGGATGGTTTAGAAAATTGAAATTACTGTCCCACAAATACCTTAAAAATAACTACTTATTCTCCAATTTAGCAGTCAATAAAAAACTTCTAATAAGAAATATTATGAGTAATTTACATTCAAATAATATGAGTCAATAACCGATGACCCTGTAACTGTTATTAGAAACAGAGGAACTAAACGTTATCCAAAACAGTGAGAAATGTTAAGAGTAATTGGCATTCAAATAATATGAATCAATAACCGATGTGATCCTGTAACTGTTATTAGAAACAGAGGAACTAAACGTGATCCAAAACAGTGAGAAATGTTAAGAGTAATTGGCATTCAAATAATATGAATCAATAACCGATGTGATCCTGTAACTGTTATTAGAAACAGAGGAGCTAAACGTGATCCAAAACAGTGAGAAATGTTAAGAGTAATTGGCATTCAAATAATGTGAATCAATAACCGATGATCCCGTAACTGTTATTAGAACCAGCTCATCGATCTAAACGTAACCAAAAACAATGAGAAATGTTATGATTAATTGACATTCAAATATTAAGAATCAATAACCGATGATCCTGTAACTGTTATTAGAAACAGATGATCGAAACATGATCAAAAGCAGTGATCATATTTATAATATCATATAATGTATTTATAAGCTTTTTAAATTTAAGCTTATATTCTGTTTTAGATTTAAATTTTCTTATCAAATATGAATAGAATGACTAAGTTACTGTAACCAGAAGTCCAAATGAAGTAATAAAAATCTACATATGATAATATATATCAAAATTTAATAAAAATTTTTAAACTGAAGTTGGTATGTTTTATTGATAAAATAGATACACATTGTCTAAATAATTATTAAATTTTTGTACATTGATTGTTAGTTTTCATATTTTTACTATTGATTTGAAATATATGCTTATTGATGTTTTCTATATATAAAATATTTAAAGGTAAAAATTAGACTTATACACTATATTTATAAGCAAATAAATTTTTTAATACCTTGTTAAATTAAATTTCTGTTTCTGTGAAAGAAAAGGAAAAATAATAATTTAAATCATTACTTGACAGAATGAAACAACAAATTCTGTTTTGTTTTTAATTTTTTCCAATTATAACTTTTTATTTCTCTTCCCTAATACCACATTTCCCTACTATTATAATAAAATGATAACGATAAAAAATAATAGAGTGAAAAATAAAGAGATACTTTAAAAAGAATCGCTGATTATTAGAAAAATAGTTTTTATCAAAACGAGCTTTAATTTGTTTTCTTCTAAGTTAGAGAATTAAAGAATTTTTTTTTTACTTTTATATCTCTCATGTTATCATTAGAAGCATAGCCCGATAGGTTTTTTTTTATTAAACAATAAGATGAAAATAAAAGTAAGGTTACGATTTTAAGTTAAATATTTCTTTAGATTTTGTAGTATTGCTTACTGATATACGTGGTTTTTATGAATTGTTGAAATTATTCAAGAATATTGTTTGCTTTAATTTTGCACAGAAATTTTTATCATTGAACAAAGAACTTTTACATTTAATTCGCACACGTGATTTTAAGGTTGTCCAATCAAATATCTGCGTTCTTAGCTAATATTTTAAAATATTTGTTTTTGAAAACAATTAGTATTCTAAGAGCATTATTTTTATAGCTTCAAGATTAAAATTTTTGAAATTTAAGGTTCTTAATTTTGTATGCTTATAATCGTAATTTGTTTTAAGTGAATTTAGGGCCGTATATATCGGTTTTTTTCAGATTCCGTTAAAAGAAATATCTAGAAATATGAAACCAGTATGTTGTCATATTTGAAAAGTTTACTGTAATTATAATATTAAAGTATAGTTAATAATTATTAGTATAATATTAAAGAGACATATTATGCTAATAATTATAAAATAACAATACTTAAACTATACTAAAATATCCTTTTATTATACTTTAATATAAAACTGTATAATATTACAGTTTAATATTGTGATATTGTATAGTAAATATGAAATTATTTTTCACATAAATTTCATATTTACTGCAGTGTTGCATTATTTTGCCACGTAAATACTTATAAATTATTGTTGTTTGATTTATATGTGTTCTTTTTATATTTAGCAATTTTTATCTTGCTCGATGACAAGAAAATTGTAGAAAAATTTTGATTTAGTAATTTGAATAATCAATATAAATGAAGGAAATGGTCTTTATATATATATATATATATATATATATATATATATATATATATATATATATAGTCATTGTGAAATAGATATAAATTTTGATTTTAGTTTCCCAATAACTAATTTAAAGACAAATATTTGAACAAGTAAGTAAATCGGAGGAATTAATTTGTAAAATTTTTACAGGAATATTAAGTATATTAATACTTTTCTGTAATTAGAGTTTAACTCTACAATCAATGTTTAAATAAATTTTTGTCTGCTTTGACAAATGAGCCCATTTTATTTTTAAATAAATATGCTTAATAATAATGCGTTTATAATGTAAAATATTAAGATTAATTAATTTTTTAATATAACATATTCAAAGAGTAATATAAATAAAAAAATCATAAAATATTTTCAAGCAGATTTAACACTAACACACACACATGTATATAAATGTAATATAATGGTGTATAGGCATAGTCTTTTCATATTAAATATAAATATTACTTAAGAATAAAAATAAAAATGAGATTTTTTTAATGAATCGCTAATGTAAAATATTGTTGGTATTTTTAAAATTTAATAGCACAAATAATTTTGAATAGATATAATATATACAGGGCGTCCATAAAAGGACTCCCTGATTTCAAAATTAAATATCTTGAAAACAAAGATCGATAGAGGAATGCAGTAAACAATATGTTTATTGTGAAACATGTAAGAATTTTATACAGCAATTTGAAATAATAGTTATAAAAGCTGCTGACAGATGGCGCTGTACGCTGTACAGCTCATATCAGCATACATAAATGAAATAATCCTATGAAAACATTCTTTGCAAAAAATCACATCACAATGTTTTTAAAATGTTCACCATTGGCACTACAGAGGTGGCGCAAACAAAGAATGAAATTTGCCATCACATTTCGCAGTGTCTCAACAGAAATGGATTCACATGCCACACAGATCGCCGATTCAAGCTCGTCCAGCTTGCCGGGATGCTTCGTATAGACAATGTCTTTCAATGTGCCCACAAAATATAGTTACAGGGAGTCAAATCCCGCGAATATGGAGCCCAATCCATGCCTGCACCAGTAAATTTGGGATATTCCAAAGCAATGACTCGATTCCCGAAGTATTCATCAAGAAAGCGGAACACTTGTTCGATGCGATGTGGTCGGGCTCCATCTTGCCTAAACCATTCAGTACGTAGTCGATCCTCTAACACTTGCTGTGTGGCGATAAATTGTTCCAAAATTGCAACGTAACGTTCACCAGTGACCGCTTCTCGAATGAAAAAAGGGCCAATAATGTTTCTGCTGCATTGCAGCCCACACAGTAACTTTAGGAGAATACAGGGTTTTCGGAACCCCAAAATCGCCAGTTTTGTTTATTCACGTATCCATTCAGTTGGAAGCGTGCTTCATCTGTAAACCAGAAGCAGCCAACATCAAATCCTTCACTATCAATCATTTTGAGTATCTGATTAGCAAAGTCAACCCTTGGTTGCACAGCTCATACGGGTATGGCATGGTGAGTTTGAATTTTGAATGGAAACATGTGTAGGCTCTTTCTCAGTATTTTCTGCGTGCTGGAACGCTACAAACCAGTTTCAAATGCAATTCTACGGACAGATGACATTGGATTTTGCTGAATTCCAGAAACTGTGGTGACATTTTCAGGCGTAACTGCAGTTTGTTTGTGGCCAAAATTCCCCACTAGATCATCAGTTACGCTCCCTATTGGTTGAAATTTGGCAAAGAGCGTACGAATGGTTTTCGCATCGGGTCCTTTTGGAACATTAAATCGTGCTTAAAAACTACGCCTTGTTGCCGTAGGACTTTCTTTTTACCTGTCGTACTCTAGCACCAGAAAAACGCGTTGTTCAATGGAATACATGGTTTTAATCTCTTCCTTCGGTACGCTAACCTCCTTTCACGCCTCAATAGTGGAACTGATCGCTCTGGGCTTTGGATCACTATTTATATTAGGCATAACGTATGGCGATTACAGCGCCATCTATTTGCAGCTTTTGTAACAATTATTTCAAACTGATGTATAAAATTCTTACAGCTTTCACTATAAACATACTGTTTACTGCATTCCTTTATCGATCTTTGTTTTCGAGATATTTAATTTTGAAATCAGGGAGTCCTTTTCTGGACACCCTGTATATTGGTTTCATAGCTTTTAAACTCACAAATGTTTTTCGTCAGTTAAATAACATGTTAATTAAATTACAATGCTTCTTATATATATATATATATATATATGTATATATATATATATATGTATATATATATATATATATATATATATATAAATTGATAATTTATTATTTATTCTCCCTGAATTACGACTGAAAATGTATAGAAGATTATCACGATATCAGAATTTACATGATCAATCAACCGGACAACATGTGCTGAATTCCTTTAGTGTCCTTCATAAAATTCCTTTAGTGATGTGTCCCAAACTTAATGTTGAATGGTTTGTGCTTTTTGACTTCCGCTTTTAATCCTCGTCGGTTCTTTAAATCCCCCGGAAGTGGAACCTTGTAGGTTTCCGATTGAAATAATAGTTAAATGGTTAATGCTTTGACTTCCGATTTAACTACTCGTCGGTTCGTCCAAGTCCCCCTGCAGTGGAACCTTGTAGGTTTTCAGAATGTATATTAAGCTGAAGGTTTCCGATTGAAATAATAGTTGAATAGTTAATGCTTTGACTTCCGATTTAACTACTCGTCGGTTCGTCAAAGTCCCCCTGCAGTGGTACCTTGTAGGTTTTCAGAATGTATCTTAAACTGAATGTTTCCGATTGAAACAGCCATCCTGTGGGGAAAAAAAAACTACAGTAGATTAAAAGTTAAACTGAATTATCTTCGAATGATTTAAATTCAAAATTGAGTTAAATAACGTAATATTTCAGAAATAACAATAAATTTATATAATAAACAAAATTTTGCTTATTAAACATTTAAATAAATATTACCTTTTCAATACAAGAAGAAACTTTCTAATAACTAAAAATTTTTAAGTAGGAATAAAACAATTGTAGTGTGTGTGCAACTATTTAAATTAAAAAATAATAGCTATAGTAAAAAAATATATATCCTAAGATAAACTGATTAGTTAATATCTTAATAAAAGTTCTTTAGGTTGCTAATTTGATATTTAATATACCATAGAATCATAGTAGCGAAATGTTTTATCTAAAACATTCTTAATCTATAATTTCTCACGTATTTTAATAGACTTATATAGATAAGAATGCAAACTCTGGAGTCGATATCATCAATTGGATGAAGAAACTAAGCAGTAGAAGTGATTCAAAACTTTATTTTTAAATATCTGAAAATAAAAACTCGATTAAAAAATTTAAAGGATTTTTAACTCTGATTTTTTTTTATCTCAAAATTGAATTTTAATTTCTGAATATATTATTTTTGTTTACTCTTCAATATTAATATTTTTTTCTGAATTAATTTTTATCTTCAATTAAATGGAATCTTCCTCTCCTTTACTTAATCGATAAAGTAGAACCCTGAATCTGCGAGAAAAATAAACTCTGACCTTTAAAACGCCATTCAGGAAAAGAAATCCAATTTTATTCCTCAGAGCAGCGAGAAAATCTTTAAATTCTCACGAGTTTTCTCGGATTTCCACATTGTCAAAAATGATGCCGGATTTTGTGTTTTGTAACTTAAGCAAACCAAATTTCATTTTGAAAAAACCTGAAATTGATTTCTTTCGGGTGGCATTTTGCTGTTGGAAAGTATAAACTTTGGTCGTTATTTTGATATATAAAAGAATGTGTGATGTTTTAAATTATATACTTTGGAATTTTTTATTTTTATTTGATAAAATCCATTTATATATTTCCTAATATACCATATAGTTTAGTTATTTTACAAACTTTTAAAAAAAACTATTTTATTTGGTTTTAAAAGTGAAATAAATATAAAATATTGCTAAATTCTTATTTAATGATAAAATTACAAATTTATATAATAAACGTTCATTTTCATTTTTTACTCAAATAAGAAATTAAAAGCTACATTGAAACTTAAAATTTTAAGTTTCAATATAGATTTTGTACTTTTTTAAAGATCATTTTCAAAATGAATAGAGTTTTAAAGGAAAACTAGACTTGCGAATGTCAAATAAATCAAAAAAAATAATTTTTGCATTTGAATTTATTTACATTTGAGTAAACGAACTTTTGTTTTCCAAAATATAATTTTTGTAATTTCACTATAAAATTTATATTAATAATTCAGTACATATTTCTTCATTTTCCCAATTTAAGTTCACCCACCATAGAGTGTAGATTTATAATTCAGTACATATTGGTTTTCAATTTTAAGGACATTCACTGTAAAAAAAATACAAACTAAATATAGATACTTTTTATTTATTTTTTTACCAACGGCGGGCACATGGGGGACGAACCCTATGCCACAACAAGGCCAGTAACTGCTACTCGTTTGTTGTTACCCAGCGGGAACCTGTGAACCAATTCACGGAGGCGAGTAGCCTTTCCCGCGCCATAGCACCACAAACCCGTTTATAGGGTGGGCCACATTCATACATCATCGCAGAAGAAAGGACACAGAAACACAATGAGAACAGAGAAAGAAAGTAACACCCATTCCCGAACCGGGATTCGAGCCCTGGACCCTCAACTCAGGAGTCAGGGACGCTAACCACTTAGCCATCGGTCGGCTGTATACTTTTTATAAGTAAAAAAAAAAACCTTCCGGTTTTCCGAATCGAATTCGTATTTGCATAATACCCGCCGTTTTAAATATTGAGCAGCAAGTGTGATTTTGCGTCATCACGTCATTTTCCGTTAAACTTCAATTATTTTTTTTAAATTAAGATACTCTTTAACTGAATTCTCTATGGCAGAATAAAATGCATAACACGAATCTTTGTGAGAATGGTTCGACGTTGGTTTTATAGTTCTTAAAAAGCCTTGTTGATTGAAGTCACTTTAATCAAGTTTTTGTCAGAGTTCCCTAAATATAATTTTTCTCAATGCATGTGTGAACAAAACAATTTAACAATTAATTCATCAGGGTTCAGTGTAGAAGTGGGTAACCCCTTGGTTTGGCGAAAGTTTTCACGATAAAATTTAATTTCTGGTAATCTTGGTATTTATAGCATTTTTATTAATTTTAGGATTGCCATTTTGTTACTCACATCTTTGCGATTATCTTGGAGTCAAAATAATCGCTAATGATATCAATTGGTTCCCGTTTGCACACTTTTACCATACATTGTTGAATTACTATTTACGTGGAATACAACAATGAATGGTAAAAGTATGCACAAACGCGGGTACTATTCATTAGATTGATATATTTGAATTACTTAAAGTAGTACTAATTAAATCTATATGCAGGTTAGATATTATTTGAACCAAATGCATATTGTACAGTGCCTCAAATTTAAAAATGCTGGTGCTCATATTTTTTAATTTATGGAAATACTTCTAAGTCCATCTACATTGTTATGTCAATATAGTTAACGTGACATCTGTTTTTAAAATCAACTTTTTATACTGGATACAAATTCAATATTTCCTTTTTGCTCAGTAATATTTTTTTAACTCAATAACTTTCATTTAAGTTAATCAAAATTTTCGTTGACTTATTCCAAAATACTAGAACTTAAAAACCACAAATTTCCCTTTGTTATCCCAGAAAAATTCAATTATATTTGATATAAATGTGTGGTACCATTTTTAATTACCCAAAATTGATATAGATTAGATTCATAAGTCTATTTTAATGAATATTTTCAATATGCCATGTTACAAGCCATCATTATAAATACCTGCTTTAGTAAAAAAATTAAAATATAAATATCATTTTTTGGGTTAAGTGATAAATCTTGGGGATAAACTTTAATTTTTGATGACCATATTGTAAATCAACACTTGGCGTTAAAATAATCAAGGGATCAAGGTGTAACTGATTGTAAAATTTTACCCAATCTTTTTTAGCTTCTATTTTATAATTTTTTACACAAATAAAAATAAATCAAAATGCGCGTGTGTTGTATATATATATATATATATATATATATATATATATATATATATATATATATATATATATATGTATATCAGATTTCCTTATTTTCTCTCTCAACTGACCAAGAACTAAAATATTATAGATATATATCCAAATAAAATATTTTTCCAAGGTTCTAAAAGTTCTCTACTTTGTTAAAGAGTTTTAGAGGTAGCTATTTTTCTTAATTTTGCATTAATAAAAAGCTTCAAAATATTTAACAAAAATAGGATTTGCATTTATAGCAGTTTAATAAGCAGAGTGAAAGTGTATGTAGTAAAATTTTTTATATACAACAAAGCAATCTTCCATTTCACATAAATTTCCATTTGACGCATCTCGCCAGTTTTATTCTCTACGGTTCTTTAATTTAATATTAATTTCGATAGTAAGTGATATTTATAACAATTTAAACCGCGCCGTATTAAATAAAATGCAGTAATAACATTTTGGAAAGTTCCTTTTCTGAAACATCCGTTTCAGAAACACAGATGTTCATTTACTTTAACTGTATCAATCAATTAAATTAATTTTTTATATTTTTATTGAAAGTGAGACAATTTCGAATGTATGAAATAAGTAATTAAGGTTTTAACAGAAAAACTTTATATATACTTCATTTTTAAAGATTCCTCCAAGTCCAATGTGACTATGTCCTATTTGTACTCCTGGTAGGGTCACCCAAGGCGTGAAGGCCATGCCACTGTGCTCTGCAAAGACACACAGCCAAGTCAGTCTTCTCCCTTCGGATGCTCTGATCACTTGGACTAAAAGAAGCTGTTCCCTCCCTTTTTCATGAGATTTTAAGTCACGTTTAGAGGATCTAGCACCAACTCCACTGATAGTGACTGAATCATGAAGAATTAGTTACAAAAACGGCAATATTTATAAAGCGAAATATTGTCTTGCATTGATATATATATATATATATATATATATATATATATATATATATATATATATATATATATATATATATATATATATATATATACGCTGCAACACTTAACTATTTATGTAAATAATGTATCAAATTCTTTATGCAATGAGAGATTGAGGAAACACAAAAATGGAGATGTGGGGATTGAACTCCAGGCCTTTCACATGCGAAGCGATCGCTCTACCACTGAGCTACATACCCTGGTCAATGAGAGATTGAATTAAAAGAATGATTACTGCATTTTGTAATCCACCATAAGCTCCTTGAATGAAGAGTTGGACTCGTCTTTCATTTCATGAGCTAATGTAAACTTTGACGAGTCTAACTCGCCATTGTATATCAAGAAATGAAATATAAGGAAAAGTCTGATTAATAAAAATGTAATCTTCTGCAGCTTGCACTTTCTTGTTCATTTGAGCCAATTTAATAAACATTTTTCTGTCGCCCCAAATTTAATTTTATTTGTATGTTACTTTCAACCCAATCTGTGAGTTCTTAATGATATAATTCAATTCAAAAACTTTGATCCATAAGAAAATTGTCAGTGTTGAAAAAAATGTAATTTTTTTTACATAGTTATTCTTGTTGATCTATGAATTAGTGAAAATGAACATTTTTTGGATAAAAATATAACTGGTCATTCTTACATACATGACCCTGTAATCAATTATTGATGTTAATTTCGATACTAAACTTACGAAGTTTTTTATTAAATGAAGTTAACAATAAAGTTTATTGAGTGATTCTTTTGTCATTTACATTTAAACTACTACTATATAAAGGCAGTTTGCTAGATATTATACATACACATGAACATGAACATATCATAACAAATGTATATATATATATATATATATATATATATATATATATATATATATATATATATATATATATATATGTATGTTTGGGGGGAAGAGTTGGTAAGAGGAGTAAACCGAGGACGCACCAGCTAACCAAGGACCTCGGCGCAACCAAATACGCCCTTGCTTTCACTTCGTATTTTTTGTGCTCAAATTCAATAATTTAAGTTTAAACTTTTATTTGCATTGGTTGGTTGGTTGGGTTTAATGGCGCAAGGTCCAAATAAGGACAAGCTGCGCCAATCCCAAGATGTTATCCTATATATAAGTTTTTTTCAACCAATTAAAAATATAGAATAAAAGTATACACAGTACATAGAAGTTAAAATGTACATTAAAAGTCTCTATACACAATCAATATACACATGTATAAAATTAAAAGCTTAAAATTTAAATAAATATTTGTAAATCAGATAAAATTCATAAATCCTATGTCTTTTAAAAACGCAAAGAGATTGCAATGGGGAGGTTCCCCAAGCAGGTCTTCTAATGTTAAATTATTACTATTAAAATATCTAAAACGATGATGGTTAAAATCTGGACATACAACTAAAACATGATATAAAGTGAATGGTTCATCACACTTTTCACACCATGGTTGGAGATCATTTAAGATCAAATGTATGTGGGTGAAACGCGTGTGACCAATTCGAAGGCGAGTCAGTCTAACGTCTGCACTTCGTGTAGATAAAACAGATAATGGAATGATGAAAGAAAAGATGGAATGGAGTTTGTTATTGACTTGTAAGTTCCAGGATTCCTGCCAAAGAGAATATATAAGAAGTTTGAATCCTTTTCTCATGTCAATTGATGGTAGTGAAGGTAAAATGGAAGTAGATGCAGACTTAGTGACCGCATCAGCCTTCTCATTGCCATCTGTTCCTATGTGGCTCGGTATCCAACAAAACAATATCTCATATCCCTTGCTAGTAACAAGCATCTAACAATTTAAAAATCTTAGACACAACTGGATGGCAATTAAAGTTATTATTCCTCAAAGCTTCTAATACACTCTTACTGTCAGTGTACATACAGAATTTTTGTTCATTTTTAGTTCTCACCAGCTGAAGTGCTTGGTATATAGCCGTAGCCTTAGCAGTGAAGATGGAACAGGATTTGTGAAGGCTATAGCTGTATGAGGTATCCTCAAAATAGACTCCACTGCCAAAGGCTCCTGCAGTTTTGGATCCATCAGTGAAAACGGGAGTGTACATGGTATACTGACAGCGATGAAAGGAGTAAAGCTGTTGAAAAATAACAGTATTTGTGTCCGATTTTTTATATTTTCCAAAGGGATTCAGCACAATAATGTGTGGATCATACCAAGGAGGATGTGCAAACAAGTCTATAAACTCAACCCGGACATCACTTAGGTCTGAGAGGTATAGATGTGATTTAACACGAGAGAGAAAAGGTTGAATGCTTGATGGTCTAGCATTATATA
This sequence comes from Latrodectus hesperus, assembly GCA_037975125.1. Taxonomy (NCBI): domain Eukaryota; kingdom Metazoa; phylum Arthropoda; class Arachnida; order Araneae; family Theridiidae; genus Latrodectus; species Latrodectus hesperus. The sequence goes on along the minus strand of CM075850.1, from coordinate 15,340,341 downwards.
ATCTCTTAAGAGCAGCACCTGGAATCGTGGAATGTAAGAGATGATGATGAGTGGACATGATTTTAATATAATAATTAAGAGACAGCTGTATCCGCCGCAAGTTCAATGGTAGCTGATGGTAGATTACATATAGATTCTGCACGGGTGATGTATGAAATGCCCCACAGCAAATGCTTAAAGCAGAGTGGTGGACGGTGTCCAATCTGCGTAAAATGGAAGATCTAGCCGATCCGTAAGCAACACAACCGTAATCAATACGAGATAAAATGACTGATCGATAAATACGGAGCAATGAAGTCCGATCTGTACCCCAAAATGTATTCGACACCTTGAGGATATTGAGCGATCGCTCGCATTTCTTCCGCAGATATAAAGTATGCGGAAGGAAAGTTAACTTCTTATCGAAAATTACCTCGAGGAATTTTATCTCAGTGACCACAGGAATAGGTCTATTGCTTATGTAAAGCACAGGATCAGGATGGAAGCTAGCTTTCCTACAGAAATGAACATAGCAAGTCTTACTAAGAAATATACTAAGACCATTTGGTTCACACCAAGTATTTAGATTGTTTACAGCTGTTTGCAATTGTCTCTCAATTATATTCATGTTTGAACCCTGATATGAAATTTGTAAGTATTCAACATATAAAATTACTATGTACAGAAGATGGTAACTGATGAAGTATGTTGCTGATGAAAAGATTAAAAAGGGTTACTATTAAAACGCTACCTTGAGGGACACCCTCAGCCTGGGTAAAAGTATTTGAAACTGTATTTCCAACACGTACTTTAAAAAGCCTAGAGGCTAGGAAATTCTGTATAAATATTGGAAGATTACCCTTAAAGCCAAGATTATGCATATTACGGAGAACGCCATAACGCCACGTACGATCGTATGCTTTCTCAATATCGAAGAAGATTGCAACAAGGTGGTTTCTCCTCACAAAAGCATTTCAAATTTGGGATTCTAGATCCAGTATGTTATCAATAGTGGATCGTCCTCTTCGAAATCCGCTTTGATGAAGAGGTATGCAGTTATTCTTCTCTAACGTGTAAATGAGTCTAGCATTGATCACACGCTCAAAAGTTTTGCACAAGCAACTCGTAAGGGCTATTGGACCATAACTCAGAGGGTCAGATGAACCTTTGCCAGGTTTCAAAATCGGAATCACTATCGCTTCTCTCCATGATGTAGGATAAGTATGCTCAATCCAGATTCTATTAAACAATGAAAGTATGTTCAATACAGAATCATGATTTATATGACGGAGCATTTGATAAGAGATTCCATCAGGTCCTGGGCTGGTGTCGTTTGCCTTTAATAAAGCAGTCTTCAATTCTGACAATTCAAAGGCACAATTATAGGGTAGATTATGTCGATCATGAAAACTTAGAAGTGTTCGCTCAGCAATTCTTTTAATCCTTAGAAAAGTAGGATTATATGAATCAGAGCTGGAAACACAAGCAAAAGTTTCACCGATGATATTAGCAATATCTACCGCTGAGGAGTGTATTGCAGCTCCTGATTTTAATACAGGAATAGAATAATCCTGATAAATACCATTGTTTGCTTGTTGTCGATGAATTAATTGACGATACATAGCGAATCCAAGATTCTCTTTGACTCTGACGTCTAACTCTTCGAGCTTGAGCTCTGGCTCTTTTAAAAGCAATAAGATTCTCCGTAGTAGGATATCTTCGGAATGTATTCCATTGCTTCCTTTGTTTCTTATAGGAGAGTTGGCACTCTTCATTCCAACAAGGTTTCCTATGTTTATGTGGAATGATGGAATTTTTAGGGATAGCAACATCCGCAGCACGGATTATTGTGTCGGTGACATATTTAACGGCATCACAGCCAATTGCGTGAAAAGCGTCCAATCGGCTCGACTGTACACATAATTAGGTGGGTTGTGACGCACACTATTACTTCGAACCTGAGACACGATTAGAGGAAAATTATCACTATTGTAAAGGTCATTTCCTTTCCATTATCACTATTGTAAAGCAAAATTCAGCAATGGCAGGAGTGATGGAGAACAAATAGCTAAGTCAAGAGAGTGAAACGTCCGTGTTGGTTCGTGGAAATAAGATTTCTCGTCGGTATTTTGCAGACAGAGGCAATTGTCACATATGAACTGCTCTATCTGACGGCCGCGAGAAATTTGTATTTTCACTACCCCTCAGGGTATTATGGCCATTAAAATCACCGAGGAGTACAAATGGAACTGGAGTTGGTCAACTAAATCGTCTAGTTCTTCTGAATTTACGACGTCTTGTGGTGGTAAATATAGGCTACATACAGTGATTAGACAGGTTATGTGTATTTTTACAGCTACAGCTCTCTCTCTCTTGTAGTCTAGTTCTCAGTTGAAGTGTTGTACTTGCGTATGAGTTTGATGTAAATATACAAATTCCTCCAGATGCAGCTGCTTCACCACTTTTATCCTTTCTAAAGCATTGAAACCCACGCAGTTTGGTGATAACAGTGGGCTTCAGGAATGTTTCCTGGAGAGCCACACATGCGGGGTTGTAGCGAGAGATAACAGATTTGACGTCGTCAATACGTCAAATCTCAATACGTCAAATCAATACGAAAACCTCGACAATTCCATGAAACAAAGAAGTCATTAATGGAAGAGATGTTATTCACCAGCGGTACTCATTGCTGTCTCAGATGAATCCTCCAAACTATCAGCATCAGAGGGATACAGTTTGACGGTATCTTCATCTAATGCAAGTCTGGTTTTCCTTTCTGTCAAGGAAGACTTACTAGCACCTTCCTTGGCAAGTTTTAATTTTTTTGCTTGTGATGCTCTTGATTTTGCAAAAGTCAGTTTGGGCATAACGGTTGAAGATTTCGTTTCTTTTTGCTTTGGAGAAGGCTTTGTTGAAGACTCTGAAATAGTGTCGGTTTGGGTGCAGCAAGATCTAGTTACTTTCTTAATAGCAGTCGCATAGCTGATACCTGGCTGTGGTGTACGTGAGGCGACAATTCGTCGAGCCTCCGGATAAGACACATTATTTTTGATTTTGATGGAAGTAATTTCTTTTTCCAACTGCCATGCTTGGCAAGATCGTGAATAAGCAGGATGGTCGCCTTTGCAGTTGACACAAACCTCTTTAGCATTGCAGGTAACACTATCGTGGCCAACGTCAGAACAACGGGCGCACGTACGTTTACCTCTGCAAGCTATTTTTGAATGGCCGAAACGTTGGCATTGAAAGCAGCGCAGCGGGTTTGGTATATAGGGTCTTACAGAACATCTCATATATGCAACTTTAATATGTTGTGGCAAGTCAGGAGTTGAAAATCTTAAAATCAGATCTTTAGTATGGATGGAAATACCATCTCGATTAAGGGTTATACGTTTGACAGCACAAACTTTCTGGAATTTCATCTGTAGATGTATATATCAGATCTGCTGCAGAAATTACTCCCTTAGAAAAGTTTAATGTCGTAGGAGGCTGTAGGATAACATCAACATTTCCAACTGATATAAACGTTTGTATGAGTATTGCTTGTCTTTCAGAAGCAATCTCAACCAATATATCTCCAGATCGTAATCTCCGAATATTTTTAACTTCCCCTAGATGCGATGAAATACTCTTTTCAATGAGGAAAGGTGGGACAAACTGAAAAGATCCACCTTCAGTTCTTTTTATAATAAAATATTTTGCATTAAGCATAGTCAACTGTTGCTCCCACGGGAGAGAAGAATTTATATTTTTATCCATATAGTATATCACAAAATTCGGGGACTAGACGGCATCGCTCACCACGGAGCCCCACAAGGGGACGCAGCAAATCAACTGCAACAATGCTAGTCAGTCCCTATACGCTCACGGTACATCCCTGAAGTGGTTTCCACCCTTAACGAGTTACCCAGTAGATGTACCGATCGCTTGATCCATAAAGCCGATTGATGTGCTGAGGACCACAACACACCTCCCGTTTACCTGAAGCAGAGGCCAAAGTAATGTGTTGGTCTCTGGTGACCTCAATTACCAGGACCCTCCTTTCCAGGAACACGGGTCTCCACGCACGGCAAACACGTGGGTGATTTAATCCTCAAGAGTAGCTAATAGCAACAGAGTGGCGAAAGGTACTCAAGGGGAGCGAGGGGTTTATTTGCAATGAAATTTATGAACTTAATTTCAATGAAAATGAAGTTTACTTCATTTTTATTGAACTTTAAAAATTGTGCGTTCTTGGTTTATACCTTCTACATTCTATTTGTGTATAGTGTCACAAAAGTGTGCATCATGTAAAATGTGATGTCCTCGGTAGTTGGGAAAAGTTCAAGGTTTGTGTATGTAAGCAGTTATGCCATAACACATACAATTTGTGTGCGAGACTGAGTCCTTATAGTATCGGTGATTGTGATAACCTCATAAAGTGATATATTTTATTCTTTAGTATATCATCATGAACCTAAAATTCACATTTTTATATTTTTAAGTAATTAAATATTATCTATAATTAGATAATTAAGATATATTAAGTAAACTTAATATATCTTAATTATCTAATTATAGATAGATATATTAAGTAAACTTAATGGTTGTTACATATTATTCAGAAATTGAATCTACTGAATATTTTATTATTCCCATTCTTCTTGTTTTATACAACTGTGCTAACATTTGTAAAAAAAATAAAAAACTTAATCACAAATATAAATAAGGATGAAAACTATGTGGGCCAAATTGTATGCAAATAATTCATTAATCGAAACTTTTTAACAGTTTAAAATAAATTTTCTTCTCATATTCATATTCAGTTATTTTCATCAATTTTAATTGATCATGAATAAATGTTTCAAAAGTACTTTTTTTTCATTAAAATATAGACTACTTATTAAATGAATACCAGTTCAGATTTTGCACATACATTTAACTATCGTAAATATAATGCTTCAAAAAATGACTGAAACGAGTAAAATCATTACAGTAATTTTTTTCAATAACTAATCTTTTCATTTAACTGAATTATAAAAGGTATATTTCCATTTAATTATTAATAAGAGAAAAGATGCCTTAAATACGTTCAGTATGAATAATTTATATAAATGCATTATTGATAAACTTTTATCTTAAGTCGTTTCTATTTTTTCTATGCTACACACAAGAACAAGCAACGGTCAATTTATACACACGAGGGCTCATTAACTTGGGATCTACAATACAAAATGGATTCCAAAGCAGTATTAGCATTCATATTCATTGTGGATTCCCACCAATCTTGGTTGCCCGCACCCCATATGTATTATGACCAATTTTACCCAATGTCTATATTGAATAAGGTAATATTTTGAGTAAAGTGTATATATATATATATATAAGACGTTCTTCCAAAATGGCATTTAGAATATTTTACGCTCCATATTTTAACATCTTAAAAGAATGTAAAATATGTTTTTCATGTTTAACCATGCCGATTGTAAATATTCCTTTTTCAAATTACATTAGAATATTCACAAAATGGAGTTTGACATGCAGTCAATTTCAGATAAATCTTTGTAAAATACCGGCAAATCACTAGCCATTTAATATCATGGAAATTTTATCTATTACCAGTTCATTATACAAAACCTGGATTCATACTAATCCTATTTTTAATGCTTTTTTAGCTACTGCATGGTTAGTGGAATTATAAATCCCTTTTCTGGAGAAAATAATTTCAGAAAACATATTTAATATAAGGATATGGTAACTTGATTGTGTGACCTCCCAAATTTCAGAGTTCAATAATGGTGACTGGGGCCCGTGTAATAAGTCGTCGTCACAATAATTTTACAGGGGTGTAAAGAAAAGAGTTTGTTCATGATTCAAAATTATAAGATCATTGATATTTCATAAATTTATAAGTTTGTTATAATGAAAGTGAGAATATAAACTAGTTCAATCAGTTTTTAGACTTTTCGCAGTTCTATTAGATGTTGCGATATTTCAAAATTCAGTTCAAATAACTAACCAATCGTTATATTAACAAATGAAGCCTGCAAAAAAAGATAGGCAGCTGAATGTTTTTAAAAATGTATTATTAAATACATAGTCAAAAAGTATTTATTTGGATATATAATCTAAATACTTCAGTACTAATTACGCAATCAAAAGATATCAATTTATTGTTTTCTAATTATCTACTTTAGTTTCTATTTAATACGAGTAATTGTTACGATCTGTCACGAACAGATTTTAAGAAAATATATTTTGATTAGTGATATAAACGATACTTATTATTAAATTGATATCGAACACTTCAATTTTTTTTCTAAATTGGTTTATCCTCTCGTTATTTGCTCATGATCACTAACTAGACACATATGTAGTTTAAACTTGGAACTTGAAATACTATAAGCACTTGTCTGACACTTGACAATCAAATGCATGAAATTTTTAACTGTAGAGACCTAAATATTATTTATTTTACGGTAAGGCCGGGTATAATTAATAGTTGAAATGGAAACAATAGGAATAGCGGAAGCAATTAAATTGTATTCGATTTTCACCTGATTGAGAGCTGTTTACTTTTTTCGTTAACTACGAATGACTTTGAACGCAAAAACAACTTACAAATAACAGAAAATTTTGAATACATTTTTATATTATAACTCGATAAAAATGTACATTTTCTTCTGTTACTATATTAATTGAAGTCGAAACTATCTGATGGGTAAAGGCGTCGCTATTAAAATAGGGAGGGAGTTAAATTTTTGACTATCTGAAGACAATTCGTACTGAGAGCTGGCTTATATTCATTCAAAAGGTGCGTAGTAACCCGTCACTCCGACGGAGACTCAAGGAGAAAGAAGTGCCAGCTCACATGTTGACCACATCGGTAGTCGTTTTGAGCAATTTATATGTAGTGTTTTTTCTGCCAATAGAAATAAGCTGCCACATTTCGCAAACAAAATGCGATTATTTTATCTATTAATCGAGATTTGTTTTAGATTAAACATTTTTTTATTATTTTTATAGAATACCGCCAAATAGGTTTCTCAAATTTTTATTAATCGATGAAACGAAGGATTGTTATTTTACAACTATTCTTGCGTATTAGGGGTAAACTCTTAACTATAAAGTGAGCCGACTCATTTCTTGCGACGTCCAAATCACATGTTAAATATGATTGTTTGATGTGTCCAACACATATATTAAATTGCATACAATTTTGTTGAATTTATTTATCAAATCGGTACTCGGATATTATTGAATCTACCTAGTCAAGGCTACTTAGTTATTTTGCAAACAGTTAATATTGTAATCCATTGTAAACTAGTTTCGAATTCGCCATTACTAGTTCAAGAATCCAAGTTGCTAGTATAGGCTGTGTTATTGTATATGCATAAAGAGGAACATTACAATATCACATGTTAGATTTTGCGCAAATATTAGCAGTAAATGAATTTTGAATAAGCATGCAAAATATAAAAACTATAATTTCTCCATATCAGTCTACGGTTTTCAAATCCATAGCAATGAGTTTTCTCTTGTATACGGAAAGTAGGATACACACTTAGGTTTACTCTGGAGGAGTAACGAGTCTTTTAAGCCTCTTTTTTTAGAAAATCACCTGCTCGGTGAATTAGAGAGTGGTATTCAATATATGGGTGTTGATATTGTCACTTAACTCTATTGTTAAGAGAGTGAAAACTCAAACCAATTCAACACAAATTAAACATATTTAAAGTTAATGATATATATATATATATATATATATATATATATATATATATATATATATATATATATATATATATATATATATATATATATATATATATATATATATATATATATATATATATATATAATGAATATAAATGATAAAATAATTTGAATTTATTTAATATTTCCCCTCTTTGATGAGACATGGAAAAAAAAGTTACTACCGTAATTATTAAATTATATAATATACCACCCCGCACGAAAGGGTCCAAAAAATACCCGAACGTATCACAAACATAATATATAGTTATTTAATGGATTATTATAAAGTAGAACTTTAACAATCAACCATAATACTATGTAAATTAATAAAAATTGAAACTTTTCATGTTTATATATATTTATATGTAAGGATGCGTATACAACCTCGAATACGCAATGTTTTAAAATAATAATAATAAAAAATAAAATAAATGAGAAGCATTAGTTTTATTTGAAGATAATGACACGTTTGTGCGTACCATAAGGAAAAGTTTAAAATTTTATAATATCTAATTTGTTATTGCATCTCTCAAAATTAACCACGTTATAAATTAGTATTCGTATAAAATTGATGTTTAACTATTCATTAAATTGCACTATACCTAGTGAATCTGAGGAATATATTTATTAAAATACATTGTGAATATCGGGTAGTGTTTGTAACAAATGTATTACGCCAAAAATGGATGGATTATTTTTTACATGTATGACAAACATTTTTCCTGTTTCAATCAATATCACATTTTAATAAAATTTATTTCAGTGTTACTGGAGCTTATATAATTTTTTTGAAATAATTTAATTTTGTATAATAGTAGCCGAACGATTAGAACTGAAGTTTCAATTTAATTCAAGCGACACGCATATTTCTATTTAAACCGAAATTTTAGGTTACATGTGCAAATAATAGAATTCCACACAACGAGTTTTGATTTGAAAAATGTAAAATCAATGAGAATTTAATTCCCATTCAATTAATATTTAAAATATTCATAAGTAAACTTATGATCCTGCATTTAATTTGGCTCATTTTAGTTACTTTAAATCGTAACCTTTGAACTGAAAATATGAGCATTAGATAGATAGAATCAAATTCTTTTCTATTTTAAATCATACTTATTAGCGTTACGTTAACTTATATATAGTATTTTATTAGTAATATAGTTGTGGGTGTGATTGTCTACTTCTGGAGGAAACAGTACGTGTTACCCAGAAGATACTTTTTATATTATGTTACTCATTTTAAAATTTTATGAACAAATTTGATATAGTTAATGTATTCATAATTAGGTATATTTATGTTTAATTTTCGATTTTGATGGGCAATAAATAGAAAATAATAATTAAAGATGATTAAGATAATTTTGTATAATTAGATTAATATATGAAGCATTGTAAAAGTTCAATGAAGTTATTTGGCAACGTTTTTAAAATAAAAAATTTCATAATTTAATGGGTATTGTAGAATGAGTTGCATATTAGGTTATTGCGATTTTTCTACAGGGCCAAAATTTTTAAATAGGTAGACCTATTTGTGTAATGGAACAAATACAAAATGACGAGGTCAAACCCTGAGCTGCAACTCTTTCCCTTCCACGTCATTCTACAACATTGAGTGAGATTACTGCAGAAAATACTTACTTCTCCTCCACTGAAGAACTGTATTTGCAATAAACAAGAAAATCGAATTTCGCTTCAAACCAAAGTTTTCCTGATTATGAAATAATAAAATTAAACCACGTGGGAGAATATAATTGCTTTTTATGTACGCTTTCAAATTTTGATACTAATAATAGTATTTCAACTTGATACATTTTTATCTTATGAAATATTTCCATCACGATTAATTTATCTTAAGTAAATACTTTTCCCCTGATCGCGCGAACCCACATTTAATAGATATAATCATGTTTTTATGTTATGTGAGAGAAATAAAGACACCACACCAAAGAATAGTTTAATATAACTAAGAAAATTGTAAAATAATTTAGAGTTGATGTTCATCATCCATTGTTTTGTTCTAAGATTTTAAAAATTGAAAGAAAATATACATAATTCAATCAATTTCTATATATTAATAGTTAGCACTTAAGTAAAATTATTTGGTCTTAAAAATAATAATAAATTTTATAAATCTCTAAAATGTTTTAAACATAACAATAAAGTAAAAATTTTCATTACTATAACTTAGAATAAATTGTTTAAGCATTTAATTTATCATCAAGACCAACCTAAAATTAAATAGGATAACGAATGGGTAAATAGCTTATATATGCGTTGTCTACAAACACAGATATATGTTTAAAAAGGTTATAAGATTTCAAAATCACCTAACAAATTAGAATCACAAAATCTTCCAACTGCAGTGCGATTTCAATATAGATCTATTAAATAAATTATTTTCTTCCAATCTTCTGCAATTATAGTTCGGAAGTGTACAAGCAACTATATTAGCAATTATTGATACAGATGTTTGCTCTGAAGTAACCTGAAATAATCAACAACATAATTAATTAAAATCCAAATGTATGAAAATGATTACAATCATGAATAGGAAACAGTATTTTTAAATAGAAAATGCTTTTATTTATAATAGCAATAAAAAAATTTTCATTCGTATGAATCTAAAGGTGCGAAACTAAATTGATTTGTATGCATTTAAAGCTGAAAAATTCCTTATCTTCTACAAAGATGAGTCCCCTTAGAGTTGTAAAAAATTTAGCACACATTTTTAACGTGTTAAGATGAATCAGGAATATTATTATATTAGACCATATTTTAAAATCATTATTTCAGTTAGAATTTATCATATAATTTATTCTTCCTAACTGAAACGAAGTATCTAGTTAGTATTAAATGAAACACGGTATTCTATAAGATGAAGTCTGTAATAATCCTGTCTTCTCAATAATCCGTAATAATTGTCGCTAGGCCCGAAGCTTTACATGTTTATCGGCGATTGATTACACATACAGTTTTTCCACTTGTGAAAAGCTAAACGAATTTACAGCTTAAGTTTTCCATCAGTGTCCAGGCGTATCCATGGATGCTTAATTAAGAGAATGTCTAGGTCACAGAAAATATATTGGTTGTTCACTTGGACATTGTATGAAATGAGTAAGTGCATTACGTGCAGTGGAACTCTGATTTCAGTCAAGATCCGAAGGTAATGAAAATAGTTGGAAAGATTCAGACGTAATACCGGGTATTTAATGCACTTGTAATATGTATTATGAGCAGTGGAAAAATAAAACATTGAGCCTCCCACAATATTATACCAAAAAGGAGTCCGTATAACAATGAAAGGTAAGCAGCTTAGAATGTTCTTTTCACGGTTTCAGAACTTAAATCAGAATACTGTGATAATATTTCAGAAGGGAATTTTAACCGAAGATTTTGTTGTGTCGTAATTTTATGATATGCTATTATAATCTTATTCTGATATATTTTATATTCTAATATCTCATTCCACTATTGAAGAGGAGATGATCCATTTTAAAGTTGAAACCGCATTTAGTTTATCATAACCCAGTAATCAGAGACTCACGTGTTCTTTGTTGGATGCAGTTTTTTGAACCTTCTGCTCAGACTATCAAAAAAATTCAACTTTGATTCAAGATTATCTTCCGGTACGAGACCAAAAATACCATTCTATTTTCCACTGGGACTGTCATGTCAACATGTGTGAGGGAATTGGTTTGGTTTGTTTGTCGCTCAACGGTCTTTTTTTGCACACGAGGGCTAATTAGACCGGGACTTACAGTTTAAAGTGGTTTCCGAACCACTACAAACATCCATGCCCAAGGTGGGATTCGAACCCACGAACTGTTGAACCGAAGGCAAGAGCGCTAACCATTCGGCTGCCAGCTCGGCCATGTGTGAGGGAAAGAAATCCTTTTAGCAAATAAAAATATCTACCAGTTAGCAGGCTGACAGCACGTGTAGAACGAAAAAATATTATAACATTTTTGGTGAGTTAAAATCGGCGATACATGAAATACGTACTAGTGCTTCTTAGGGTAATCAGATTAATTAGCAATAGTAAATAAAAAGAAACTTTCAATTTTATTGACTCAATAAATTTTCGAAAACATGTAAAATGGGGGACGAATATGGTGTTTTAGGAAGAAGCATAAATATATTTTTGTTGTTGTTGCTGCTGCTGTGTGTGTGTGTCCCCTTGGCCAACAGCGCTAGACCAGGTCCATAACGTTAAACATCTGCCAAAAAATCTAGCACCAATAAAGAATCGTCGTATAAATCTTCCTTGATAGTATTAAGTACTCAAGCGTTCTGGGTTAGCTTGTTCAGCGAAACAATTGTAAGAGGTCTCGAAAATCTTGGAGCCTTCAGAAAATATTAACCACTTCAAAAGGAGACTCCGCTAATCGCTTGAGAGTGTAGGAGTGTGGGTTCGATTCCCACCGTGGCCCAGGGTGTTTTCTTCGTTATCTTCTGTGGTTGTAAATCTGTCATTGTGCTATTTGTCCTATTATCGACGAAGACTTACAAGCGGATCTCAAGAATCAAGCATACAAGTCTGAATATATGTAATGTAATAAATAAAAAAATCAAAAGGAGACCACTTCAAAAGCGGACGAGAAGCCATCCAGATATTTATCTCCCATATATTTTTGTCAATATGGAGGACAAAGGTGCGTGTCCATTGTATCAAGAAGCAATATAAATATTTAAAGATTAAAATAAAGTTTCATGATAGCTTACAATCTTGCCGAACACTTCATTTTGGATAGCGAATATATTTAGTAATGTACAGTAGAGATTATGCAATACTAATGTAAGAAGGAAATGTAAACATTTCACTGTTAAGAGACCAGTGAAATACACTGATATCAATTGTTGTTGTCGTTGAAGCAGCACTTTTCCTAGCATGTTCCAAGCCCCAACTGCTGCTCATCATTTCATCAGTGACGAATTTGCAGAACGAATAATGACTCTAAGAAGGAATTTTTATTTCCTTTGGTGTGCTGGATGAAAGTATTACATTACATATATTCAGACTTGTATGCTTGATTCTTGAGATCCGCTTATAAGTCTTCGTCGATAATAGGACAAATAGCACAATGACAGATGTCCAACGAAGAAAAAACATCCAGGGCCACGGTGGGAATCGAACCCACACTCCTACGCTCTCAAGCGATTAGCGGAGTGATACTTTGACCACTCAGACACGGAGCGCCCTAAATTAATAATTGCATTATTTGAAAGCAATCTGTTTTGAGTAATTACTGTAAAATCTTTAAATACTTTTAAGTGAATGAGAAATTTTTAATGGTAACATTCATAACCATTCTGGATGCCTTTAATATCTACTTACAATCACATTTTGCCAAAATTGCGTCCTATAAAATTTACATGCAAATCTTGACCTCATTATTATTCGTTTAACTATTTAAATACTTTTGAGTAAGTTTAAAAAGTGTAAACACTTTCGGCTTATTACAAGGGGTTTTTTTCTCAATGGCTGGCACACTTGGGTGATGAACCCTATGTCACAACAAGGCCAGAAATTGCTACTCATTTATCGTTACCCAGCGAGCACCTGTGAACCAAGTCACGGAGGAGAGTAGCGTTACCCGCGCCATACCACCACAAACGCGTTTATAGAGTGGGCCACATTCATACAACATCACAGAAGAAAGGACAGAGAGAAAGAGAAGGAAAGAAACATCCATGCCGAACCCGGTATTCGAACCCGGGACCAACAGCTCAGGAATCAGGAACGCTAACCACTCAGCCAATCGGTCGGCGTAGAGGGTTTGCATGAAGATGTAATTAAGTACACTAGTTTCAGGTAGTTGAAGCTATGGCAAAGGGATGAGAGTCCTATCACTGAAGAAAAAATTTTCATTTTTATAGACGAAGGAGGTACTTGATTTTGTTACTAATATAAGATATGTAGATTAGAAGAGATACGTGATGCATTTGATATATTTCAGAAATTAAATGAACTGAGAGACCATAGATAAATAAATTCTAAACTCAAACAGAATGTAACTTAGCAAAATTTGCATCGAATTATTTTTTTCTTACAAAATAAGCACACAGATATTGTTTGGAGATTTCCCTTTGTTACGAGAAAAGAAAGTATCTCAAATATTTCTGATGGGATTTGTGATTATTTGTAGTGTGGAAAACGGAATCACTTGAATATTTCAAGATTTAAATTAATCAGTGTAAATTCAATTTCCTTTTTCATTCCATATTTTTATTGATATTGATGCATAACTTAGCATCCGGAGATTGAAATTATTGATTTGCAACTAGGTTTATTTTGCTTTACATTTTGCACAAAGCTAATTATACGAGAACTGATAGTTAAAGCAGATTTTGAATTAGTAAACAACCAAGTGAAAAGTTGTAATTGGGTTTCCAAGCATCTGCACAGACACGCAGACCACTAACTTTTCGACAGCCAATTCAAAATTAGATCAAGGAAAATTTTATAAAAAGGGATTAATGTCAAGGTCAAACATTTATTTGCCAAAAATTTTCAATGCATTAAGAAATTTACTGGGAATGTGTTATTTATATTTAATTAGACATATTTGTAAATATTTTCCTGCATGAATGTAAACATAAGTTAATATACAGGGTGATCTTTTTTAAAGTGACAGTGTTTGGAGCGTCCTGTAGCGCGATCTAATAGCCGAAATGACACCAAAATTGGTATTTAGACTAATCAAAACATGGGGAAAAATTGGTTAGGTTATTTTATGGAGCTGCTGTCGCTTACAATAACTAGAATTATCACAAAACACGGGTGTCAAAGCAAACAAAATGCAATTGTTGTGCGATGACAAAGCCAGAATAATGGCTATAAAAGCAAGTAGTAGACACAGCTCCGACAAATAATCTCAGCTGAAGTAAACGAGCTTCAGTGGCCATGCCTCTCACGTTAGCGGAACGTGCGTTTATGTTGGTGGAGTATCAAATTTGTCTATTCTAAAGGACAACATAACAAAGACAGTGCGGAATATTCCTCGTGATACGTTACGTCCGGTTGTGGAGAACGTTGTGCACAGAATGTACGGTGTTATTTCTGAGAACTGTGCCCACATTGAATGTGGTCTAATTCCTCCCCAGGGAAAGTTAACATAATAAATAAACATTAATAATCTAACTGTACGATTGTATGTGTTAGTATTTTTCTTTTCTCACATTTTATACATTGTAAAGCGCCATAAAATGCCCTAGCGGCGATTTTTGGGACTGAATTTTATTTTTAGGGAATCCTTTTTCCCGTGTTCATTAGTCCGTGTTCATTAGTCTAAATACCAAGTTTGGTGCCTATTAGATCGCACTACAGGTCGCTCCAAACCCTGTCACTTTAAAAAAGATCACCCTGTAGATGAAAATTGGGTAGCATCCAATTTGCACTCAGTGGGAAGTAAATTTCAACAGGTACTTTCATTCCTGATTTAAAAAATAGGAAAATGAAATAGGGTATATTAGTTTCATTAAACAGTTTTATAAATCAAATTAGTTTCCTAAACTAAAATTGAACATATTTGCATATAGATGATATGTTATTAACGCAATCATAAACATGTTGTTGTTTACTAATGCACTTGGACAAGCCAAGCTAGCTATGCTATGCGAATTAAGTCGATTGGGAACGTATTTCGTTTTAATCAGAGCACCATGAAGGTGAAAGTACGACTTTGCTCTACACACATGCCATAGGGACCCGGTTATAGGTTAGGCAACCATTCACACCTCATTCATACAAGGAAAGGTCAAAGATAGGACAGATAGAGAGAGAAAGTACATCCATGCCCGAACCGGGATTCGAACCCAGACCTCCTTATCCGTAAATCAGGCACGCTGACCACTAGACAAGTTGGTCGGACTTATCATAAATATATTACTTTATTTAACTTCGGCAGCGCTTTGTGGACCAACAAAAGATTTAATACAGTCGTAAGGCATTTTTACTTGCGCATGGGGCGACTTTTCAAAGATAGTAGAAACGTGTCAGAAAGGAGGAAACGTAAAATTTTCTAAGCATTCGCATTGAAGAAATTGCAGGTAGAAAACAGAAACGCAATGTGAATTTCCCGTTGTTCGACACTGCCGAGGTCGAAACCAGAACTTTTTTCTCTAACAAGTGCAGTTCTACCACAAGATCATGGTACGCTTATTTTATTCAACTTAATATTTATTAATTTTTACTGTAAAATCCAAGCCTTGATTTTATCTCCGATTCAACTTTAAAGATACAAATATATTAATAAATTCAATCAATTAAAAAAGGAATACTCAAACAGTATCCAACAAGCAAAATGAATTTTATAGATTTAATTAGTATATTAGATTAATATTTAATCGTCTTATAAGTATTGGCCAGCACCGATTGAGGCAGATTTTGCCCACCACAATAATGTTGAACAATCAAACACAACTTGAATAGAAAGTAGAATACTTCAGACAATATATATAAAAGGGCGATTGGTTCACCAGAATCTTTGAAAGTTGTGGTGGAATACAAAACATGTATACTATAATATGCACGAGTTCCAGCTTGGACATTCGGTGGCAGCAACTGTGTCAAACATCAACAAAGCATCGGGTGCAGGCATCAGAAATGAACAGACAATCTGTAGACTGTTTCTCAGTTCTGTAGCAAAAACATGGAGATCGAATATAAACTGGGAACTGGTTATTCTGTGCATTCTGATGTGAAACACTTACGGTAGAAACTAAACCCTGATGATGTAGCTAAGCTACACCATTTCTATAATACCAAAAATGTCCAGAAGGTCCCAAAATAAAATCGGATCCCTTAAAAATCTCAAAAATTAGAATTTAGACAAATAAGAATATCGTCGGGGAGGCTTGAACATCTCCACACCAGTGATACTCTGAAAAGAGCCTCTCACCCTGGTGAAAGGTAAGTAACTTAATATGGCCGTTCAGAAAGTGTGAGAGAATCGTCTGCTGTTTTCTCGATACATTTAGCTTGTGGCAACAACGAGGTCTCATATGACATTAATGGTATGGCACTTTGGAGGCGAATTCTCCGCACCAGGACAATTTCTCGACATTTGGCTGCAATGAGCATTGTTGAAACGCTCCTAACAATGGGTACCGCAAGAACTAACGGAGGATCAACATCCACGGCACTTGAAAACCTGTCATTCTATTCCGTAGCATGAGGACAGAGAGTCATTTTGGCTTTACGTCCTGACTGCGGATATCCAGGAGTTGGGGTACGCGGGATTCAATCGCAACACTTACTCACCAGATTTGACTGATTTAATTTTTAATCACCTTATTAAATATTTCGCCATTTGGACAGGTTACATAAGTCCTACTGATGTAGCAGCTATGTTTTAGGTACATGTTTTGCCTCGTCTCATTTCATACTTTTCTAATGTTTCACTCACCCCCTGAATGCCGCATATATATATATATATATATATATATATATATATATATATATATATATATATATATATATATATATATATATATATATTTATATATATATATATATATATGTTCCTTTATTAAGGAAGTGTTTGTATATTTTCTTTTTTATATTGGTTTCTTTCTAAACATGTATGATCTTAAATCTTAATTATGTACATATTTTTTTATTTGATATTTATTGGGATAAAATTAGTTTGACTTTTCTAAATTACTTCATTTTTTATTTTATATTCAAATAATTTAAACCCATAATGAGTAAAAAAAATAATTTCTTTAGTAATTCAAATAGTATTGAGAAAGATAATAACATTAATAGTGCTACACTTGAATTCATCATCAATAAATCAGACTCTCCACAATCTTCATCAGGCACCATTGGAAAAATAAAACGTTGGAATGAGAGGTGGAGAGAATAAAAAAAGGAAAATATCAAAAACATTTCATTCTCACGATTTAAAATTTGGAATTTATCAAAGAACCTGACATTGAGCTGGATCCACAGCCTCTTTGTCTAGTATGTTCTGAAAGCTTATCTAATGAGGCATTAAAACATTCCCAACCTGAAAGCCACTTGAATTCAAAAAACATCCGGATTTAGAAAAATACACCCGCTAGAATACCTTGAAAGAATGCGTGAAAATATGAAAAAGCAAGTTACTCTTTTAAGAAAAATGACCATGGAAGATGAATTATAAGTAAAGACTTCTTATCTCATGGTAAAATATGATCGCGAAATGCAAAAATACGCACACGATTGAAGAAGAATTATTAAGCTTTGCATATTAAATGCCTGTGAACAGATTTTGGCAATGCAGACTGTGTTCAGAATTTAAAAATAATTCCAACGTCTGCTAATACTATCAAGCTCAGAATCGAAGTTACGGCTGGAGGCAATGGAAATCAGATAAACAATGGTGAAAAATTCACCATTTTATTTAATACAGCTTGATAAATCTATAAACATTACGCAGACCACTTCTTTGATTTCTAAGATTTAAGTATGAAGGAGAGTTATATGAAGAATTACTGTGTTCGCTTAATTTTCCGGCTAAAACAAATAAACCCAACTATGCTTAAAGCTCTGCCGACCGACGACTAAGTGGTTAGCGCTCCTGACTCCTGAGCTGTGAGTCCTGGGTTCGAATCCCGGTTCGGGCATGGATGTTACTTTCCTTCTCTGTTCTCTCTGTGTTTCTCTATCCTTTCTTCCGTGATGATGTATGAATGTGGCGTACCCTATAAACGGGTTTGTGGTGGTATGAAGCCAGTAACGCGACTTTACTACTCAAACCGTGACTTGGTTCATAGGTGCCTGCTGGGTAACGACAAATGAGTAGCAGTTTCTGGCCTTGTTGGGCATAGGGTTCAATACTCAAGTGCCCGCCGTTTGGGAAAAAATGCTTGAAGCTCTTAATAGTTATTTCCGGGAACATGAAACTGGAAAAATATATGGGGATATGCACAGTCAGTGCCGCAAATTTAACTGGTTAACAGTTGGTCACCCAGACTGGCAGTGAAAATATCAGTGAACATTAAACTTCGAGAACAGCTTGCAGTGAAAAAAATTTTGTCAGAACTACACGTACTATCCAATGGCATTGAAATTACAAAGGAAATTCGAAACAAAGCACTCGATTCTTGAATATTTGAGGCCCAATATGAAGAAACGGGTTCTGAATACACTCATCTTATTCATCGTTCTGAGGTGAGATAGCTGTTGAGGGCCAAAATGCTGATCCGGTTATTCACCTTGTGGGAAGAAGTACAATTATTTTTCCAAGAACAAAACAATCAGAAATTTCGGAAATTATTGTCCAAGAATGAATGGCTAGCAAAGACTGAATACCTGGTAGATGTTTTTACCTGTTCAATGAACTATGCATTTTCTTGCAAAGAAAACTTAAGGACGTGTTCACACTACAAGTAGTAAAATGGATGCATTTCAAAAGAAAACATTTCTGCGGCGAGAGCATTGGTTGAAGACGATCGGGAAATGTTTTTTTTAATTTTGATGAATGCTTGATTAAAATGATTTTAAAAAGAATGTAATAACGCTAGTTAAGAAGCACTCGTAATCACTTACAGAATTTCTTGCTTAAAACTAATCAAAGAATGAAGATCCCAGACATGGTAATAGGTGGATAATAGTTCCGCTTGTAGCTCAAACTCAGGATAAAAATTTGAGCACGCATCTAAATGAAAGTCTCATTGACATATCGTCCAACGAAACTCTCAAATTTAAATTTCATTCAACCTCATAAAATCTCAATTTTGGCTGTCCTTAAAAAGTAAATAACCTTTTCTTAGCAAAAAAGCTGATGTATTATAGAATTAGGTTTAATCTACTGAAGCATTACTAGTTTTAAGATCCCTAATCTATGAATTACATTCCTGAAAACCTACTTTAAGTTAACAATAACTTACTTTAAGCAATTTAAAAAGATATAGAGCATGAAAACAGTCCAAACAGATGAATAATAATTGTGACTTACCTTTCCCTGCATAATGAAACGCATGGTAAGGGTGACGGATAGGCCATCTACAGGCAAGTGATCTACAGCAGCCATGGTTGGGGATGGTCCAGGGAGAACCTGGAGTTTAAAATTCACGTTAGTTACACGTAACAAAGCATTTAAAATAACAAAAAGCAGAATGGTATTCTAAAGTATGTATCTACTTATGTTTATATCAGTGCCAGATTTTTGTAAGAAAATGAGCATCAATGTTTATATGACAAAATTTACTTTATAGGGCAACTTTTACAATTCTAGTGCAATTTATAAATATTAAACTTATAAAAGTACATAAAATCACACAAAATGCATTACTAAATAAATTTAATTCAGTGAAAAATATTTTCCTAATTAAATTAGTAATAACTAGTAATATTTATCCTACTGGAACTGCTTATGTAAACAAGAACCTGTTGTTTGTTCTGAGTGTTAACTATATAAAACTGTCAAAACTTAGGAGTTTTAGGTACCCAAGTGGTTAAAGCGTCATCCTACCCCTGAGGACAGTTGGGGTTCAAAATTAAGAGGGACATACTTTCACATTATAATAATTATATTAGGGCACCATCTGTTGTCTATTTAAGCTACTAAAACAACTCAAATGATTTAGTTTCTGACAAAATTTCGTCTGATTTCAAGTTTCCACTTGAATTTCCCAAAAATTAATATATTTTCATACATCGGGAATTTGGGAGAAATGATGAAAAATCAGGAGTTTCCCGATAAAATCAACAGAGTTGGCAGCTATGAATATATAATGCTAAAAGTTCGATATACTTGAAATATATTTTTATTCTTTAGTTTTCACAGCTTTTGTTTTATTTCAAGACAGTTTATTAATAGATATTTCATAATTTGGTACAATTGATAGTTTTGTTTTATTAACGAGGTACACATTTCATGTGTTTTTAGATCACAATTGCTCTTTTATAAATATATTTAACACTTAAAAAATCCTTTTAGTAGTCCACGGGATTTAAATTATGTATTTAATGGTTCGTGAAGTCAAAAAATTTAGCGACCACTGAATTGGAGTATTTACTGACAACTCGTCAATATCCGAGACCAGGACCATATTTGAAAAAATATCAGGTATCAAAATACCTGAGGGTCCGAAGCAGTACATGTTTCTGTTTATTAAGTATTTTGTTTCGAAAGCTTTAGTTCAATGGTTAAGCCAAAAAAGG
Source organism: Latrodectus hesperus (assembly GCA_037975125.1). Classification (NCBI taxonomy): domain Eukaryota; kingdom Metazoa; phylum Arthropoda; class Arachnida; order Araneae; family Theridiidae; genus Latrodectus; species Latrodectus hesperus. The sequence goes on along the minus strand of CM075850.1, from coordinate 15,319,469 downwards.
GTATACAACAGCAAGAGGACAGCATTTTTTTTATAACATAGACAAGTAATAATCCTTGGATACTATATAACGCTATTTTTTATTATATGCAGCTACATATACCAGAAGACGGTAGGACCTTTTCACTTCCTTTCAGCAGTCTGGACACTTTTACTTAAACGAAGAAGAATTTGTTATCCTAATTATGTCAATAAAAAAGCGATCACAGAAAATATCTTCCCTGACTAATTAATTTCAGGAAAGATTTTTATGAATGTGCACACTGTATCCAAGTCTGCCTCAATAGAAGTGCATTGTTTCCCGTTGTTCAACAATAGATGGTATTGAACCTGTTGTCCTAGCTCTAAATCCACATATTTAATTTTTCTCGTAAAGATCCATTTACAATCCCTTCCACACATTGTACTTTCAATTAAAAAACGAATGGTATTGGCAGAGTTTGCAATACCAAGATACCAATTACCGGTATTTTGGGCCGTTTCTACCATTTTCTAATGTTGATATTAACAAGTTTAAATACCGTTTTTTTCGATATTTAAAAGAAATTTTTCTAAATTATCTCTACCATATTTTAGGGGTCGTAAATATACTAAGGTAGTTTAAGTTTTTGTTTTTACTTTCACCCGTTTGGGTGACATAATTAGACAGTGAATAAGATGCAAATTTGCATCCTAGTCTAAAGAAATCATACAATATGTAAATCATTTGAAAAGGCGTCCCAAAATTGTCCTATCACAGCTCAGAGCGATATTGCATGCGCGCAGAACTCGTATTCTGATATTCCTTTCTGTGGAAACAAGGTTAGTTGTGAAGAAAGTGCGTAACACATTTTAACATTTTTAAAAATTGGCGAGTTTGTTATTCACATTGTATTGGCATGCCATATTTAGGGTTCCAAATACTTTTTAGATTTGTTATACGCTCATAGTTGTGTTGTTGTTACTAATGACACTTGGACAAGCAAAGCTCGCTATGCCTTGGTTATGTGAATTTAAGTCAGTTGGGAGCGTCTTTCTTTTTAAACAGAGCACCATGAAGGTGAAAGTACGACTTTTGTTCTTAAAATCCTCCGATAGTATGACTCCGACCGAAATCCTCCGACAGACTAGTGGCAGCAACAGAGGATCTACTCCCTCAATTTTGGCAATGATCTGAAGGGGTAGTAAATTTCTCAAGACCATTGCACCCATGGTAACTGCTCAACGACCGACCACAGGACTTTCGATTCCACGGATTTAAAGAGCACGTATATCGCATGTACTCGGTGGGTCTTTGGCGGTATTGGAATCGAACCTCACCCTTCCGGATGGAAAGCCAATACCCTCACCACTAGGCTACCACGGACCGCTCATAGTTAGTTAATCCATAATGAATAATTTCAAAGAATATAAAAAATAGGCTGATAGTACTTCAATTTGGTTTTTTTATAAGATGAAAAGAAAATGGTGGCACAATGTAAAAAAAATGATCATTATTAAAGGGAATGGACAAAATACAAGCTGACTTCATGCACGTTTGAAAATAAAACCCGATACAATTTTTTTAAAGGTGAAAGAATCTAATTGATATGAAGTAGAAATTTAAATACAGTTTCTAAGTCATCAAAAATTTTAGATTATTAAAAAAAAAAAAAAAAAAAAAAAAAAAAAACTGACGAAATTATCAGCAAATGACAGCAATAGATTATTAGATGGTTTAATATTTACATAATTATGATTTTCAAAATGAACATGAAAACGAAGAGAAGAGACAATCCAATTCAAATTTGGTCAAGATTATAGTACATTTTCTTAAAATTGTTTATCCACAAGCCTATACACTTTCAGAAGAATTTGATACAGTAATCGAAGATGATTATTACACTAATGTCGAAAGAGAAAAGAAAAATTATCTGTTGGACAAAAAATAGATATAAAGTTAACTAAAAAATTTTCAACAAAAATGCAATGCAGAAATCAGTGATATACAAAATCATATGACGAGAAATCGATTTATTTGAAAATGAGATTTAGAGGTAAGTAATTAGAAAAAGCATGTACTCCTATATTGCTAATAATACTACCAATTAGAGTAGATGAAAGCGTTTTCAACAACTGATAATTTTGGTACAAAATAAAGTTCCAGCTTTAATGATGGTAAAATTCTTGCACTATGTATCTTAAGATCATATTTCAAATATTTTTAATAATGTCATAGACTGAATAGTGATATTACAATTTTTGTGATTCAAGTAAATAAGACATTTCTCGTTTCGTTACTTTTGGCGATCATTTATACGCTATAAAGGATTTTTTTGCGATATTTACATTCTCTAATAAAACTGGGAGATAAAACAAAGAATCACGTATGTTTTCTTTCTTTTTCTAAAATTACTACTGCAGGCATTTGAACCAGTATTCCGGTATTACGATCTAAAAATACGAATACTGGTACTGAATTTTTGTTCCAATATTGCAATACCTAGTTGGCTTAATAGTGGGATAATCTCCATTGTGTAATTTCTTTTATAAACAACAATCCGGAAAAATATGTAATAAAATGTTTTCTGAATAATTATATTCTCGATAAACGAGATGCAGTGAAAAAAAAATCTGTTGTTTTCAGCACGCCAAAATATTTCAATGTACATCGTTCACATTAAAATGAGGAATGTACAACTCATCAGTTCCCTCTAGACAATAACACAGAAAGCAACAACTGTAGCAAGTATCCAACTTGGGATCCTTAAACAGTGCTCTTGTATCCTTAGAGTGACTCATTTCATAAATCTATTAAAAATGAAAGAGAATGCAGTTCTCTTGCTTTCTGTTTATTACAGAATGTTAATAAATTTCTTCTCACCATATAGTTTGAATACGAGTGTGACGTTAACATCAATATCCTCTCCTTTAACTCAACTGGTGAAATATATATCGTTCAGCCTCACGAAACTGGAAAGCATTGTAAAGGTTAACCTTTTTTCGTTTTGCATGGCATATCAATAATGAATACTTAGATTCACGAAGCATGTAACAGAAAATCTTATGTCCAAGAAGTATATTTTAAATAAAAGTGCACGTGTCACAGAAAAAGGTAAAAAAAAAAAAAAAAGAAAAAAAAAAAGAAAATTCCCACGTCATCATTTTGTTATTGCAAACAGAGTGGACCCTGGGGGTGAAAACAAGGCATTAAGGGCTCTCTCTCCCTATTATATATATAAATCCCCCTCAAGTTCCACAGGTGGCGCCCTCAAGTTTACAGTGTGCACTAGATGCCGGCAAGGGAGTGTTCCTGCGCGGAGTGAGTGAAGTACGTTGGGAGATTTTTGAGATGGTTGGTTTGGTTCGTTTGTCGCTCAATGGTTATTTTTTGTACACGAGGGCTAATTAGACCGGCAGCAACGGTTTAAAGTGGATTCAGGCCCACTACAAACATCCATGCCCAAGGTGGGATTCGAACCCACGAACTGTTGAAACGAAAGCAAGAGCACTAACCATTCGGCTGCCAGCTCGGCACTTGGAGAGGGAAGCCACTTAATATCTTTAATATATATCACCCCCTGACCTCAATTATCTACCAGGTGACCTTCAAGACCTGTTCACCTGCATGTACTATCTGCTTGGGATACTTGAACGCTAAACACCCCATTTGGGGCTCTTCAACAGCAAATCCGATAAAATGTATTATTAGACATGATAGACGATAAGAGTTTTACTATACTTAACGATGGCACCCTACTCATTTTTCATATAGTTATAATACAGAAGCTCTGGACATAACAATTGTCAGCTCTGATCTAGGGCCGGGCTGTAGATGGATGGTCCTGGAACACTTGGGGAGTGACTATCTTCCAGTTTTAATCGAATTAGAAAAGAGAAAATAATTTCCCACCTGTAGGGACAGGCAATGGATTTTTAAGAAAGCGAACTGGCGGATATTCACGGAGACAGCCGATTACGAAATTGGGGTAAACCTCTGGGTGATTGTGTTGAAACGAACTGGAATTCTTTTAAAAACATGATTTTAATGGCAGCCAGAAAATCTATCGAAAGAGGACAACTGAGGAAAAGGAAACCTTATTAACTAGTAAATCACCCTTACTAAAACCTCTACTGGAAGAGAGAAGAAGAATTTTTGAAGCCAGAAATACAGACAATGGGGATTTTTCAAGAGTTGTATTAAATCAAATTAACGCAAAAATTAAGAGATTATACACACAAATGAAACAGGACAAATGGAACGAGCTTTGCTCTTGCCTTGATTCAAGATCTTCTTATAGCAAACTTTGGAAATTGGTTAAAGGTATCAGTAACGAACAACCCCAGGTGGAACAAAATAACAGTATTCAAAGACAAGATGGTGGATTTGCTGAAAATGACAAGGAAGCGGCCAATCTAATAGGGCAGCATTACTAGGAAGCCAGTAAACTAGATTTTACTGCTGCCGACAGAAAGGTCAACATCAGGGCTAGTAATTTGGTCCATTGTTGTCGTAGCCATATTCAAAGTGAAAACAACATTTTTAGTAAGTCATTTAGAGCGAGTGAACTCGAGGTTGCAATGAAAGAAACTAATTTAAATAAATCTTCACCATATAAAGTACATGGTCAAATGATTGACAAACTCAGTTCGATTGGTACACAAAGATTACTTGATATTATAAATAGCTCTTGGAGGAGAGGAAAACTTCCTCGAGACTAGAGGAGAGCGACCGTCATACCGTTTAGGAAACCTGGTAAATGTGATGGTACTCCAGAGAGCTTAAGGGCAATTGCTTTGACCAGTATAACATGTAAAATTAGGAGAATAATGGTTCTCAGAAGTCTCACCACCTACAACCTTCACCCGGATGAACAGTACGGCTTCAGAGAGGGACATACCACTACTGATCAACTGCTTTACTTCTGCCAAGGTATAAGAGATGCTCACATTAGGAAACCCACTAACCACACTATAGCGGTCTTTCTAGACTTCCCAAAGCATTCGAAAGGGTGTGGAATAATTTACTTATTGTGAAACATTTTAAGAACTTAGGTATCAGAGGAAGGGCCCTTCCTTGGATATATGATTTTCTGAGAAATAGATGTACCAGAGTAAAGTTTGACAATTCTCTCTCTGAGAGTTTCAGGATCTTTCAGGGTGTTCCTCAGGGCTCGGTCCTAAGTCCAACCCTGTTCTCACTTTATGTGGCATCGAGAAAATCGCCAAGTTACACTGTAAAATTGGCGCCTTTGCGGATGAAATTGTCCTTTGGAAGTCCGATACTGATATGAGAAGATTAGAGACACTAATCAAGTCCTTGAAGAAATTCGGGATTTTGCAGAGAACCATAAATGTGTTAACCAAACTAAGTCAACGGTAGGTCTTTTTACCACCAATAGAAAGGTGTATAATTTCCAACCCAATATCTTAATGAATGATCATGTGCTGACAGTGGATAAACACCCTAAATACTTGGATTTTGTGTTGGACCCAGAATTTTATGAAACAAACATATTGAACACCTCGTGCTAAGGGCAAGAAAACGGATTAACATTTTGGGGTACATCTCAGGTTGAAACTGGGGCTCTGACACTGATACTTTGCGAAACATTTATGTCTCATTAATTAGGCCAGTTCTGGAATACGACATTCTAATTTATTGTTGTACCTCCGATACTAATCTCCAGAAACTGGAAAAGGTCTAGTACTTTTTGAGGCAGGACTTCAGCCGCTTAGCCTTAGGAGACGCGCAAATCTATCCAAATAATACAATAAACTTTGTGCTCTGGGCTCTCATAATCGCACATCAACCTATTTTGTGACATATTAAATAAAATCAAGTGATTTGACATATTAAATAAAATTTCTGTTGTCCCTTTAAAAATATTGACACATTCGAACTTGAATCAGAATTAGGTCTGCGTGTGAAGACTTTCCCATAGTTGGACATGGAGAAAGAAAATTTAATCATTCAACCCGGTTACGATACACTGACGAGGAGGAAAACGTACTTCTTGTAAATATTTTGCAACGGTGTTGCTAATTTTAGGTTCAGGGGTCATCATATGTAAATCAATCATTTTCCCCAATTAAGTTAATATTCGCTGAAAAGCACCCGTATTGCTTGAGAGGCACTGAGGCAGTAAGAAGTGATACGCTACATTTGTTTAGGTTCCCTTATTACTCAACACACTTTTGCACAATAAAACTAATTTGACCTTGACCTGCAGTTTAATGTAGATTTCAAACAAACATCCATGTCGTCGGTGGGACTCGAACACACAAACTGCTGAAACGAAAGCCAGAATCCTAACATTTCAGCTGTCAACTCAGCCTTCTGGAGTAAGAGGAGGGTAAAGGAATTCCATTTGCAACGGTTAGACGAAACCAAACTCCACTGCTGACTACATTCTTTGACACAGAATGTTTATTTTAAGGATATGGAAAAGGGTTCCCTTGGTCCTCTTAGATATTTTGTATCGGGGAGCGATTATTAGTATTTAACAATAGTTTATTTAATGAATGTTCGCCAAGCTTCCAAACACAAGTAAAATTCTTTTTTCTATTGCTTTGTTAGTAACTACTTGTTCTTAATGTATTATTTCCGCTCCTTTGGAAAATTTAGGTATGTATCTCCGGCTTTATCGGGGAGGAAAAAATATTGTTACGATTAACTCAATAATTTTACATCGCATTTTATTTTCCATGCAGACAATATTCATATTCAAACTATACAAGAATGGAAACGACCAGAGATGGGATACCATGCAGAAATGTTTTCCTACGTTGTCTTTGACATTTCCATTATTCATACTTTATTTCATTCCCCGAGTTTCAAATTAATGTTCACACAATGTGGTCTTCAGCTGTTAACTCGATAATAGTATCGCGTAGAGTAAAGCGAATTTGTCAATATCCTGTTCCCTTTAATTTTGTAATGCACCGCATTTCATGGTTTTCTTATGCTTTAAACTTTAAAATCAGTTCACATTCAAAAAAAGTAAGAAACCTAAGTTAGGCTAAGTTTATTCCTAGATTTTCATAAAGTTTAGAAAAATTAAAAAGCTTAGTACCTTAAATCTTTAGTTATGGAGCTGGGTGTTAATTTTCAGACACAGTATCTAATAACAAATTTGAAATTGAATTGGAAGTGAATGTGAAGTGAAGTGAAGGAGTGTTGTATATCCATTGTTTTAGTTATTTTGTGGAAGTTACGTGTAATCATGATTTCTTAAGCTTATGTAGTTATTTTACTGCCATCGACAGGGACAAAATAGTTCTATAGCTTCCATATTGTCCATTTGAAATTTAAATTTAAGACGTAAACATCATAATCTATACGGAAATTGTGTAAAAACGCAGAATGAAGATGGTTTGCTTTGTTTTGTCGCTCAACGGTCATTTTTCGCTCACGAGGGCTAATTACACCGGGATCTACGGTTTAAAGTGGATTCCAAACCACTACAAACATCCATACCCACGGTGAGATTTCGGACCCACGAACTGTTGAACCGAAGGCAAGAGCGCTAACCATTCACGCAAAATGAAGATAATTCTTGATCTCAGCCCATAACTTTATAAACAATCTGCTATTTCAAGTGAACTAAAGGGGTAAAAACAAGAGATAAACAAGCTGAAGATCGTAACTGAAAAGAATCAGTCCAAAATCACCGATGAGAGAAACAATTCTAGTCAGAGCTTTAGCAGCTACTACAGTGCATTTCTATCGCTCAAAGGTTAACTTTTGCATAAGATGGCTAAATAGATCCGGACCTACAATTAAGAAGAATAGATTTTGAGCCATCCTAGACATCTAATCCCAAGAAGGACATTGAATACAAGAACTGTTGAATTAAAGACTAGATTTCTAATCAATAAATCGGTTGGAAACTCTACAGCCTACCTTACAAATAGCTATGACTGAATCTTGGAACTTTATCTTCGAACATAAAATTTTTATTAATTTCATTTTAGCAAGTATTTAAATACATATATTCAATTTTGCATATTTATTTTGTATATATTTTTCATCGTTAATTCAACATTTTTTTTATGTAGAGTAGCATTTGCAGTTGTTTCTTATGCGAATAATTCAATATTTAAAGATGTTTTGTTGTTTCTCTTGATAATTTTAAACATGCTTTACTTTTTAATTTTACCGGTAAATAATTAATATTTTATTGTGTTTATGAAATTTTTTTAGCAATAAGACAAACTTTATAGTCTTTTAGAATTCTATCAAATTTAGCCATAAGTTAGCCAATTCAGCCAGCTATTCCAAGAGAATTGAAATGTAAGCAAGCTACAATTCAATCTCGAGTGTGATATGTATTTTTCCTTCTTAAAAGAACAAAAAATTTCTTGAATTACAATTACAATTTTAAATACAAATTTTAGATTAAAAACAAACTGCGAAATTATGCTTTATAAATACAGTAGCTATAGCTGCGCTAGCATGTTCTCATAAATAGGAGAAAATGCAATACATTGCATATTTGGTTATACAAATTTCCCGTGCATGGCTTCGTCCTTACTTTGTTTAGCATTGTAATGGTCAATAGTATACATTGGCTTAGTGTTTACTTTGTTTAACATTGTAATGGTCGATAGTATACATAAGAAAACTTGTCACAAGAAACCATTTTGAACAAACCTGGTCAATGATATATAATTTTAAATTAACTTGATATTTTTGAAAAATTGATTTTCCTATTTAATCTTTCCAGTGTCTTTTACGGAGTTTGCATAATCAAATGAAATATTGAATTCAAGAACACAATTAGTGATCAAAATTTAGATCATTAACAACAAATAAAATTATTGCACTTCTGCTCAAACTAAGGAGAGAATGGGATATCTTATACAATCTATAGTAAAAGTATAATAAATTATGATATACCTTACGCATTACTTCGATTATCAAATTAGAATGAGAATTTGTTCTAAGACTAATTATTCAAAGGTTACATTTCTTAAAAAAAAATGGTTAAGCAATCAAATTAAAAACACTAACTCAATCATACCTGCTTTGTGTTTTAAGCAAATATTTACTTTTTTTGTATATTTTCTATCAATACCAGATGTAATGATGTTGATGTACTGAAAATATAAAAGTTATGTTTTATTTATATAGCAATGCTTTCAATTCAACAGCGAATGCTACTCTATTGTGTGTGTATGTGTGCGCGCGTGTACCACACATATTTATCTTTATTTCCACTTCACAACCCCCCGCACCATTGATAAAATTATCTCTAACTACTTAATGTAGGAAATAACGTTCGTTATTTGTAGAATTTTTGGCCTATAACAGAGGTCGGGAACCTGCTTGTTGGTTTGTTTGTCGCTCAACGGTCATTTTTTGCATACGAGGGCTAATTAGACCGGGACCTACGGTTTAAAGAGGATTCCGAACCACTACAAACATCCATGCCCAAGGTTGGATTCAAACTCACGAACTGTAGAACTGAAGGCAAGAACGCTAACCATTCAGCTGCCAGCTCGGTGGTTGGCAACCTGCGACTCGCGAGCCAAACGTTATTCTTTAAATGTAAAACTGTGATTTTTTAGTATAATCGAATATAATTATACAAATATATAAAAAAATCGATTAACAAGGATTAGGCATTGATTCTATGACTAAGCCACTTGTACTCGTTTTTCAAAGCAGCCCTCCCCCGTGACATATGTCGTCCCTGTGGTTAGGCCGTCGGAAGCTCTCGAATGACGCCGTCGTCGGAAGCTTCTATGTAGGTTTAAATTCGCTTTCGAAGCAAAACAATTTGGGGACTTCAATAGTACTTTGCCTGTAATGTATAGTTTGTTATTTCAAGTAAAAGAGTTGGAAACAAATTATCTTCCCTAAAAGTTATATACGTACATATATAATAAAAACTGAAGTAAAAGTTGGTAACATAATAAGTATATTTTTTTAAAAAATACACATTATGGATATTTTTTTCCCAAATACTACTTATTTGAAGTCAATAAGAACTGTCAAAAAAAATAGAACTACAGAAAGTATTACTGTTGGATATTACCACGAAATTGTTTTTATTAACATATATATTTAATAAATTAACCTATTTAGTTATTTATAATTTTTATAGCTTTTATTATTTAAAAAACGTTAAAATAATAATTATAAGGGTAAGTACCTATTTTCGAACACTGAGGATCAAAGTAGATAGGTATTTGCAGCTTTGTATTGTTTATACGTTTCGCAATTTTCATTGATTTCGGATTGCTGGACATAACCTTTACTCTGAAATTAAGTATCCCATATTTTCCAAGATTAAAAAAAACTAAAATGTGCCGACAGCGTCGTGACAAACACGTTCTGACAGGTCCGTTCAGGCCTGTCGACAATCAGATGACCATGAGAGGCGACCACAGATGCAACGAAACTATGTACTTACAGTCAATCAGAGAGTGAGACAAGTAGTGTTTGGCACTGAGTTTTACTTATTTTAGTAATTAAATTTTGACAGAGACCATTTATTAAATTTTGACATTTATTTTATTTAGGTAAGTATTTTTAACTAGGAAATATTGTTGTAAATTGTTTTTTGATAAATTTCATTTCATTATTCCCACCTTCTCGTATGCATTTTGTTTAAGAATATGTTGACGTAGTTAATAATAGCAAAAATTTTCATCTGCTCTGTTTTAGATACTTAAATAATAATTCCAAAAATTCTTTATTAAGGCTTCACCGCAAGGACTGCAGCTACATAAAAAGAGAAGAACTGAAGAAGAGCATCGAGAATTCAATCGGGATAGGACGAAGCCGCTTGCTTTCATACGCAATCCAGATATCCTTCCGATTTTCCACGAAAAATTTGCAAACAATAAGAAATCAAATTTAGAGAGATACTTTACTAAAAGACATGCTGAGTTTACTGGTAACTATCGAACCGGTGAAGAGCGAGAAAAAGAAAATCTATCGACGAGCTCCAGAAACAAAAACCAGCAATCAAGTTCCTTGTTAAGGAACTGGATGCAATGTACAATTAATGTTAATCTAGCAAGTTTCGCAGTATCACTAGAAATTGCAAAAATAAAAAAGGCAAAACATTCAGATGATGAGTATGTCAAAGATTGCTTTATATGTGCATATGAAGAATTTTTTCGCGATTTCAAAAACAAACGGGAAATCTAGTAAAAAAAAGACTTTCCACTATCTGCTAAAACAGTACAATGTAGAATAGTTAAAATGTCTACAAATCTAAAATATTTGATGGTGAAATATATTGAACTTTCTTCTGTCTTATCACTTGCTCTAGTTGAGTCTTGAAACATAAAAGACAGGCACAAGTTGCCCTTTTTATCAGGTATATTTTTTTATTCCCATGGGAAAAAAAATAAATTTAGAATCTCAACCGCTCTAAGTCCAAAACAAGAGGGGAAACCATTGCAAATGCCGTGTAAAAATTCCTTAAAGACAATAAGATCAGTTTAAATAAAATTGTTTCAATTGCAAATGATGGAGCCAAAAGTACTACATGAAAAATAAAGGGACTATACAATAACTCTTCTGAGTAAAATAAAGCATGGAATTCTTACTTTTTACTGCATAGCATACCAAGAAGCGTTATTTTGTCCAAACATTCCTCTTTGCTCCAAAATGCACTGCTGCCCACCCAAATTGCAACACTAAGGACTACAGATATCACAACAAAATTTATTCTGTAGATAACTTGTTGACCCAGTATGAAATACTTAAATTAATAGATATCTGTAAGTGTGTTTCCTGTCAAAATCGATAGCTAGAGTAGTTTATGTAGGAGATAACCGTTCCAGACTAAGCAGGTTCTACACATTGAGAAAGTTGATCTGGTGTGGCAGCTGGAGGTGTAAAATGGGTCAAACCTTGAGCAACCACAGACCATATGTTTTTATCGAAGAAAGATCTGCAGAGCGATCCGGACAGGGCAGCAATTCAATCAAGCGATAGATGAAGATTACTTGGAAAATGCGTGTCACGCGTGGTCACTCATTATCCTGCTGAAATATAGCTGTGGTCAAGACTTGAAGGTAATTAAGGACAACTGGTTCGAACACGTCGGAAATGTAGCGCTGGCTGCTTATAACACCGGCAATGCGTACTGCAGAAGTGAGAGAGTGATATCCAATACCACTCCATACATAATATCCGGTACAGGGCTGTTCAACATACTCTCTCAACGGTACCTCCAGGCTCGAATGCGACCATCGTGGTGTTGCACATAGAAGCGTGACTCGCCAGTAAAGACAACTAGATTCCATTGAGCTACCCATGTCGCTTTTTCATCGTACCATTGGTAGCGGGGACATCTGTGTTTCTGCGTTAAGGGTAGACAAAGGAATGGACGTCTTGCGGACAGACCACTCTGCTGTAAACGGCGTCGAATGATACGCGCAGACACAGGATGATGCATTACAGACTGAATGTGCTGTGCTATGGATCGTGCGGTGGCTGAGTGATCCATTACTGTCATGCGCACAATTTGCCTGTCATCACGTGAAGTGGAGGCGATCGAATACGTTGGTCCGCCGTACGATCACGTTCAACGATCATACATCAGCATAACAGTTGCTTCGTTTCGTCCAACACGACTACCGATTTCCCTGAAAGATAATCCACAATCTCGGTAGGCAACTATTCTTCCTCTCTCGAACTGGGATTCTTGATAAAAAAATGATCGCTTTTTCTACGAGGTATAATTGATCATTTTTGCGGAAAAAAAAACATAAAAAAGCAAATTGCCGAAATTGAAATCATCGAAATCTTCAATTCTTAAATAGCACTTTGAAGTGGCGTCATAGTTGCGCGTGATGTGCATCTGCGCTGAAATTCTAAACATTTGCATTATTTCGCCTCCACTAATACATGTTGTAATTTTCATGTTATTTGCATTCTTTCTTCAGGTGTTGCATTTACTGTAGCCAGAAGTGTAATTGAAGACATGAATTTTGAAATCAATATTGTTAACAACATCTTGTCAAAAGCACTTTACCATCGTCAGTTTAAAGAATTCTTCGGTGAAATGGAGATTCAGTATAACACCCTCCTTGTTCACAATAACGTGCGATGGCTTTTCAAAGGTAATGTGTTTAAACGTCCTGCTTAGTGCTTGAATGAAATAAGAATATTACTAAATTAAAAACCATTAGTCACTCTGAATTAGAAAACGACAAATGACTGCAAAAAAATTTACTTTATTGGTAGATATCACAGCGTAATTAAATTAGATCTACGAAATGTAAGAGATTAAATCTAAAACTGGAAGGAAAGGGAAACTTAGCCTATGCTTTGGTGGAAGAATTTGTTTCTTTTGAAGAAAAATTAATCTTTTTGCAAAAGATATTGAGAGCGGTAAATTATTTGGAATTTCTAAAGCAATATCGTGGTTGATAAAAATCAACCGTTGGTAAAAATCAATAATGTCAACTGTTGGTAAAAATTACTTCAACAGTTATAAAAAATTTTAAGAAGAATTTCCTGTCAGACGTGTGCAATTAAAAATCAACAAAACCTTTCTAGCATTCTTATTAAATTCTCTCAACACAATTAGAAACAATATCCATTTTTAATTGTAACTGTATCTCTAGAAACGCAGTGGATCAATTTAAAAGTAAAACTTTGCGGAATGGAAAACTTAGAGTTGAAAAGCAAGTTGGAAGAGTGTGAAGTCCAGAAATGAATGTGCATAAAGCAACAAAAGTGGACAGCTTTATAAGAAATACCGCAAGTTGAGGCACTTATATTCGATGCATGGAAGAATCTTCCAGATTGCTACAGTAAGGTGAAGAAATTTGCGTTTGGAATGCTGTTATCTATTCGTGTGAGAGCAAGTGTTCTCTTGCACGAATATAACTAAAAATAAAACTAAAATTCCTACTAAGAAATGAAAATTTAAGAGTCGTATTCGAAACTTAAAACAACAAGTTATGAGCCAAATTTATTCAAGCTTTTTAAAACCACTGAATTTTTTTGCTCAATTGTTTGTTATTGAAGTACAAGTTGTTGTTTTCGTGTGCCAGCTAGGCTGGCAATATGGGGTTCGTTGCTCAAATTTTTCAACTGAACCATATTTTGGAGTGGAGTCTGACTTTTTCAGTACACACATGCCATACCTGCCAACTTACAGAAAAGTATTTCAGTAAAACTTTTCAGTTTTAATCCGTGTGACTAAAGAAAAAAATTATAACTCTACCATTTTTTCCCCATCTATAGTTTTTCAAGCTGGAGGTTTCCTCCCCCCCCCCCGATAGAAAAAGGGTTTGACATGTGCATTTTCGGAGCCTCTGCAACCACACAGTCCGGGAAGTTATTTCTCTCTTCCCACAGATGGGTTGAATGGGGTGCTTATTTCCGCTTCTCATCATGGCTAACAAGAAAAGATCGCCATTATGTGCTAAGGTATAAAAAAAATTTTCTTTTTAAACTTTGTTTAGAAGAAACGAAACGCGTAAAATAATTCATGCTATCAGTAAAAGCGTAAACCCTGTGCATCTTGCGTAAAATTTACGCACGATGCGTAAAAGTTGGCAGGTCTACACATGCCATAGAGACCCGTTTATATGGTAAGCAACCATTTACAACGCATTAATACACAGAAATGACAAAGTGAAGTACAAGTTAGAGTTGTAAGTAAATGTTTAATTTTCCTATAATTTTTTACTTACATATAAAGTAATTACCTAATGATGTCTATAAATATAATTTTTGTAAAAACACTATTTATATATGAATAGATTTTTTTATCAAAAATCTGTATTTAAGTGAGAACTATTTATTTTTGGCAATAAATAATTTTGTGGTTTTTAAAAACTTTAAAATTTTATAAATTGTAATTTTCGTCTCTTCTGACTCAAAAGTTTTCCGGCCCCTGGCCTTATACCTCTTAAATGAATGGATGAATCAAAAGTAATTTGAAGTCTTTTTGTGTTTTTAATGTCACTTCATTTAATTTTCATCAAAAATGATTTCATGATATGTAAGATGAAAACTTTGTCCAGATACTCATTGTCTGGACTGAGAACTCTCTTCATAGCCTATAATACTCTTTACAATGCTATCAACACATTGTCACACTTTTTTAAAATTATAAAAATCTTATATTTTTTATAAAACCACTTTTATTCAAATAACTCATCTACTAAGCAGAAATATTGCTGCTTAAGCTGTTTCAGACAATGTTTGCAAAAGCAGATTGAATTTTATGTGGAAGTTACTAAAAATACTTATTTAGGATTCTTTTTGTTATAGTTAATAATTTTCACTTACTTTAAAAAGGATTATATCTTGGAACAACATAGAGTGAACATCGTAAACTTCAATAAAGGAAGCAAGATTTGATTGCTGCATGTAGAAAATCCTGTATTACAAGCCTAGACAATAAAATAAAAATTATGCTATATAAAATTAAAATAAAAACAGCACTACATATACATTTAACAGTTTTAAACTGAAATAAAATGAAATTACTGTTTTAGCTTTAACAATTTTTTAAAACAATTTTTAAAATAAAAACACATAATATTGGTGTAAATATTAAATATGAAAGGCAAATTTTTCTCTTAAAACAATTTTATATAACAAATTTCTTAATAGCTCTGTACGTGTCTTACAATAATTTTATATAATTTGAAAAACTTTACATTTGTAACAGAAATTTAATGATATCTGCAATTCACTGATATATTCTGCATCAATTCAAAGTATACAAAAATAAGTATCATTGGATGAGAATTACTGGATAATAAAGTTTACATTCTAAATCATCAGTATCGAGCATTTTTAAACATTTCGTTTTTTTTATTTCTTGAATATTTTTGTTAAGTTATTGTACAGGAATGGATGTCTACACTCGAAAAATGTTAGACATAATACCATTTAAATGCTAAATTTAAATTATATAATAATGGATTTCTCTTATATATTCCTTATTAAGAAAACGATTATTTTCGACTGTTTTTTGATTTGAGACAAGAGGTAAATTTGTATTTTCGTACATAAAAACTTAAAACTTAAAAAAATTAACTAAGAAAAATGTGAGTATTAGTATTCTAAGGTTTTTCTATTCAATGTTTTACATAAACAATTTTTTATAAGTTAAGATGTCCCATGCTTAACATAACTTTTTTAAAATACATATTGTTCGTATTCTTAGGATATTTATATGAGAAAATATTTCTGAAATCGCAAGTAATCCATGCAAATTAAATGAGCCTAGATTTTCTAGTAACTTGCTTTGACAATGAATATTCTAGGTTTAAAGCAATCTAATTAATACAACGTCAAAATTTAGCATCGCAATGTCATACGTAATAGTGGAATAGAAACAAATTCTTAACAAAATAATTTAACTATAAAGACATGCAAAAGTTATAATCAATCTTAAGATTTTATTTACAGTTCACACCTGTTACAATATAACATCTGCATCCCTTAGCAAATTTGGAACTGTCAGTGATACAATTGCTATTTGACGGAGAGATTTTCCTTCTCTAAACACTCAAGACATATTTAACTATGTTGTAAACACATATGTTCGAATTTTTCTTACGTAGATTACAAATAAAACACTAACTAGTTTCAATTAATCTAATTTTCCCGACCTGATCGTTTTTGTATATTTATATAATATTAAAAAGATTTAATTCTAGATGTTAGAGAATATTACCAAGATGAGAGATAACAAGGTACACAGCGATAGAAAGTTTACGACTAGAAATGGTGTGTAAAGACGAAAAGCGGACTCTTCCACATTGAAGTGAAATAAATAATTTCAACTATATGGCAAGTTTTATTCACTTTTCAAGCTAATTCTAGAAAGGTGGAATTGAATTTTATATTAGAATGATATACTACAAAATATGGTAATATGAATTAACTTATTGTGATTCCCTATACATCCTAACTTTCTAAAAGGTCAGACGACGAACCACTTAAATATATTTTAGTATCTAAATACACAATCAGAAAAACATTCCTCTATCACAAAGAGTAAAGAAATGATTGCTTGGTGTATCTGTGTGCCACAATAAACATCAAATCAGCTTTGTTTTAAAAAGGTGTTGTAACATGCATGGGCATTCATTATCGTTCACTTGCAACATGAGATGTTGCTGTTAGACACGAGTACCTTTAAAATACGAGACTATTATCAAAAATTGACTGAAGTTTGATTTGGTTACGAGAAAACTCAATGCACGACATTACAGAAAGATTAACAGGAATGTATCCGCAGTGCATGACATATTTGCCGAAGTGGTAAAGCGGGAAATACAACTGCAATTAATGTTTCGAGCGGCACTACGGAGAGCGAAGTTTGGTGTGTGTTGCCAATGAATAGGTGAAATTTGCTGTCAATGAGTAAGCGAAGTTTGATGTGACTTGAGTCTGTAGCAGGCTTTTGAGCTGCAATAAGCACAAACAATGTTTAAACATCAATTAATTTATTGACAGTTCAGAAGTAGACGACTTGTAGCGTGAATGCCAGCGTCCTTCAAGTACTTTTAATTCTGATGTGAGTAGTGTCAAGCAACAACCGTTACGAGTGAGAGTTGCTGCATTAACATAATCCTTGCACCTATCTTAGAGTTCTATCAGTTAAGTGGAATCAGCCAAGAGAGAATATCGAAATTTAGAAGGAGGGACTAAGCAGAAGACCTCCAATGATCTTCAGCTAAGTCGAGATTTGAACTCACTATATTTCCATAATGAGAACAACCATCTAAATAACCAAGTTACTGCGACTTCATGGAGGACGCAGTGAAAATCTATTGTGTTTCATGGAAGTCTGTTCTGTACTGATACAAATGATGGTCATGGGTTAGTTAGATGGAAACCAATTGTGCCTTGGTGGCCAATTGAGCAATTGAGTATCTGGAGTAAACGCATATTTGGATTAATGGTCGGAGGAGCAATTTCAATCGCACCAGATACATCCGTGTTAATCCCACATAATTTGTCAGCGAATAATTACATTAATCTAATTATTCAAACTGTTGTGTGGCCATTCATGATCAGCATTTCAGAGTGTTTTACAACAGGCTGAAGTTAGATTTCATATCACTATTGTTATCCAACATTCTTTACAGATTGGAAACATTACTTATGGACTACCAATCGAGGACTTGTGCGATATCATTGGACGATAACATGAGCGTCATTTAGGATTATCCATTCTTATACTGATTGACCAACTGTGCAATTCACGGAACTGCTTCTAACAAAATGACATCTGGCATCTGTACGAGATCCATGTCAGTCCATTTTTACACTTGTATTCAACATTCTGCTCGGGACACATCATTTAGAGGTGTACCAGTATTTTACAAGTGAATTTAATCTTATTCAGGTTATCTCAGAAAGGAGATTGTAAGCATTTAAATACAATATCTAGACCGTATTGGTGTAATTTTATTTCTTTACTTTCATTTCTTTTCTTGGTGATGAAATTTTATCCCGCAAGTGAACTTTTACTTAGAAGAAAGTTTTTATCAGTAAATATCTTGTGTAACGTTGTGTATTTCATTAGTATTCATTTCCCTAACATTATCGTTTTTAATTCTAGTTGACAATTTGAATAAAACAGAAATTGTAGTAATAAAAAAAGGAATTGTAATTTTTTTAATATAATTTACTTCGTTATTTTAATTGAGGATAAAAAAACCAAATTTATTCCGCCTTTTCAAGTTAGTATCTGAAAGTGTAGAAATATCTGGAAACATATCTAATATATCATTACCAAAGCAATTTGTCATTAAATATTGATTTAAATTTTTATTATTTAATTTCCAAACAGATAGGCTCTAGAAAACGATTTCGTATTTATTAGTAATAATCAACTAATCATTACAATGAAATGATTCGACCCAACAATTTGATTGGACGACAAAACTGTATTCATGGTGAATTGGATTGAAATTTTGCAAAAGAATAAAATAGAATTTAAGAAGCAAAAATAAAAGCATGCACTTAATTTTTAAAAATTTTTTTTAATCTGCCATATCGATGTCGTCAGAGGTGCGGCAAAATCAATTCGGGTAAAAGGAAATCACCATGAAGGAATTTTATCAATTAGAGACTCAATTTCAGAAAATCATTTCTTAAGAAAGCGTGCTGAAATTGTAAAAATAAAAAGAACGCATCTAAAGGATAATAGTAAACTTCCAAGGCGATGTTCACTCAGGTATTATTTTCGAAGTGGAACAGATTACATTTGGGTTTGCAGAAAATATTTTAAGGGCAGTTATTAGATAAGCTATGGACAACTATGTGGCTGTTATTATAAAAAAACAAATTTCATCGCGGATTGTTCATCATAGTTATCACGTGTGCTTCAGCTAAAAAAGAAGCCCGGTGGCTTAGTGGCAGCGTTTCACGCTCCCATGACACAGGTCCGAGGTTCGATCCTCGGGCTGGGCAAGGCCTTTCATTCCTTCAGTGGGTCGATTAACTGAGTACCAAGCATGCTTGGGAACTAAACACTGGGTGGGGTCTTACGTTAGGCTGACCACTTAATTGGGACATATACGCTCCACCCCAGGGCCCTCGGTCATGAAAACGGTTATGGACAACTGTAGGCCTTGGACCACATGGGCTGTCGTGCCTTGGAGTTTAGTTTAGTACAGCTAAAAAAGTTGATCAAATATATGCTTTAAAACAAATGTACTTAATTTTCCTGAACACAAGTAGCTACATAAGAGCGCGTAATTCAAGCAAAAATTACTTCCACGAGGACTTAAATATTTAGAAAAAGAGTGAATTCTATATGTTCGTGTAAGCACTACATTGGGGTACGTTAAACATAATTCTTGGTTGCAATGTTTTCCGACTGAAATCATACCTCTAGGGTCGGCACATCAAGTAATGGATGGCCTGCTTAGTTTCTACTTTCAAATTATAAAAATTCCAACACAGCAATTTCCACTAGTACATTCCAACTCAGAGCTAAGTACAAGCAAGTATGCTAGTGCAACAATAATATCACGCAATATGAGGAAGATAATATAACGCCAATGAAAGAAAATTATTATAAGATATTTTCAGCTAAATTTAATTCGCATTTCAGTTAATCGTCCAAAGATACATTAAATATTTGTGATTCAGGATTACAAAAAATTGAGAGTTTGGACTTTCAGGGAATAAGGATGGCAAAATTCGAAAACGTTGAACACTTGCAAAAGGCTGAAGAATAAAAAGAAAAGACGTATTCTTATGGTTGCAGATTGGATGGCAACCTCAGAAGTTTTTGCATTTTCATTTGACTTTGAAAAAAAAAACTTGCCTTTTCCAAAATGGACTACAACGGTTATTTACCATACACGAAAACTATGTTTACAATTTTGTGGATGCCCTGATTTTAATAAAAATATAAGTCACATGTTGCTTTGAACTGAATGATTGACTGAATGACCTCACGGGTCTCGGAAAATTTCTTCACGTTTAGAAGTATATAAATATTGGTGCTAAAAATTTTAAATGTTAATAATAGCATATCGAAGCTAATGTACTGTATAAAACAGAAATATTAAAATTGTTTTAATTTTATTGAAATTGGTTAAAAGTATAAAAATACAAGCTGAACTAAATGAAATTTATAAGTGGACATAGAAGCTTACTAGGTGTTTCACAATTAGCTATCATCGAAACTCAACCAAATATATAAATCAGAACATTACCCTGCCAGGTGATTATTGACAATATAAAAGCTCTTAGAAAAATAAAATATTGTTTCATACTGTTCAAATGGCATTTTAAAGGACTTCTTAACAAGTACGTTTTCCTCTAATTCATTTTCAGACTAATTTCTGGTATCCCTGTAATTATTACTTCTCTGTTAGTAAAGTTTGAAAAGTTGAAACCTCATCTCTCAAACAATTCAAGTATGACTCTGACAAAAGATATATAATTCCATTAATATAAGAAAATACTAATCAGTTCAATGAGACTGAAAATGTAGATCAACGTTCTTAGCATACAACAGGCAAAACTATAATAAGAGGGAAAAAAAAGATATAATGTACTTGTTAAAATTTTTTCCTCCAGTTAAACACAAGCATAAAAAGTAAAAGACAGATATGACGGAAGCTCAAATAAAACAAACGAAAAAGACAATTTTATATTGATAAACCTATTTAAACCAAGAACTATTCGTAGCATTATATATCTGTAGCAGAAGAGTTATTTTAGTTTTAACAGTAAAATACTTAAACATAATTTTACTAGAGGAAATTTTTTTAAAGACAGAATTTGAATTAATAATTTTCATTCAGTTGCCAAAGAAATTTACTCTATTAAATACGAAAAAAATTATAGTAATAATAATTACTAAAATACTATTCTGTCTTACACTTTCCATCCCTTATAACTTTATGCAAAATATCAACGTGCCCTTCAATAGACGATTTAACACGTTTGGCAACCAAAAACTTTATATATTCCAAATAAAATGTTCAATCCAGCCAATAAATAATGAACTCAGAAATTGCACTGACTCAGACATGCTTGTTAAAATAACATTTGTTTCTATTATTCATGCAGCGGCTGAACAGAACTTTAAAATTTGAAACTCGAATAAAGTAAAGATTAATTGGTGGAACTCATCATTAGGGACAATGAAACAAAACGCAAGTGCTCTTAGTAGAAGAACGAAAAGCAATTAAGTAAACACAGAACGCAATAGGTTATGCATAGAATACAAAAAGCAATTATCCTTTTACTACAAGAAAGAAATTCTTGTAAAAAGACAAAATTATCCAGATGGATCAAGTGTTGTGTAAATAATAGCGATTTTGGTATATTGAAACAAACTGCAGCTGATATATCTTTAAGCCAACTTAATGTCTACCCCCTGCACAATACTCCAAAAATGATTTCAAATATACAAACGTAATTCATCAGGAACTTCTCGCTCAAGCTTTCCATCTAGAATCAACCCAAGATGTTTTGCTTTTTGATGCCAACTTTAGAATCATTCATTTAAGAAGCACTAACGATCCAGATCCACCTTTTACTTTAACTGAGCATAAGACATCATAAATAGTTTCAGTAACTCTAAAGCCCAAGGAGTGGATGATATTGATAGCTCAATAGTAGTCTTCCGTGCTTGTCAGTGAATCATACTTTATATTTCAATACCTACCTAAAACTATATCCTTGGTTTTGTTTTTAAAAATTATCAAGATGTGTTTTTCGCAAAATATACGATTTCCAAATGTTAAAAACAATTATTAACTGTGGGTGTGGATTTATCAGTGAATTAAATAATATTCATTAATTTAATCCACTGATCGAGCAAGAAACAGTTCGTTCTAATGTGCCAAAGTGCAGTGAAATCCTCTGCACGTGGAATAGACATTCGGTTTGTCGGCACCAATAAGCATCCTGATGAGGCATTGCAGCGGCGGGTGCCATGTGGTTGATGAAAATATAAGATTTTCGTGGAAGCCCAAAGCGTTGCTTTTTCTCTGCCGATATGGCACCCTACAACACAAGACATGATTTTTGCTTCAGTGCTAGTAGAATTCAAATAAGTTTAGCTGTTTTTATAGTTATACCTCGACTACTCGTAGGTAAGCATTTTATTTATTGCATTCATTAAGTTTATATTCACAATAAATAACCCTTTTCAGAATGGGGAACTCAGATGTGTCTCAATAATTAAAGATTTATTGGAAAATTCATTTTCGAGACGAGAAGTTACTACAAAAAATGAAATAGTTAAATATAGTAGACTGATGCCGGATATTATTCTATCGTAAAACAAAGATTAAAGGACAACAATGTGTACGACACTTTCAAAAATCTATGTATGAAAAATTTAAATGGTTAACCGGTTGTAGTGAATTGAATAAGTTGTACGGTTAGCCGTGTTTTCTTTTTGTTGTAATTGAAAAGGATAAGAATATATGAACAAAACAAGGCTACAGTGATTGAAGTCATCTCCACGAAGCTGCGAAGAAACAAAAACAATCTCCCATTAATGCCGTAATACCTATTAAAAACATTTGGTACCGTCAAAATACATTCAATGTTAGATCAACAAAAGGCTTCATTGATTGTTCTACTCAATGAAAAAATACCAAGAAATAGAAATATTTTCAAGAGATGAATAGATGCTGTTACTTAGCAAAACAAGATGCATTACTGATTACCATGAAGGCATTCTTACCCTTTACCTCAGTCAATCCCCTCGAATGACAACATAGTCTGACTCTAAATCTGTTCTGGAGGCCATTAAAGGAGTTCCCAAGACATCAACACGCTTCTGTCTACCATAGTTGCAAGGGAGAAAACCTGCACTATCCAATGGGTCACTGCACATGTTAACATCGAGAGAAATGAACAAGCAGATTCCCTCGCCCAAAGAGGCTAGGAATATCCATCTCCCTCACACGACTACCACTTACTTCGATGCAAACGCCGTCACAAGACATTAGCTCTGCGGGGGACTTCGGAAAAAATGGTGCCTACCGGAGCTTAATCCTGACCATGGTATCAACTCTACCATCAGCAGAATGCGGACTGGGCGCATGAGGGGTATGAAAATCATGCCCGACAGATCTGGAACATACGCAGAATGCAGGCATTGCTTATGAGTTTTGCTGGATCCGAGGCATAGCTTCAAATGCATTTGTTGGTTGGTTGGGTTTTCTGGCGCAAGTTCCAAAATAGGACAAACTGCGCCAATCTTTGATTTTTTATTTCATTATTTTTATTTTATTTATTTATTTTTTAATTAAAATAAAGAAAACCCAAGCAACATTAAAATCCTATTAAAATACAAAAAACAGTGTATATAGTGTAAATAAAAAAATTCAGACTTTAAAAATATAAAACTGTTCAGTATATTTTAATTTTAAATAAAATGGAGAAAACCTATTGGTCTCAAGAAGGCAAATAGATTTCTATTTGGAGGTTCTCCCAGTAAATCAAATAATGTCAAAATATCTGTTTTAAAAAAGTGTAAACGTAAATGGTTAAAATCTTGACATGAGATTAAAATATGATATATAGTAAATGGTTCATCACACGTTTCACACCATGGATTTAATTCGTTTAAGAACAAATGTCTGTGTGTGAAACGTGTGTGTCCGATACGAAGGCGAGTCAGGCGAACATCAGCACTTTGTAACAGTAAAACTGTTAATGTGGTGATGTATGGGAATATGGCATGCAATTTATTATTGACCTGCATGTTCCAAGACTCCTGCCAAAGATCTTGAGTAAATTCTTTAACACATTTTCTCACATATAACAAAGGAATGGATGGAAGAAATGGGCCGGATGCAGATTTAGCAGCTGCATCAGCCCTCTCATTGTCTTCGAGACCTACATGACTTGGGATCCAGCAGAAAATAATGTGATATCCCTTGCCAGCAAGGGAATCGAATGCTCGGGAAATTCTAGACACAACGGGATGGCAGTCAAAGCTACTGTTCCGCAAAACTTCCAACACACTCAAACTGTCAGTGTACACACAGTATTTAAAGGTATCACTTGTATTCATCTGCTGAACAGCTTCAAAAATAGCAGTTGCTTCAGCAGAGAAGATGGAACAGGATGGATGGAGGCTGTAGCTAAGAGTTTTGTTCTCAATAACTACAGCACATCCAACATGTCCTGCAGAATTTGATACATCTGTGAAAATTGGTGTGTATGTAGCGTACTGACAGCGATGTGAGGCATATGTTGGAAAATAGTAGTTGTGTCTGATTTTCTAAAACGAGCAAAAGGATTGATGATTTTAATCTGTGGATCATACGAAGGTGAATGAGATCGTTTTGTCAAAACGGACACCACATAGGTCATATAATGAAAGACTAGCTTTTGTTCGTGTCAGAAAAGGTAGTATGCTGTATGCACGAGCGTCATACAGCCTCATTAGTGCAGGTGTAGTAGTCATGGAACGTAACTGATGATGAGGGTCCGACATGATTTTTGCATAATAGAGAGACAGCTGCATTCGTCTCAGGTCTAAAGGCAGTAGTTGACATATTGCATATAGACTCTGGACGGGTGATGTGCGGAACGCGCCTGAACATATTCTCAAAGCAAAGTGTATCCAATCTGCGTAAAACGGAAGATCTAGCAGATCCATTCACAGAACACCCGCAGTCAACACGAGATAAAATTAATGACTGGTAGACACGAAGTAGTGCCGTGCGATCAGTACCCCAAGATGTATTAGAAAGCACCTTGAGGATATTAAGCGATCGCTCGTACTTCCGCAAATGAAGAACATGCGGAAGAAAATTCAACTTTCGGTCAAAAATTATTCCCAGAAACTTTATCTCGTTGACAACAGGGATATGTGTATTATTTATGCAGATAGTGGGATCATCATACATGCCAGTATTCCTGCAGAAATGGACACAATTACTCTTGCTAGGAGATAATGTGTGGCCATTCTCAGCACACCATGCAGTAAGTTTGTTAACAGTTGTCTCTCAAACGCATGTTAGAACCCTCACATGAGCTTTGCAGGTCATCAACATAAAGCATACCATATACAGGAGGTGAAATTTGATGAAGGATGCAACTTATGTGTACAAGTTAAAAAGTGTGACCCTTAAAATAGAGCCTTGGGGTACACCCTCAGCTTGAATAAAAGTATTGGAATATACTGTTCCAATACGTACTTTAAAAAACGGTAGCGTAGAAAATTTTTTAGGAATTTCGGAATATTACCCCGAAAGCCAAAATCACATAATGTTCGGCGAATTCCATATCGCCATGTACGGTCATATGCCTTCTCGATGTCACAGAAAATGGAAACCAGATGGTTCCTCCGCACAAAAGCGTTGCGGATTTGGGATTCCAGGTAAGTAATACTGTCAAGAGTGGATCTTCCTTTACGGAAGCCACTCTGATTAATATGTATACATTTATTTATTTCTAAGACCAAATGCATCTGTTGCCTCGACCGCCTCTCCCTCTTCAACATCGACACCAACTGCTGCCATGACACCCTTTATACGGAAAAAGCTGAAAATGTAGCCAGGGTGGTATACTATGCCTTTAGTCCCATATGAATTGTCTTTTTTACCTTAACTATTTTTTTCTTCTTGCACCTATCACATGACAAAAGAGGCATTTCGTGGACACTATGAGAATATAAATTCCCTTAATCGAGGAAATTATATAGAATTAATAACTTTAATTAGTAAATATGATGACCCTTTAGCAACCCATCTAAGAACTGCAACCGTATTTTCTGTACCCCTAATAGAATACAAAATAGTATTGCATCTATAAAAAAACATTGTAATTTCAGAAATGAGAAATGAGGTAAAAGAAACGCCATTCGCGTTGCTATTATGCTGAATGAAACATCTGACATATTTTACAAATCGCAATTATCGGTTGTGCTACAATATGTTAATAATTGTAGTGCTCCAGTGGAAAGAATTTTGTTTTCTTTTTAAAGAACTAAGTGGTGAACGTTCAGCGGAAGCTTTGTGTAATGTCGTGCAAGAAACGATTTTGAGTTGGGGTAGTGAGAACAAACTAATTGCTCAAAGATACGACGGGGCGGCTTGGTTTGCTTGTCGCTCAACAATCATTTTTTGCACACGAGGGCTAATTAGACCGGAACCTACGGTTTAAAGTGGATTCCGAACCACTACAAACATTCATGCCCAAGGTGGGATTCGAACCCACGAACTGTTGAACCGAAGGCAAGAGTGCTAACCATTCGGCTGCCAGCTCGGCTACGACAGGGCGGCAGTCATGGCAGAAGAGTTGACTGGGACGCAGAAAAAAATCAAAACATTTTCCCGGAAGCTATGTTGCGTACATGTACTTAATTTAGTTCTGTCGCAAACTGTATTAATTATAAAAGATTGTAAATTATTTTTTGCAACAATTTCAGGCATAGCCACATTTTTTTCGGTGTCTGCAAAAAAATCATGTTTTGAATAAGATTATTAAAATAAAATTTCCAAATTTATCCACAACGCGTTGGAATTATTCATCTCGTTTGGTAAATACCATAAAAGGTACGGCCTATCTGATTTATCTGAAAATATTGAGAATCCAGAAGGCTGGGATAACGATACAACTAATATTTCAAAGAGTTATTGCGCGTTTTTTGAAGAATTTAACATTAATTTTTACCAAAATATTTTTGCCAAAGTGTTTAGTTGTACTGATGTTCTATTTGACATTTTACAAAAAACTTAGATATAGCATATTCTAGTCAAAAAGTAGAGGTAGTAAAAGATGCAATTCAAAATATGCAAACTTTTGTTGCATTTGATAAAGTTTATGAAGAGACTATTTCTGTAGTGTGTCCCCCAAATATAAAAAAGTCGTGTAAATGTAAATTTACAAAACTTAAGTGTAGACCAAAATTTTAAAAATTTATATCATGAAATAATGGACACTATTCACATTTAACACAGTTAACTCACATTTTTTGAGTTATTAAATTTTAGTTTAAGAAATATCAAAGTAAATTTCTCCGGATGAATGCTTTAATTCGTTAAAGACCACTTATGCAAAACATTTCGATTTTCTAAAACTAACCAATTAATTATGCGTTCTGTGTCGTAGCGAATCACATGCCACGAAATGAATTTATCGAAACTTATTCAGCATATAATGCTGAATGATTTGACAGATGCCCTAAGAGAAGTAAATAAATTGGCACATTTAATTTGTACAATGCCATTTTCGACTGCTTCGGTTGTGAATGATCCTTTTCAGAAGCGAAAGGAGTAAAATATTATGCACGCTGTACAATGAGGCAGGATAAATTAAGCAATTTATCTCTAATAACAATAGAAAAAAATAGATGTTACACTTATAGTCAAAACCAGAGTTTTTTTTTTATCATGTAATTGATTACTTTGTTAGTAATAAGCATAGACGTATGGATTTTTTGTACAAATGAATAATAAAAAGTTAAAGAAGTGTTTAATGTGCATTTTTATTGTTGTTCTCTGCACACCCTGCATGAAAACCTATCGCACGTCACTGTAAACAGGAAATGATCTTTACTCGGCACATCTTAGTTTGGATATTCAACAAGTTTTTGACTCTTTGGTGGCCAGGTTTGAAGACTGGTACTTTTAAGCTCGAATTGTCCATCGAATATCGTCAGAACTCCTTAGAAGACAGAAAACTGTAGACTATTTCACATGGAAGTTCATCCATTATCCAGTAAATCAGAAGTTGTCCTTAAAGCTCTGTCGGTGAGCTGACTTTTGGAATATTTATTTTTAAGAGCTTGTGTCCCCATAATTATTCATCACACACAGACATTATTGCATTCACTAAGACACGCTTCTCAAAGTTCAAGGCCACACAAGATAAAAATTAAAAAATAATTGTAACGAACTCGTCATATTTTTTCAAAGCTCTGTAATAAACTAAGCGTTTCTTCACAAAAATCCCAAGATATGATTATCGGTAAATGTATCTTAATGAAAGTTTTGATGTATCTTGATGTTAAAATAGATAATAAACTATCATCCTTGCTCCACATTAGGTATCTCGAAACGAAAGCTGTACAAATTGCATGAAGACTGAGAACTAAGACAGAGATTAGGATCTCGAAAGTAAATTAATGAAGTCCATGTACTTCACTATTATAGAAAGAGTCGTCGCTTATGGTTCCTCATAGCACAACTGTCCAGCATACAATGCTACTTTATTCTCCCTAAAACGCGATGCTACATAACTATATCTACAGCAGCCGATATATCACTAAGTGATCAACGTTTCTCAGCAGTTTCCATCGAAGACCCTGTACATAAAGACACCATTCATCCCTCATTCTGTCTTAAGAATATTACTAGTATAATCCTACTGCAATCAAACAAGACCATCAAATCACCCAAGTTTAAACCATCAGTTGTAAGTTTTTATACAGATAGCTCAAAGTATTACCCATGAACAGGACCTGGTTTCACAAATGATAAGTTCGGTTGGAGAAACTTACCATCTCTTCAAACTACAACCTTTCCATTCAGTCTTCCAAGTCGAGACCTTGGAGCTCCTGAAAGCTATTAACCATGTTAAAGAAATAAAATCTCCTTAGTAAACATTTGGCTCGACAGTTTATCAGTTTTAATGGTAACCTGTGATCCACGACATAAATCAAACTTAACCCCTTAACCGGCTATCCCGAGTACACTCGGGCAAAAATTTCTGTGCGTTTTCCGGCTATCCCGAGCCTTCTGGTAGGGGCAACGGACTTCACAGCAGTACTTTAAATTCAACCCCCCGAATTGATGGATTGCCGTGAAATCGTGGCTTGGGAACTTACTTACTGAACGGTCATGGTTGATTTAACTAATGTGAGCGGGAATCGAAAGTATTTCAAGAAAGCAACAGTTTTACTTTTCTATATTTATTCACATTTAAATTTTCATAGTTGAAGACTCTAATTTTTGCGATTTATAAAAAGTATATATAATACTAATTTTCATTACATTTTTTATCAAGTTTTTAAATAACATTATTTAGTTTCTTTGTATAATACACACATATTATGTATGTACGTATATATATATATATATATTGTTTATAATTTAATTGGAAACTGGACATAATGATATTACATTAATATGTGACTTAGTGACAATGTTAAAATAATGAGGAATCTATATAATTTAAATATTCAAAAATATGAAATTTTAAAAAGTTAAAAAAATTTCTTAAAATTAGAATGGATAAAATAAGTAATAAATTGAATATTATTTTTTTAAAACATTTGAATGAATTTAGTATTTTAAACAATTTTGTAATGATTTTTGTATGTATTTAATCTTTGTAATCTCTCAGATTTTAACTAATTTCCCAGTGAACCTAATTTTAATTTATAAATTAAATAATTTGTTTCTAGAGTTATCATTTTAAATGCTTATATATTTTTATTAATGATTAACAAAAAGTCGGAAATCCTAGTTATACAAAATATGTGTTTATGTAAATAAAATATTAAAGCTTAAATCATTTTTTGTTGAATGTAAGAAAAAAATATTATAAAACGAACTAAATTCTCTCACACTTGATTTTAAAATGTAAAACTTTAAATTTTAAAATATTAAATTAAATTTTAACGTTTAACTGTATTTAAATTTTTAATAATAAAATTATTTCCATAGAAAACTAATATTTATGGCATTATTTCATCAGATACATATACATTTATAATAAAATGCAAATTATGCTTAAATGTTAGTATGATGCATACCCTTACTGAAGACAATTCCCAATATTTTATTTTATACATGTGACATGAAAATATTTGAAAATAAATGTTATAATTATGCTTTGAAGGTTTATTACTTATTATATTTATTTATAAAAACAATTAAAAATATGAAAATAAATCGAGGGATATAAAACTCAGTCAAAGCATAAATCTTAACATCTTGAAATTTTAAATTCTATTTCGTAACATCGCGTTGATAAGCTTTGTTTGGAATCGAGTATTCAGATTTAAAAAATACGGTCTTAAAATAATATTAATTTTCTAAAATTTACAGAATTTTCACCACTTAGGCTAACAGTTTTCTTCTGTGAATTGAAGAATAATTTGCAAACTATCAATCAAAATATAAAATTATTTAGACTCCATATTATAGAATATAAAAATGATTTTTCAAATTTAGATAATATGTAATAAAATTATTCAAAGCAAAATTTAAAAATGTACCACAAAAAATAATATTCATTAATTCTTAATCTAAAAAATCATGACAAATTATATGCTACTGAAATTTTTTTAAAAATATATAAGCTTAGGAAGTGTATAAGGCATTATAGAAATTTATGGTACTGGAAGGAATATGAAAAAATGTAGATAGCCATATACAAAAATTGATTCGGTACTTTGAAAATTTTAAGCAACAATTGTAAAATTATTTCTAAAAGCTATCAAAAGGATAATTATTTAAAAATAATTATCCTTTTTTACATTTTATATCCACATTATATCAATAAATACATATTATATGCATTTTTCTCATAAATGTGTACTAGTCAAATTGGTTTCATATTTTGAGAAAATTGAAGCTTACTATAGCAACGTTAAATAAAATAAAATTTTGAAAATCAAATATCTACTCAGATTTTACTTTCAAAATAATAGAAATAATTATTTCTCCTTATATCATGCAATTCCAAAAATAATAGAAATAAATGGAACTCATATATATTGTTAAATGTAAATATATTTTGCATTTATTGTAATGTTTACCGTCACATTTTAAAATATTTTTTCACTAATTTTATTTAATATTTTTTCATACTATTGAAATAATAGCATAAAGATTTCCTTGCTTTTATTCTCCTTCTAAAATTTTTCAGCGTGAGATACAACATTTTATTATTTGTGCAAAACAATTTAAGAAATATAAAAGATATCTAATCACAACATGAATCTTATATCGAGAGATATTTCTTGCATAGTTAGAAACACAGAAATCTTTCTGTACAAAGAATTTAATATATATTTTAATACATGTTATTCTTAATACGTAAAAAAATTAAAAGCTTAATTCCCTAACAATAGACTTCAACTTATATTTAAAAAAACTTTGAATGTAAAATTTATATTCAAATAAATATTTACAAAATTTCAACTGAAATGAATAGTTTACAATATACTCTGAAGTCTATTGTTAAGCAATTAATGTAGTTTTTTATTTTTTAAGCAATTAAAATTTGAAATTTTGTCGAAATTCTTCAATTTGTGTAAAAAGCAACAGAGCTGTTTCTTTCAATAATTTTGAAAATTATTTGATGATTTTAAAAAATAGTGTTGACTTTGAAAAGAATCGACAATAATTAAAATCAATTAATAATTAAATTGAAAATTAACGCGTTTTAACAGCTATTTAAATCAATTTAAAAAAATTCTGATTTTTAATAAAAAGAAATGATTATATATATATATATATATATATATATATATATATATATATATATATATATAGCAAAATAACACTTTAAAATTATGATAATAAGATATTCATTGAGTTAGCAATGATATATATATATATTTTTTTTTATTTAAGAATTTTAAATATAGAAACTGCGTAGAAGTAAATTAAATTTATTGATAATAATTTTCAAAATAATAAAATAATATTTATATTTATTGTAATTAAAAAATTATAATAGAGACTTGAAGAAACTTTCAAGCAGAACATTCATTAAGAAAACTACTAGCACACGTGGGTTTCTTCAGCTGAAAACGATTGATGGTCTTTCCTCACTGTAAGTGATTAGAATGTGATTATTGTAAGGTGGTCCAGGGTAAAACGGAAATACGCCTCATCAAGAGGTAGAGGCTTTTGTATTCTTGACAAGCTCTAAAGGGGGAAAAACTTGCATTGCAGTGAATGCCAAAACTATGTTGCCACCGCGAAGCCAAGCGAACTTGGGAATTTTCAACTTCCGTGGGAAACCGGTAAATTTAAATTGAAAACAAATGTAACATTGGTATAGTAGATGCACATTTTCAATCAATTTATCTTGAAAACATCTGTCTAATGATATATTCCATGTGAGCGTGTCAATAAATCGCATTCAGCTGGCCAGAACAAATTATTGAAATGCCATACTTTCACCTTGCCATAAAAAATTTTTAACTTTTTAAAATTTCATATTTTTGAATATTTAAATTATATAGATTCCTCATGTTTTTTAATCTTGTCACTAAGTCACATTAATATAATCTCATATTGTCCAGTTTCCAATTATAAATAATATATATAAATAATATATATATATATATATATATATATATATATATATATATATATATATATATATATATATGTATGTATGTATTATACAAAGAAATTAAAAAATGTTATTTATTTAAAATCTTGATAAAAAATGTAACGAAAATTAGTATTATATATATTTTTTTATAAATCGCAATAATTAGGAGAGTCTTCAACTATGAAAATCTAAATGTGAATAAATATAAAAAAGTAAAACTGTTGCTTTCCTGAAATACTTTTGATTTCCGCTCACATTAGTTAAATCAACCATGACCATTCAGTAAGTTCCCAAGCCACGATTTCACGGCAATCCATCAATTCGGGGGGATTTAATTTAAAGCACTGCAGTGAATAAAAAATCCAAGTCAAACATGTGCGTATCGAGGACACTTTTGACCACTATCTGCTGAGCTGCGCCTTCACGGATTGGATGTTTGTCTATAGAAGAAACAGCCTGCAGCAGATTTGAAAACATCAAGATATTCGGATTCGTACTTCACATACGAAACTTATTCACTTATAAAAAATTTCAATATTATATATTATATATATATATTCATATAGAAAATTTACGTCTTCTTACTCCTGACCTTATGCCATAAAACCCAACGTCAACTTCTTACTCCTAATTCTACACTTGTGTTACATACTGTTAACGATAGTCACTCAAGTTGTAAATAGTATACAACTGTTTCCAAATCATCTGTATATCTAAGTATTATAACGAAATATTCCATTGTTAAAATTTTCAATTATGTAATAATAAATCATAGTTTCAGATCCTGGATCAGTTTTACTGTACGGTCACCCTTGGCGAGTTTTTTTTTTTAAGCCAAATTTGGCGAACATTCGGACCGCCTTATTTTTGTCTGATGCGATTCTCGCGAGATGCTCAGCTTGCTTCGCGAGACAAGTCTCATGCTATCATCTACGAATTTTCAGATATCGTTTCTAACCTTTCTTTGCAAATAAAATTCTGTTGAGTAAAATAAACAAAATTTGCGATAAACAAAATATTGTCGCCGAGATTTTATTTCAACAGGTTGTCTGCTGTGCGTTGCTTTTTTCAGCTATTATCTTGCAGAATATGTGTGAAGGAAATAAAACAATAAAATGTGTAATAAATTCCTTGCGTTCATCGATTCCATTATACGGGTCTACCCGCCACAAACATCTGACCCGGAGCAGGCAGTAGCGGCTTCGATGGCAAAATAGAAGCTGGAGAGACGTATTTTCATTGTTCTTATTTACATAATTAATAATTAAATGGTCTTCATGAAATGAATTTCTTACGAATATTTAGCGATTTAAATTCATTAATATAAAATTTAATCAAAAAAATCTAATGGGATAATTTAACTTATCAACTTTATTATTTTACCATTGATGTTTGAAATCTATAAATTTGCGTTTTTTTGTTAATTTTGTATAATTAGTTGAGAATATTGATAGATACCAACAATGTATGAAATATTTGTCACTATTTCAGCCATTCTTTTTCCCGCCGTTTTTCTCGATCGGATTTCCGTCATGCGTATGACGTCATACCGCCTTGGCGACTTTTTTAAAAATTTCGCCAAGGGTGACCGTACGGTAAAATCTTAATGAGATCCTTTTTGATAGATGTATTGTTATGCAAAAAAATACTCTTAATTTTCAGGCCTGTACTTGAAGAGTGGATGTATAAGCATCCTACTTTGTAAAAACTTTTTTTGAATAAATGTAAATGATGTTCGAAAGCCAACCCGAGAACAAATTAGATAAAGAACAGGATAACTTCGCGCTGTTAAATGCTAACAATGCCTTATACTTTCTACATGAATAAAATATGTACATGCAGCAATACAAATTATAACGTATTTTTAAATTTCAATTAAAAAAGAATAAAAATAACATGTATTATTTTATCATCTTTTTCAACTTCCTGTTTTGTTAAATAAATCGATTTGACAATAGATGTATTATAGTACAGAATTACTTAAGGGTTGAATACTTTATTAACAATTTTAAAAACAATGAAATTATTGATAAGTGCATCCAGAATAACTCTTAAATAATCTATTAAAATACCAAAAAAATCTTTTCAAAATAATTTTTATTTTAGTAAATAAATTATGCTAAAAAAAAAGCCAATACTTAATTAGAAGATAATATAAAATTTATATGCAAATTAAATAGTTTTGTGAAAAGTTTATAGCAGTATGCTTTATTATAGAAGAAAAAAATTTTAAGAATGCTCAATCTTAGATAGAGAATGTAACAGATTGATATGATACGCCAATTTAAATTATTAAATCATAAAAAAAATTAGATTTCAAAAACTGAAGAATGTTATAACCTTACCTTCGAGATTTCTTTTCCACAACAGCTCTGGGAAGGTTCTGTGGTAAACAGAAATCTCAGCCAAAGAGACATGGAAGGAAAAAAATTAAATATATTATCCACAAAAACACATAACTAAGCAAGTAGTAAATAAGTAAACGTTTTACAAATAAGCATGAATTAATTTCAATTTTTAAATTTTACATTAAAAAATTCTATGGGTAATCAAATATATTTATCAAAAAAAAACTATTTCAATAAATGAAATAAAAAAAAGCTATTTCAATAAATGAAATCAAAATAAACTATTAAGTAATTTTTATATTTAATTGATATTTTTTAAAATCTGCCAACTGAATTAATAAACCGCTAGTGTTGTATTCTTATTTCTCCCTTTTAAAGGAATTTGTGCCCCCCATCTTGTTTAGTGATCAGTGTGCCTGACTACGGATAAGGAGGTCCTGGGTTCGAATTCCGGTTCAGGCATGGATGTACTTTCTCTCTACCATCTATCCTGTCTTTGTCCTTTCTGTGTATGAAAGTGTTGTGAATGGTTGCCAACCCTATAAACGGTAATCTATGGGATGTGTGTACTGAAGTCGGATTCCACACCAAATATGGTTCAGTTGGAAAAGTGGAGCAGCGCACCCCATATTGCCAGCCTAGCTGGCACACGACAACAATAACAAAGGAATTTGTTTAGACAATGATATCAACATTGTTTTGATTATATATATTACAAAAATAAAACCGAATAAAAAATGAATGGCAAAATATAGCATATAAACCTTTCCAACTATTAAATATAGGCGTAAAGTCTATACTATTCATAAAAGGACGTAAATTTATTTATAAATGGAAAAGCATTGATTTAATTCTACGGCCTCTTTCACACAAACGACTTATTGTACGATAAAAAAATCGTCCGAATATTTATATGAGATGTTATTAAAAAAAAACCACTCAATAGAGTGGACACACAATATCGTTTCCAGTTCAGTGTGAAAGAGAGCAGTCAATTGTGTGGTTTTTTAATAACTTCTCATATAAAATTTCGGACGATTTTTATCGTACGATAAAAGTCGTCTAATGTGAAAGAGGCCTAAATGGACTACCCACTGGGGTAGCCTTTTTACTTCTTCTATTGAATTTTTTTTTTTTTTATCAAAATTAGTATGAAGTTCAACATTTCGCTTAAGTTTTGCTTCTTACAATAGATTAACGTGCTCTCAAATTATCACTTATGATGTTTAAATACACAGTAGAATAAATTCGTAAAAATTGATTGATGCGTCAATTCAAAATTACCATCGATTTGAAACGAAACGTAAAAACTGTTAATATGAGCTAAACAGGAAGTTCTTTATTTAATTAATTTTTTTTTTTTTTTTTTTTTTTTGAAGAAAAAACAACCACCTACCTGGTCTTCCAAATCTAGGTTATTGGTAACAAAGTATGCTCACACTTTCACTCAATAAAAAAAATATCCATTAGTAGTGAAATGCTTATCGTTTTAGTTCTCCTTTTTCTAGATATAAGGCAAAGCTTATAAAACTTAAAGCTGATTTATGGTCAGTTTGGTGCATAAATTAGTGAGGAGCATGTTGCATTTAACATGTGAGAGCAATGAAGCATTAACAATGAAGCATTTAACAAGCTTAATGACGTCGCTCATAAATAAAATCGGCAAATATAAATGCATGACTGAAGCTCGCACAAATAAAGTAATATTAAATATAATACGTGGGATTAATTAAGAGAGTACCACATTCATATTCAAAATTACGGAATGATATACTTGAATATCATATTTAATTATCGCAAGGAGGGCGTTAATAAATGGCAGAACTATTTTTCAGTTGTCAAATGGCCAGAAACATTCAATGGTTCTTAGATGATACAAATGATTTTTTGAAATATTGCCTCGATAAATTCAGAGTCAGCAAAAATGTTTCCAAATTTACTTATTCCAAAATAGTTACAACAACCACCCAACACATATATTATACACTTGACTATCATTGTATTTATAGGAATAAAGACCTAAATTTGTCCATTTGATAAATAATACCCTGGAGTTAGATTGAGATTGACCAAAAATAATGGAATGAATAGAAATTTAAAATGACATTGATATTTGTTATAAGAAATAATAAAACTTAGGGGGGATCTTTACGATCACATGGTTCCTTCGTTTCAAAACGATGCAACAAAGATATCTCTACTTCAAACTTAAGAAACGGATATTCTTCACAACCATAAGTTAAATTACACTCATATAACACGTAATGAAACCTGCCATGGATTAATTATCAACCTTTTTCAGAGAAAGAAAACTCCATGCAAATAATTTACTTCCATATATAACACTTGACTATTTTTCAAACACAATATAATGGCGATTGCCAAAGGAATCATCTCCAGGAAAATAGCGCCGTAGTTGCATCAACAATGTGTATCACAATATTAGAATTTAAGAAAAAATTACTATTGATGTCTTACAAAAATGAAATATTTCGCAGGGAATCTTTTTATCCTCAGATATTTTGTTAATGTGGAAATGAACGAACATTTTTCTAGTTGTTTGTCCATTTAAAACACTATTCTTAGATGATAGAATATTCTAAATTAAAACAATATTAGATAAAATATCCTATTATTCCAAATTAAAACAATATTCTTAGATAAAATATTCAAATATTCTAAATTAAAACAATATTCTTAGATGATAAAATAAATTGCCGTTTTATTATGCAGTTTGACAGAATCCATAGATTGCAATAACGGCTTCAGCAAGAAAG
This sequence comes from Latrodectus hesperus, assembly GCA_037975125.1. Classification (NCBI taxonomy): domain Eukaryota; kingdom Metazoa; phylum Arthropoda; class Arachnida; order Araneae; family Theridiidae; genus Latrodectus; species Latrodectus hesperus. The sequence continues at coordinate 15,281,644 of CM075850.1, read as the reverse complement.
AAAGCTATATTCAAATAATAATTTTTACACACATAGAATTAGGCAGCTTTTTTTACATATTCGATCTTTACAAGGAAGACTGGTTAGTATGTATGTTGGAAATGAAGCATACACATATTTTCAAAGTATTTAAGAATATTCTTGACGATTTAAAAAAAATCCAGATAGTGTGAGTCATTTTATTATACTCAGACCTTTTCAAGAAGAAAATATAAGGGCATTTTACTCACTTCAAAATTAAAATAATATTATTTGATGTCTGTTCAAATAAATGGTCTTTCTATCATGCAACTTGAAAGCTCCCATGGGTTAAAATTATGAACTTTTACTAGGAGAAACCTCTATGCAAATCATATTTCTGCGCATATTAGACAACTAGCAAAATTATTACAACGCGTTGCCTCCATAGGAATAATCTTCACAAGGAAGATTGCTCTATACATTTATCAGGGATGACGTATAATAAGTAATTTGAGATTCATAAGAATACTCTTTATATGTTGATAAAATAAAAGAATTGAGTAAAACTCATTGACATTACTTAAATTGTAATTTCTCGACGAGAAAATAAAGACATTCCCTATGTGGCCAAATTTAAAAGAAAAATATTCCTTAGTCATAAAATGAATATAAAACATATGCAGAATTTGACATAACATGCAGAAATAAAGTGTAGCAGATACCTTTGGGGAGATCTCTTTGCAAATAAAGTGCCTTAACATTCATTGTAATAAAAAATAACTTTCTCAAAAATATTACAATGAAGCTTAAACGAGAACTATTTTCGGAAGAAAAACAACTCTCAAAATACAAGAGAACAAATATTTATGCAAAATAAAGTTTTAAAAAAAGAAAAATTGAAATTTTATTTTGGAATATCGTGCATTAATGAAAAAATAAAGTGTGTTTAAATTTGTTGACTAACAAAAAATATCCTTTCTTAATAAAATAACATATTGCCTGATATGGCTTGGCCTGTTCGTATTGCAGTTCGACTATCATCGTTTCCTTCATTCTAAGAATGAGGCTAGGACATATGATTCAACGTCAATAACGAACTAAAACAAACGTCATAATGCCGTTTAATTATTTACATCTAAATAACATTCTTCTATGTTATATAAAAGTACTCTGAATAAAGGAAATACAGAAATATTTCCTTAATATTTAAACTTACATAAGAATATTCTTTTTTGCTCTAAAAATATCTTTCTTTAAAAAGTAGTCATAAATACAATTTAAGCATATAAATTCCCATGGGTTTTACAAGTCAACTGCAAGGAAGCAGTTATGCAGTTGTGGATACAATACAGTAATTTATAATAGATTTTCTTATTTGAATTGAAGAATATTCTTACATATTTCATTGCAATATCTTTCCTACAGAGCTCCCATGCGAATCTTTTAATCATCGCTGGAAGTACTCTCAAAAAACAGGAAATACAGATATATTTCCTTAATATTTAACCTTACATAAGAATATTCTTTTTTTGATCCAAAAATATCTTTCTTTAAAAAAGAGTCATAAATACAATTTAAGCATAATAAATTCCCATGGGTTTTACAAGTCAACTGCAAGGAAGCAGTTATGCAGTTGTGGATACAATACAGTAATTTATAATATATTTGCTTATTTGAATTTAAGAATATTCTTACATATTTCATTGCAACAACTTTCCTATTGAGCTCCCATGCGAATCTTTTAATCATCGCTGGAAGTACTCTCAAAAAACAGGAAATATAGATATATTTCCCTAATATTTAACCTTACATAAGAATATTCTTTTTTGCTCTGAAAATATCTTTCTAAAAAAGAGACATAAATACAATATAAGCATAATTTCCCACGGGTTTTACAAGTCAACTGCAAGGAAGCAGTTTTGCAGTTGTGGATAAAATACAGTAATTTATAATAGATTTGCTTATTTGAATTTAAGAATATTCTTACATATTTCATTGCAATATCTTTCCTACAGAGCTCCCATGCGAATCTTTTAATCATCGCAGGAAGTACTCTCAGAATACAGGAAATATAAATATATTTCCTTAATATTTAACCTTACATAAGAATATTCTTTTTTGTTCTAAAAATATCTTTTTAAAAGTGTCATAAATACAATTATAGCATAATAAATTCCCATGGGTTTTACAAGTCAACTGCAAGGAAGCAGTTATGCAGTTGTGGATATAATACAGTAATTTATAATAGATTTGCTTATTTGAATTTTTTATATAAATACATATTTGCATTTGCATTATTTAAATACATATTATATTTTTATTTAAATACATATAAACATTTATTTAAATACATATTAAATACATGATTTGCTTATTTAAATACAATTAAAGCATAATAAATTCCCATGGGTTTTACAAGTCTACTGCAAGGAAGCAGTTATGCAGTTGTGGATATAATACAGTAATTTATAATAGATTTGCTTATTTGAATTTCTTATTTAAATACATATTTGCATTATTTAAATACATATTATATTTTTATTTAAATACATATATATACATTTATTTAAATACATATTAAATACAATTATTTAAATACATGATTTGCTTATTTAAATACATTTAAAGCATAATAAATTCCCATGGGTTTTACAAGTCAACTGCAAGGAAGCAGTTATGCAGTTGTGGATACAATACAGTAATTTATATTAGATTTGCTTATTTGAATTGAAGAATATTCTTACATATTTCATTGTGCAATATCTTTCCTAAAGAGCTCCCATGCGAATCTTTTAATCATCGCAGGAAGTATTCTCAGAATACAGGAAATATAAATATATTTCCTTAATATTTAACCTTACATAAGAATATTCTTTTGTTCTAAAAATATCTTTTTAAAAGAGTCATAAATACAATTGAAGCATAATAAATTCCCATGGGTTTTACAAGTCAACTGCAAAGAAGCAAATATGCAGTTGTGGATATAATACAGTAATTTATAATAGATTTGCTTATTTGAATTTTTTATTTAAATGCATATTTGCATTTGCATTATTTAAATACATATTATATTTTTTAAATACATATATACATTTATTTAAATACATGATTTGCTTATTTAAATACAATTAAAGCATAATAAATTCCCATGGGTTTTACAAGTCAACTGCAAGGAAGCAGTTATGCAGTTGTGGATACAATACAGTAATTTATATTAGATTTGCTTATTTGAATTGAAGAATATTCTTACATATTTCATTGTGCAATATCTTTCCTAGAGAGCTCCCATGCGAATCTTTTAATCATCGCAGGAAGTACTCTCAGAATACAGGAAATATAAATATATTTCCTTAATATTTAACCTTACATAAGAATATCCTTTTTTGTTCTAAAAATATCTTTTTAAAAGTGTCATAAATACAATTATAGCATAATAAATTCCCATGGGTTTTACAAGTCAACTGCAAGGAAGCAGTTATGCAGTTGTAGACATAATACAGTAAATTTGCTTATTTGAATTGAAGAATATTCTTACATATTTCATTGCAAAATCTTTCCTAGAGAGCTCCCATGCGAATCTTTTAATCATCGCTGGATGTACTCTCAGAATACAGGAAATATTATATTTCCTTTATATTTAACTAAACATAAGAATATTCTTTGCTTAAAAATATTTTTCTTTTAAATAAGAGTCATAAATAGCGATCAAGCATAATAAATTCCCATGGGTTTTCCATATCAACTGGAAGTAAGCAGTTATAGATACAATACAGTAATTTTATAATAGATTTGCTTATTTGAAATTTAAGAATATTCTTACGTAGTTTGTTGTAACATCTTTCCTAAAGACGTTCTTTGCAAATCTTATAATCTTAGCAGTGAGGAGTAACTTTTAAATATTTATTAATATAATTTTAAAATATTTTAAATTATATATTAAACCATGATTTTGCAGTTAGCTCTTATGTTGTTTAGTTTTGTTTATTTTTTGCTCATCGCTACAAGCATCTCTTCAAGTGAAAGCTGTTATCCCAGATGCGCTATCTATTTTGAGTCTGTATGTTAAGGGGTGGATTCTGGTGCACTGGAATAATCGACGCCCAATTTGAGGAATTTTTTTACCGAAGGAAAGGAATTTTGTTATTTCACTTCTTGAGTGGTATCCTTTCTTAGGTGGAAATAATTATTAATCAAATTATTTTATTAATAAGATTTTTATCTAGCAAATTATTGTTGTTCCTTCCCGGAATATTAACTGCAACGCCTTATTCTTATTGTGGGAAAAATATGTAAACAGACAGAAGAAAAGCATTCCCTAACAAAGCAGGAGATAAAATTTCTTTCGCTCTTTGCCACCCGGCTGCGATTAACAATACTTCTATATTAAATAATAAATTACTTGCAAGTACGTCTATATTCGATTAAAACTACAGTCCACACATATGTCAAGAAAAATTCGCCACAGAACATTTGTTTGTATTGGATCTGGAGTTCGAGCTACACAATATGGATAAATCGAAACTAGAAAATATTAACACTTCAAGCATAATAGAGAAATAAAATCGATATAAAATTTCTGCTAAAAGAAATGTTACAAAAATTGAGAACTTTGTTGCTGAAAAAAAAGAGAAGCAAATTTTATCAACGCAAAAAAACTTCAAGTGTGAAGCTAAAAAGAATAGATGAAAATCATAGGCGACTCGAGGCATTCGGATAACAGTATTATGGAATCCTTGATTTTGATGGATTTCCAGAAGTGAAAGTAGATATCAATGCTTCAGTTGATTGCCTCGAGAAATTAGTAGAAAGCTTACAAATTTTACTTATTCATTAAAAAGTACTATAAATTTTCTAGGTAATTCTAATGAAGCTGAAGTTACAATTAGTACTAAAATATGCTTACCTGAAATACCGCTTCCAGTTTCCTTTGCAGCATATACTGAGTGGGCAAATTTTAAAACTTAATTCAAAAATTTAATAATTAATAACGCTCAATTAAATAAATTCTCAACGATTATATACGAGCATCTTTGAAATCGGAATTTAAATTATTACAATCGTCAGATAATAGTTTTGAGTCCGTATTTAAGGCTATTGAAGAGAGGTTTGAAAATCAAATATTGATTTTTATATTTTATAGCTATATTAAATTATGATAAGATTCATCGTGAATCTGCAAAGGAACTACGTTTTTTTGTAGATTGTATCAAATAACAATAAGAGCATTGAAAATTTTAGAGTATGAGCAAAACAATTTATCGGATATTTTGTTGGTAAACATGATCTTTCAAAAATTAGATTGAAAGACCAGGAAACAATTCGAATTTTCCTTAAAAATATTTGATGTACCCCAATTTGATTCACTGTTATAGTTGTCTTTTGCCAGATAGGCTGGCATCATGGGGTGTGCTGCTCAATTTTTTTCAACTGAACCATAATTTGGTGAGGAGTCCGACTTCCTCAGTACACACATGCCACAGGTACCCGTTTATAAGGTAGGCAACCATTCACAACCCAATCGTACAAGGAAAGGACCAAGACAGAATAGAGTAAGTACATCCATGCCCGAACCGTGATTCGAACCCAGGACCTCCTTATCCGCAGTCAGGCACGCTAACCACTAGACAAGTTGGGCGACTAATTTGATTCATTGATAACATTTATAGAAAAGCGATGTGCAATGCTAGAAAGCATTAGCAGTACTCCAATCTTAAATAAAGTTATTAATAAAGCTAGCACTTATAATGTTAACACGGACTCTTTTGTAGAGCATACAAACAATTTTTATTCAAAACCATGTGTCCTATGTAAGAATTTACATCCCCTATTTAAATGCATTATGTTTCAAAATTACTGTAAATGATGGAAATGATTTTGTTAGTTAAAATCATTCTCTGTCTTCATTCTCATCCCGATCAATGTAGGTCAAAATTGAATTAAAATTGATGCAAGGAAAGCTCACAATTCATTTCAGCTTCAGCCGCGGAACGAAAAAAAAATTGAATATTCTTCCAAGGTCACAGATGTTCAATGTGAGGGAGAACTCAGCGGAAGTCAAGTGGCGACAACAATCTTCGCCCGCGCATGCAATGAATCTGCTTTGCAAAACACTGCTACATCTATATAAAAAAATAAAAAAAAGCAGAAAGGAAACAGTATATGAGATGCATTTTTGCCTCGGGTAGTTCTAGTTGTTTACATTCAGAAAACACGGCGAGAAAATTAGGAATAAAAAATTAAAGGCAGACAAAATAAATATTTTTGGAATATCTGGTGTCTCTTTAATGGGGAAATCGGTAGTAAATTTTGAAGGCTCAAATGCTGATGAGGCATTTTTGCATTGTTATGAGATGGTAGTAGAACCACAGATTACGTACTTAATTTCTATTACTAAATTGGATATTTAAAATAAAAAAAATCCTCATTCTCTATTGAATTAGCGAGTCTAGAATTTTACACACCAAAGGAAATAGAATTGTTGATTGGTAGTGAATTATTTTTAAAAATTTTTAAGACTGAACAAACAAAAATATTAGATACAAATTGAACAGCAAGTTAGTCACTTGGGACATTTAGTCTGGATCACTCGCGTAATCCGATAATCAAAAAAAAAAAATATTGTTGCTTATTGAATGAAACTTGGGATTTAAAATATTTTTTAATTAGAATCTATACCAGGGGATAATACGGATTTAATTGAAAATAAACTGCTGTGTGAGGAACATTTTTGAAGACATACAAACGAGATGAGGCTGGTAGATTTATAGTGCAGTTACCATTGAAAGAGGGTGCAAGGGAAATGTTAGGGCTTTCCAAGGAAAATACCGTTTAAAAGGTAAGATGTTATATAGAATAGATTAGATAAGAATAAAATGATGGCAAATTTGTACCTAGAATTTATGAAAGTTGGCGGTAGACTTAAAGATTTTCGGGTTTATCCTTTGAAACTAAACACTAGATAATTTTTCCAAGTAGTCTCTCATTAATTAACAAAATACTTAAATACTATCATAAAAAATTTGAATATAGGTCTACAGGCTTTGTTGCATCAAATATGCTTAAAATATTATCGCATTAATGTTAAGGAGATTGCTGGTAAGATATTTTGATCGTAATATGCATTAAAAACAGGAGTGCGCGTAATATGCATTAAAAACAGGCCTAAAGTATTAGATCAGCTGATGGGCAATATTCCAACTGAACGTGGAACTTCAAAACCAGCATTTCTAAATTCGGGAGATAATTTTTGCAAAACAAAGGTAATTTTTCATAAGATATGAGGCGATTTTTATTTGTTTAATAACCAAAGCAATTCTTATAGAAACAGAAAGCGATCTTATCCTAAAGAGCTCTAAAGAGATTTTGTTCTCGCAGGGGTAAAGTGGCTACAATTATGTATGAATTATGTACAATTATGTATTTTAAAGTTTCTCATTCAGAATTAAAGCGCTTACAAAATTTAGCTCAGAATCCAGATTCAATTTTAGCCAACTTTTATTTGACAGAATCAATTAGAAATTAATTCTCAGGATGTTCTGTCTCGTAATATTAACTACGGCGCCGCTGTCTTATTGTGGTAAAAATATGTAAACAGACCGAAGATAACGTTCCCCAACAAAGCGGGATGTAAAATTTATTCCGCTATCAGTCATCCGGATAAAGCGGTGATTAACAATGTTTCTATATTAAAAAATAAAATTATTACTTGCAATACGTCTTGACTCAATTAGTCTATAAACAAATCAACAAAATTTAAGTTCGCCTAAAAATTTTTAATATGAATAACAAGCTTAGTGCAGGGGCTGTCAATGCTGTAATAAACTAAGAACAAAATAATTTTAAATAGTTATGCAATTAAATTATTTACATTTTTAAGCTCAGAATGAGGGAAGAGAGGTTAAATGCATTTTATACTTTATTTTTTTCATTAGCGCAATAGGATAAGAAAGAGACTTTCTTACTGCTGTTGTACTTCTTAATATTTCTTAATAAATAAAACAGTAGATCTGATCATCATCATCTTAGATTTTTACAAAAAATAGATTCAGTTAAGAAACTTAATTTAAATAGAGGCACATAGAATATAACAAATCCTTAACATAGCATAGAAAGAGCATCAGTTTAATATCTAAAATTCAATCCTGCCAAAATTATTTAGATCACTATCTTTCGCAGTTATGGTAAATCACTTTAAGGAAAATTTTGGGAAAATTTTAATTATACAATCTTTTGAAAAATAAAAAAATAAAATGTAAAACAGAAGGCATGATATTGTAAAATAGAAATTAATTTACAAGTAAACAATATGTATTATAAGAATATATGAAAATCTATTATTAGCAGTTAATTCTAATTTTCAGAATACTAATAATAAAATCTCAAATTTTCATCAAAGGTTAGAAAAACTTTATATTAAAAATCAAGACTTTATACCTTAAAATAATTATAAAAACTAACTATTCAAATATACTTCATCATCTAAAATCGTGTTAATATTAATTTATGTAAAAGTAAATTACTTAACTCTGCAAAAATAAAACAATTAGTGCAAAATATCAAGTGACTTACCCTATTAATTCAGCAAAATGGTAAACACATTAACAGATGTTCGTATTCTGTAAAAATAATGAAAATATATCCATTAAATTCATTTTTTATTTAAATTTTACTTAAATGTACTTTTCTCGATTATTTAAATTACATAGACCATAAATTCTTATGGAATAAATTTAAATATTAAAATTTTGATTGATAATGACAATTTTGCAATTTGACAAGATTTTTAAATTATTCGCATTTTTATTTTAATTAAGTATATATTTTATTTATTGTCTAGAAAAACTATCCTGTAAATATTGAAAATGAGTTTTAGATAAATTGCCACATTGATTAACAAAAATTCAGCACTTGTAATCTTAAGAATAAATGCATAGTGAATGGATGGTTGTGTAAACTTGGAAGAGATTTCACAAGATGGCAAACACACAAGTAAACAAAAAATGTATTTCATTTTACTCAAAATCAAAAGCTTTACTCGTACTCACTATTTTAAAAGTAACTTAATAAAAATATTATTCGCAAAGCTTTTTATTCAAACTTTTTTTTCTATTTGCATATTGTTTCCATGGACAAGATAACAAAAATAAAAACAAAATAATTTAAGCTTTAAAACTGGAAGCATATATCTTTAAAAATTCCTTATTAAATTTTAAGTTTCTCAAGAGCATTATTTTTATCGCTGAAAATTCGGAAATTGAAAAGCAAGTTTGCATTTTAAGTGTGTGTATTTAAACAATATCTCCGATATTCTAAAAAAATCTAATTTTTTAAAGTAAAAATTAAGTTACAATAATAATTCATTTATATGATAAATTGTTTTTCAGATGATTTACTCAACTGAGATTATTTCATTGTTGGCATATTCTTAAGAAAAATAAAAATAGGCATGGAAAATTTGAGTCTCTAGAAATAATACAGTTTACTCTAATGGAAAATAAAATGAATAAATATTGAAAATTCTGATTTATGTAAGGTGACCTCTAATGATTTTACTGTTATTTTTATAATTCCAAAACAATGAACAATTTGTGTCATTAAAAGTACTAATCAGTAGGTTAGCGTTAATGGGATTAACATTTATATTACATATTTACGATAAAAATTATTATATGTATGTATACAATACGATTTACATTACAATATACGATAAATGCAATTTTTTGCTTTGTTTAAAACACTGTTCTGCTTAGCGAAATCTGATTTTGTTCGCAACAGTGCATAATGAAAATATTTTTTCAAAAATCAAAAAACATAGTAATTATCGTTATTTTTAATTACCCTAAGCGAATGCAGGATGAATGGGGTATTAGATGCTGTACAATCCTTTCTGCTACAAGCGTACAAGCCTACCTTGTATTATAAAATTGGCTTCAGTTATTGAAATTTGCAGGTTTATGGATGGTGTGTGAATGGTGTTACATAGTTTAAATCACATCGTGGCATAGGCAACTTTATAAACTGAATTAACTATGGATTTATAATTTAATTCAGCATTAATTATATTTAAATTAATTAGAAATGCGTTTATCAAAATACTGAATTGATATAGAACCAAAGTTTTAAGTAAGAAAATGATCAACATCCAGATAAAATTTCCTTTAGGCATTTCGAACATCTGCTCAAATTCATCTGCAAACGAAAATTTGACTGAGAAACAGAATGCAAATTCCACGTGTAGCAGATGTTTATCCATAATAACTTTTTGTAATAAGGCATAGTACTCATGACTTATAATGACTGATAGCTTTCGATGAATATTATAAAATTCGCATTTATTTCAACAAAATAACTATACGTACATTTTTAAACAATATCTTACAACTGATGTTTAAGTTGACGGTACACATTTTACACTGTGTAAAGTTGTGAAAATATCTTTACATAGTGTAAAATTTTGTTTCAATCATTTTCAACAGAATGATATCAATATAAAAATTCAATTTTTATATAATCCGTTTTCGAGACATTGTTTAATTGTACTTTCAGAATCTGATGCAATTTTTCTACCGCCGTTTACAATTTAAATAAGCCGACCGATGGCTGAGTGGATATCGTTCTTGTCACCTAGTCCCGGGTTCAAATCCCGGTTTGGGTATATGGATGTGACCCACCTAGAAACAGATTTGTGGTGGGTGATATGGTGCGCGCAATACTACTCGCCCCAGTGACTTGGTTCACAAGATCTCGCTGGGTAACGACAAATGACCAGTAGTTTCTGGCCTTGTTGTGGCATAGGGTTCGTCCCCTGTTGGAAAAAAAATTAAATAATCTGGTTGAATATCGTATGCCACATAAAGCGTTCATATTAAGTCATTTTTGCCCTTTGACATTATAACGCAATTACATTTAAATTATTAAGCCAATCAAATTTCCAATTTTTTTAATCAATAGCTTTCTAAATGAAATACCCTTCCCTACAACTAGGCCAGAAAATGCTACTCATTTGTCCACACCTAGTGGGCACCTGTGAACCAAGTCACGAAGGCGAGTAACATTACAAATGCCCTATTTATAGGGGGTGGGCCACATTCATACATAATCTCAGAAGAAAGGACAAAGAAACAGAAAAAGTAACATCCATTCCAGAACCGGGATTCGAACCCGGAAGCCACAGCTCAGTAACGCTAACCACTCGGTCAGCTGTATAAAGAAGATTGTCAACTTTCAAAAATTGGCATTTTCAAATTTTGCATTCAAATTCACTACCTCATTATATCTTTATCATATTACCACTAATTTGCCAAGAAAATTAATGGGAATTATTGACATGGAATATTTTCCGGCGAATATAAATAACAAAGCGCACACAATTTTTTCTAACAATTATTCACTAACTGGTGCGAATATTAGTTCTAATAGAATTTATACAATTGGAGATTATAGAATTTACAATACGAGTTACGGAATTAGCAGCTGGTGTATACATTTCAAAATTATCTTATTCTGGTTTTCTTAAGATCGAAAAAAAAGAACAAAAAGACAATATACTCATGGAACATTATACGGTTCTTTTAATTAAATATTAAATTAAAAACAAGAGCAAAAAATATTATATGCAGAGGAATTAAACCATTTTACTTGCTTTCATCTCAATATACAGATTAACAGAAAGACTTGGACATGATGTAGTAAGCAATCTAATACCCTACGATTAAAGTAATTTTAATATTTACTGGGTTCACAATAGACAGCATATTCACAGTCAAGAGAAAACCTGACTAACTCCCGAACACCACTTTAGTGGATATAATTGACGAAGTGCTTTCCAAGAAAATTAAAAATACTATAGAGGAATGGAGGAAAACAAACGAAACATCCATCGGTTGTTGTAAAGCAATGCCTGGCATCAAACTTGGTAATTTTCTCTCAAAACAGTCGCAATAAGCACAGCTAAAAGAAATCTATGCATGAGCTTAATGAAGTTAATAAACTAAAGATAAACACTACAAAAGTGAATAGACGACAGTCGAGAGCTAATAGAACCAATAGATTAAAAAAGATAAATAATCTGCCTTTGAATATTAGATAAGAAAAATACGTTAAATGAGGATACGTTAAGGGTCTCTCTCTCTCTCATCTATATACATATATATATTCTTTATATGTATATATTATGTATATAAAAAGAAAGTCCCTCCCCATACTTTTTACACATACCTAAGTAAAAACTGATGCACTTTTACATCGTAAAAAATTTTCGAAGTACTGTTTCCACCCAAATTGAGGTGCCTCCAAAATATGGCGCACCAACAGTTTCTTTGAAATGGTTGGTTAGGGCAAAAAAATAAGTAATCTGCCTCTGAATATTAGATAAGAAAACTACGTTAAAATGAGGATACGTTAAGGCTCATATATATTAGTCCCTCCCCATACTTTTAACACATACCTAAGTAAAAACTGATGCATTATTACATCTTAACAAATTTTCGAAGTACTGTTTTCACCCCAATTGAGGTGCCTCCAAAATATGGCGCACCAAAAGCTTCTTTGAAATGGTTGGTTTGGGCGTCATCATTATCGCGAAAAGTAGCGAGTTCGAATCCCGGCTCAAGCGAAGATCCGTGGTGTTCGCTAAAGGCATGATTAAAACTGGGCGTGATCGCCAATGTCCTCCAAGGGAAATGATACAACTGAAGGTGGCAGCACAAGTATGGGAGGTCCTCTGGTTTGTCCTTGCTTTGAAATCGCGCAAGACTATATCTGGTTGCTTCTATCTAACTGGTAGAGCCCAACTCGGGGCTAGTTACAGGGAAGCATGCTGGTGCAACAGCAGCTTCTTTGTATGTCGAAAATCATTAGTGCAGAGATGCCAACCTCTGAGCATCCCAATCAGTACTAATCGGACATATTTTCAGTACTTTCAGTGACCTTTTCAAGAAATTTCAGTAACTTTCTCAGTAACACGTGGTTTACATTAAGAACACTTATGTGCATAAAAATAATACTTTTAAGGTAACTTATGTTAAAAAATAAAAGTAAAAGAATCATCTAATCATAATAAATATAAAAAGAAATAATAATTAAAAAAGTAAACTATATTTTTAAATTTAAATGCCTTACTTCAGAGATCCTTACAGTAACTAGCAACACTTACAGTTGTCAAGGTCATAAATATAAACAGCGACCCCTAAATAGGTCATTTTAAACTGATTTTCTTAATCATTGTGTATTAAAATCAACTATTTTAACTGCTAAAAAAGATTTGATAATAAATATAACTTTGAAACTGAAAAACAGAGAGGAAATTGATACAAATGATATATGCACGCAATAAAAATATTTACTAATAACAATTTGAATACAATTCAAACATTTTCATTTTTATTTTATTCTAATTTTTAGTTATTTTTGTGGTGCGGTATGAAATTAAAATTACGATATATTTTCATAAACTTATCCTTAACACGAAATAATTTTTAAAATACTAAGGGCTATTTCACAATTCCAAATGAATGCAAAATATCTATTAAAAAATGAAAAATAATGTTGCTTTTTTGTGACAAAAAGCTTTTAGCTCAAATTAAGTTTCGAAAACATTTTTAAAAGTAAACAAATACACGAATGAAATGTTGAAGTAAAACATGCACATTTTTATTTACTTAAGTAAAATTGTAGAGATGGTTTCCTTGTGTGAAATGTGTGTTTTCATACATTTTCTTAAAAGCATAAAAATCAACCATCTTAAAAAATTAATTTTTATCAGCGGTATTATGAATACTCTATTTAAAAATTAGTTCCATGAAAACAGTTTGAAACATATAAATATACGTAGAAATAACTGAATACAAAAACATTCATTTTTAACAACACTCCTACAGAGTAAAATTTCCTGGATAATAAAACCAATGATTAAAATGAAAATTTCTATTTGCAATGGGCTTGAACGTGCCAAGTATTATGATTTTTTAAGTATTCAATATATATACAGGTGGAATGAAAACATGTGTAAATGACACTTTCTGAATGAGCTTCTGAAACATAGTATAAAGTTGTCATATTTTTATATAAATAAAAAATTCTGGTGGTTGTTGTTATCGTGTACCAGCTAGGCTGGCAATAAGGGATGCGCTGCTCTACTTTTAAAGCTGAACCATATATTTAGGCGTGGAGTCCGACTTCCTCAGTACACACATGCCATAGGTACCCGTTTATAGGGTAGGCAACCATTCACACCTCATTCATACAAGGAAGGGACAAAGACAGGATAGATAGAAAGTACATCCATGTCCGAACCGGGATTCGAACCCAGGACCTACCTATCCGCAGTCAGGCACGCTGACCACTAGACAGGTTTGGTTTGTTTGTCGCTCAACGGTCATTTTTTGCACACGAGGGCTAATTAGACCGGGACCTACGGCTTAAAGTGGATTCCGAACCACTACAAACATCCATACCCAAGGAGAAATTTCACAATTTTTCCACAGTGGAGTACAATATTCGTTAGTTGCATATATCGATTCCTAGGTGAATCTAAGCTCTATTACTTGAAAAAAATGGTCCTACACCATATTAAAAGTTTTTTGATGCATCTAAAGTGTTCTCATCAGTTTAATAATCACCTCAAAATTGTATTTATATTTACATATTTAAATTATTGCACAATGTTTTCACAAATTTAATAACGAATAACAAAATAATACGGAATAAATTTTAAGCATCTTTCTCACTTTCATAACAATCTATAAAAATTTTTTAGAGATTCTAGGTAGTTTAACAACAAAAAAAATCTGAACAGTGTTTTTAATTAAAAAAACACACAAACTCATTTAAAAAATATTTCAAGATAAATGAAAAGTAGGGTGAAACACTGATAAGTAGTGACTGTTGGTAGGACTTACGTCAATTTTTTGTTTAAGGTTACGTTTGTTGGTAGCTCAAAGGTCAACTAATTAGATTTTAATTTACAGATTAAAGTGGAATTTTAACAACAAACTTTCAACCCCAAGGTAGGATTCGAACTCATTGTTGAATGGAGGGCCATAGCGATAACCAAATTTTTTTATTTGTATATTAGTTTCAAACTTTGTTGAGAATCGCATGACACATGATAGCTAAAAATAAGATTGTTGACATATTGGCAATTTAATTATTTTATGAATGACAGGAAATTACTAAATTATAAAATAGTTTTTAGTCATTGGTTGTTTTTCCCTTACAATAATATTGTTACTTGAGTTCACCTGGACTTGGTAATAAAATGACATTATTTGGATTGGACGGTTCCAAATTCGATCCTTATAATTGTTCAACACAATGGAAGATATAACTTATATTTTTTGCATGTGAAACTGTGTGGGTGACTGCTATTGAATTTTCTGGGTTCCGTGCTTCGCAAATACAGCTCAGAATGAATAAAAATATTTCACGAAAAATCATAAAAGCATATGTACAAATGTTTAATTGCGTTTGGGTTTAAACCTTCAACTGTGCACGATGTTAAAATACCGAAATTACCAAGACGCAGAGGCCTAATAAAACCAAGCAATGCATTAAAACTGAATTAAATGCAATATCAATATTGTACATATTTCTATAATACAGAATTACTCACAGTTAAATAATCGGTGAAATATACGCAGATTTTAAAGGCTGCAACTAGTGAAAAAAATTTATCTTGAAAATTATAAAATTCAATAAAAAATTTAAACAACAAATTCATTATAAATGCATCACTATTCTTAGCTTCATATTATTTCAAGCTCGTAATCGATCCACTCCATGTTTACTGTCGTTATTAAATATAAGAAGATTTCGTAAGCGGACCCCTAAAACACAAAGGCATTCCAACATATCTGAATATATATTCACTGCATAAACCTTTTTTAGAAAAATTAGGAAGGGAGCACCAAAATGTTAGCCTTCGATTCAACACTAGGATGGTTCGTATTTTTGTAGTGGTTCGAAACCCACTTTAAAATTTACATCCCGGTTTAATTAGTCCTCTGGTTAACTGTGTAAAAAATGATTGTTGAAAGACAAATTTTCTGAAATAACTTTCATGACATCTGAGTCAAATTAACGAACTGCTAAAAGGAAAATTCGGAAAAATTTTAAGCATCCATATAGATAGAATATTTACAAAATATCCATATTATCAATAGAAGAACATGCGGTGGGTGTACAAATGATTTACAATTGTCTTTGACTATTGTTCACTTCGAAATGACGAATATCCGTTTCCCAAGCCCATGAATGCCGTAATCGTATTCTTCGAAAAGAAATATACATTTTAATTATAGACAATAGGAAAATAGATATTGCGCTTCAGCTTTCAACATGTATATTTATCAATGTGAATGTTTGAGAGTTTGCAAAATTGCATTTAATGCATTAAATAACATGGGAATACGAAAGAGTGTTTAAGAAAAATCATTTTAGAAAAGAATTTGTGTTAGGTATTCAAAAATACTAATATGTTTCAACTGTTTACCGAGCTATGAAGCATTAAATTTTTACTATCTTGTCACTTTACAGACACAAAAAAGTAAAAATTCCAAAACCTTTATGCCAAATATTTATAAAATAATTAAAAATCAAACACCTAACAATTGAATTGTCATGGCCCAGTAATTATACAGCCTCTTTCCGTGTGAGAACGAGTTTCAATCAAAGTTATAGTTAAGTGACTATCCGTCAATTTATATTTTTTATTTATAGTTAAAATAATCCTTTGTATGAAGAAAGTTGGTAATAGAAACTGAAGATTACACGATATGAAAATATTCAATCTTAAAAAAAGATTTTGTTGAATTATACGGATGTAAATAAGTTACAGTAAAAATTCAAAGCACTTTATATGTAAGATAATTTTAATTCGTTAAAAAGCTTTTTTCAATTATGTATATAGTTTGATTATTAAGCATTATTATTAATTAAAATATTGACCTTAAGCATTATTAATTAAAATATTTACCTTTTAAGCATTATTATTATTAATTAAAAGATTGATCTTAAGCATTATTATTAATTAAAAGATTGATCTTAAGCATTATTGTTAATTAAAAGCATCGAATATATTTACCAAAAGTAAGCAAAAATATTGTAATAAAAAGAACCAAATTCAAAAATTTCTTAAATAATTCCAATGATAGTTACACAAAAGCCTATCCCAGAAAGTGATCAAAAGTCTCGCTATGGTTACTATATATTTATATATAAATTTTTAATATCATTTTTAATCTTACGTACAATTTCCTTTTATAAGACTGTTTTGTAATGGTTTATATTTGATCAGTCCATTTTAGCAAGAATAAGAGCAATTCGAATTAAAATTCTATTATATTTTATTCATATTTTCCCCATTAAAATTAAAAACATAATTTAATGGAGTAACATTATAATTAAGCTTGTTTTTATCAATAAGTGTTTTTAAAATGTGTGTCTACATTCAGTTTTAATTAGTGCAATTTTATAATTTCCAATGTAAAATACAATACCTTAAATATTAAAAACAGCAGCATCAATCTTTCCAGTTTATGAAAAAGAAAAAATGTAAAAAAACTGATTCTCAGAATTTAAGATTATTTTTAGCCAGAATAGTAGGAAATAAGGGATGCACGTGCAGGTCCTTATATTTGAACGTCGATACAAATGAATCATTAAACTGTAATTATAAAAGGTACACCGTTGAATAGTAATACACGATTGATTTATTCATGAGAAAAATTAATCGATGTCAATGACTATTTTCAAAGAATGTAAGTGAACCATTGTTAAAAAGGCAATAGATATAGAGTGTCTCACAAAAGTGATGGGTCACTTGTGCTTTATAAAAGCAAACTAATAAGATTAATTAAAAATACATGTACCAATTTTTTGTGGGCGTGTTTCATACTTAAATTTAGTAACAATTGTTATATAACATACATTGTGTCAAAATATTAATTTAATAAAAATATAATTGTTTAGAAAGGAGCAAAAAATAGCTCACATAAGTGATGGAACACCATTAGATATGCAACAAAAATAGTCTGAAATAAGCAATAAAAATATTTATGGGGTGTGTTTTATATTTACTCAAAAGCAATTGGCAATAATTTATAAAATCGTCTGCAGTATTTCTCTCCAGATTGTTTTGGAATTTTTGTAGCTGTTACCAGCCATAAATGCTAAACGAAAAGAAACTTCGCCTGAAATTCGAAAATTAGTTACTAATTTGCACATTGAATGTGGAAAATCTATTAAACAGCTGAAGCAGTTAACTATAGGCATTCAACAGTTTTCAATATCATTAAACGACATAAAAAGAATCGTACGATTCAAAATAAAAGACATGGCCGACCATCAAATCTATCCAATGGAATAAAGGGAATTGTCGTTCAAATTACTAAAAAAAAATCCAAGAATGAGTGCTCCTAAAGTTGCTGCTGATTTACAAGCATTATATGGAGTAATTGTTAATCCTGAGACTATTAGAAGAGTAATTCGATCTGCTGGATATCACGGTAGAGTAGACAGGAAAAAATTCTTAGTAAGTGAAAATAATAAAAAACTCAGACTGGCTTTCGCAAAATCCAACATAAATAAAAATCCCGATTACTGAAATAAATTTATATTTAAAGTGATATAAAAAGTTATATAGAAAGTTATATCTGATTATTGGAATAAAGTTATATTTGCTGATGAGAGTAAATTTAATATATTTGGTTTTGACGGTAAGATCTTGGTGTGGAGAAAACCGAAGGAAGAATTTCGTAAACAGAACTTTGTGCCAACAGTTAAACATGGTGGAGGAGTTTAGTATGGAGTTTGTCGCCCGATGGAGTTGGTAATCTAGTTTTTATTGGCAGAAAAATGGATCAGTACAAGTATATTGACATTTTAAAGCAAAATTTGAAATCTTCAACATGAAAATTGAACCTTCATAACGATTTTAAATTCTACCAGGACAATGACCCCAAGCAAGCTGCTTTGAACGTTAGACTCTGGATGCTGTATAACTGTCCTGAAATAATAAAAACACCCCCACAATCTCCAAACATAAATCCCATACAGAATATTTGGCAAGAATCGGAATCAAGAATTCGCAAACACACCATTTCTTCAAAACAGCAATTAATATCACTCCAGAAATCACAAAAAATTAGTCAAATCCATCCCAAGAAGATTAAATCATGTTTTTTTAAAAAAAGGAAAACCAACAAAATATTAAAACCTTTTAAAAAGTGCAATTTTTGGATAAATATTTGATTGAAAAGTAAGTATCCCATCCATTATGTGAGCTTTTTTTGCTCTGTTCTAAGAAATTGTATTTTTATTTAATAGTTTAACAAAATATTACGTAATAATTGTTACTAACCCACAAAAAATATTTCCATGTATTTTTAATTATTTTTATTACAGTTTCCTTTTGTAAAGCACAAGTGTCCCATCACTTTTGTGAGACACTAACTGTATACAAATAAATCCTTCACCGAAAATTCTCCGAAAAATATTGAAGAGCTAATTTACTATAAACATTTCCGCGGTGTGAGCTCTTTAAGAAATATATTGTATTTTACAAAAACAATGTTATCCGAAGGATATAAATGCAAAATATTAAAAAATAACAATTCAATACTAAGAGAGTTTGGAAAAATAAATGATTTTAATGTTTTCAACAAAAACTAAATTTAATATTAAGCAAAATAATGTGTTTCATAATTTATGAAAATATTTAGATCACCAAATCAATAATTATAAAATAGCATTTATTTTAGACGAAAAATTTGATGAAGTACTAAATCAGAATTGTACAAGGCACTTAAATAAATGATGTGGTAAAATGAAATATACAAAGATACAACTTCCAATTAAATACAATTTAAAATGACAACACAACTAATGTTATTGCAATTAAGATCCTGTCGATGTTTGCAGCTAAGCAATTACTTTTTTCTCTGAAAGATTAATTCAGCCAAAACCTACTCTTCAAAGCAAACTCTGAAGAGTTGCAAATATCCCTTACCGAGATGGGAATTGAATCCATGAGTTTTTGTATCGAAGATCCAGTGACGTACATTCTTTTTTTCAAACTACAGCACAGAGATGAGAATTTTAAAGAAGAAAAATATATTATTTTAATAAAGAGAACAGAAGTCTGAAATGGTGAGGATCACGACACAAGTAATTAAACAATAATTTATAGTCACTATTAGTAATGTTTAAATTAATTTCTGATGCTGATATCAAAATATGGAAATAGAACATAGCTTAGCTAAATACCTAACTTCCTAATAGAAGACCCATTTTATTCCACATGGCACATTCCAATGCTGAACAAATTCCGGCGGCAAAATTACTTTATATACAATTAATGAATGAAATTACAAAATCAGAATTGAAAAATTATGAAATAATTATTAAAAACAGAACGCATTTTCCAAACTTACCATTAAATGCTGTATCATTTCTCCTTCAATTAAGCAATTGAAAATTATAACGCAAAAGAAAAGTTTTAGTTGCAAAACTGGGATTTTTAATTAATCACTTCTTGCATCAGCATTCAAACTTCCAGACTAAATAAAACACGAAATTGCAAGCCAAGCGTCAGCAAAAATTCAAGTGTAGATGTTTCTTCTAGACGGGATTGGTTGGTTGGTTGAGTTTTATGGCGCACTAGTATAGGGGAAGGAAACATTTCTCTCCCCTTCATACAAATCCGAGTTTTTAAAACTAGAGTTTTGAATTGCACATGGTGTGGGCTTTTTAGGTACATATGATAAGCTAATTTTTTTAAAGAAATTAATCGAGAATACTGATATTTATTATAATAATTTCGATTTTCATATATATTGCATAATTAATAAGTGAATTATTTAATATCTTATTGGAGTTTTCGTTATGATAAAGTGATTTTGTTTGTCATAAATTCCTATGCAGAAAATTTAAAAGTTATCCACGAACCATCTAATTTTTCTAAATGTTATCATATAAACTAATAAATACTTAGGTAACTATATAATCTAAATTCAATTTCTTCAGTTAAAAATATTTTTAGCACTTGTTACTTAGCATTTTTAATAACAATATACTCGATGATAATAACTGAAATATTTAATTAAATTTCATTATAAATTTTCAAATTATTTACTCAAAATATTAATTAATAGACAGAAATACCTCAGAAAACAGAAAAATTACTTAGGTAAGCTTCTTTTAACTAATAATTTCCTTAGGATATAATTTACATTTACATGCGTCATTTAATTATTTAATTTCAATTTTGAAACATTTTTTGTTACTTCTTTAGGGTTTTTAATATTAATTTTTTACGGTGCCCTATTTGTAACTAAAAGTTATTAACCTTTTGATTTAATTTTATATAAAAATCGGAATCAATGTTTTCGGGTAAAAATAGAATGGATCTAGTGTTTGTAAGGTTCCTAGCCTAAATGGCCATGTACCTTCTGTTTATAAGAAATTTTTCTACACTTAACTTTAGTTGAGATTAACAATGATTTCAAAACATAAGATTATTTAAACACAAAAAATTTAAGAAAATATTTTGCTTCGGTTAAAGTGCTCCCAACGAGAGTTCTTTGCATGAGATCGAATAAACATAAAAAAGAAAAGTTTGAATACGCATTACAAACAAGAGTGCAAAAAAAATATTTTTAAATTACAGTTGTATACATAGTATCAATATAACTATATAAAGACAAAATATTTTTTATTCTATTATGTATACATATATATAAAAAAATATATAAAAAAATATGCATATATATAAATAATTTTTTTTTCCTTTTCTTTATTTTTTTTTTTAAGTATAAGAAGAAGAAATTACTTATAGGCGAATAGATAAGTTTGAATGTGGCCCGCAGAACCGCCCTTGGTCTGCGGAAAAGTAAAAATATAACAGCTTTTAAGGAATTTTGAGTGTT
The DNA here is from genome assembly GCA_037975125.1 of Latrodectus hesperus. NCBI lineage: Eukaryota > Metazoa > Arthropoda > Arachnida > Araneae > Theridiidae > Latrodectus > Latrodectus hesperus. The sequence goes on along the minus strand of CM075850.1, from coordinate 15,259,760 downwards.
TTTATTAAATAATTCTAATTAACATTTTTAATATATTACCAGAAAATCGGGAAAATCATAGAAATTCAAATTTCTCTGTATATTTAAATCATTCTCTGTATATTTAAATCATAAACATCATCAATTTAAAGGCCTATCATTTCGTGATTTAATTTTGTATAAATTTCCTTTCACTTAGTGTTTTTATACAGAAAATAGATATTGAAAACTTTAATTATCTTAAGTTATAATTAAATAATTTAATTATAACTTAAAAGATAAGATAAATGCAATTTTTTATGAGCAAGGAAACAATAAGCACATGAATGTTAATAGTTACAAATAGGAAATCGTAAAAAAATAGTTATTTTGGTAATAACACTATTTAACAAAATTAATCAATTTGTAAGAGAAAATTTACTCTTACCTTATTTGTCACGTGATTCGTATTTATGAGTATTCAATCAACATTTTATATAAATGATTAAACAAAATTTCTCCCATATCTATATTAATCTATTACTGAAGACATTATAGAAGGGCAGATATATTTACAAGATTTAATTTCGGTGCACACGCATGTATACATTCCTTACGAATCAAAACAACATTCTGTTCACTCTTTTTCACGTGGGAGCATGGGATTTCAACCTGACGTCATCAATTCTCAGTTAGTAAAGAAAGTTACAATATTGTTTGATGGTCGTCTAGATTTCCAATATTTTCCTACCTTTGAGTTTACATCTCAGAAAACTCAAACACAATATTCAAATTAAAATTAAAAATTCTATATAACAATACAAATTATCAAGTTTCAAAATAAACCAATACACTTCAATAATAAGAAAATATCAAAGTAACAAAATAATTCATTTATCAATGAAATTAAATTAACATACAAAATTTTTTCTTAATATTAAATCTTAAAGTTCTGAAATGAAGTTATTAGTGCCTTAAATAAAGCCCAAAGACAAGTAATTCTTGTTCTAAAGAAAAGTTCAATTCAATTACTAAAGTCATTTTATTTATTTTAATTTCTTACCTTATCGAGAGATTTGTTCAAGATCTTTCTTAACTCCACTAGTATAGCAGATAAACTTTTCATCAGGTGTTTTATTTTCTTGAAACACTTTCCCATTCTCACTAACTTCTAGAAGATAGTCTTAACGCTGGACGTAGAACTACTTGCTTTTCAGTCTTCTATTTAACAAGTCTAATGCCCCTATTAGATTAGAGTTGCCGATGTTTCAGATTGAGCAACTCCCGTAGACATAACATTACGTGACGTCACAGCTCAAATTTCAGCGATTCGCCCTATTCGTCCAATAATAACAGATTTTTTTTAACAACTGCGCAGTTGAAAATTGCAAATTATTTTGTTTTCATGCAATATGAAAGTTATTGGCATTATAAGTTGCAGAAAATCAGCAACTTTTTTGTGCTTGCATCAGCAACCCGGGCAATTCATGTCGCCAATGATTTTAAAAACAGATCAAGTTTTGTCTTCTTTTCGCCAAGCGGAAGTACAAGAAATGGTTGTTTATTTTAACTTTTCTTTTCATGATTCAGAATCCTGAAGTTGGCAATTTTTAAACAACAAATTTGGATTTAGAATGGGCTGATTAATTTCAATAAAAAAGAATTAAATGCTTAAAAATTTGATTATATTTTAACGAATATTTTATAATTCAAATTATTTTTTTTAAAAGTGTTTCCACATATTTATGCAGATATTCTTAATATAGGATATATTTTTGTATAATAAAAATGTAATGCAATATTTAAAACTTTATTATCGAATATAATGAAGAAAATATTGAAATTTAGTATTAAAATATCTTATATTTGTTACTTCATATTATTTTTAATTAACTTAGTTTATATTTTATACAATTTGAAACAAAAACTTAAATTTAAAATTGTGAAATATAACATTTTTTAAAAGATGTACTATTTTTTTGGATATTGCTGACATTTTTAGTTTTGATAGTTACTTTCAAATAGAATTACTTTAAAACCATATTAATATTTAATCTGGATAACTGAAATAAAGTTAAAATATTATATTGATCTCTGACTTCTGGAATTTCCATTAAATGGTATTCATATTAAATACTTAATTTTTTACCCTCTTTAAGAACTTAAAATTTAAAAAATTGCTTTATTTAAAATACACATGTTCAAAAAATCTCATTAAGTACTGAATGTTCAATAGTTAATATCTTATAAACTTTTAAAAATGTTTATAACAATAAAAATTGCATTTACACTTTTCTTTTCATAATATTTTTTTTTATATCTTGACTACTCAAGGCTTATATATGTAACGTATTCATCAATGTTTCTTACCCAAGGACTGTCCAAAGTTAAAGAATGCCGACAGAAGTCCTATTCTAATTATACAAAATGTGAATTCAGAAAATCATATTCTATCCGACATGGCATTATTTCATTGTCTGTCTACTCCTTCCTTTATTATTATTGAACACATCGTCTGTTACAAAATGTTAACTCAAGGATATGTTTACATTGCCAAAAAATTATAATAGAGACGATAATAAATTTAGTTGTTGTTGTTGCTTATGACATGGGTGCTCCGTGGCTGAGTGGTCAAAAGCATCACTCCGCTAATCGCTTGAGAGCGTAGGTTCGATTCCCACCGTGGCCCTGGGTGTTTTCTTCGTTATCTTCTGTGGTTGTACATCTGTCATTGTGCTATTTTTCCTATTATCGACGAAGACTTACAAGCGGATCTCAAGAATCAAGCATACAAGTCTGAATATATGCAATGTAATAAATAATAAAGTGCTTATGACACTTGGACAAGCCAAGCTCGCTGTGCCTTTGGCTGTCCAAATTAAGTCAATAGAGAGCGTCTTTCGTTTGGATTAGAGCAGCATCACGAAGGTGAAAGTACGACTTTGTTTTTATTAAGGTGCCTCGCGCGCGCGCGTAATTTTGAATCACGGTCAGGTGACGAGGTCACACCTGAGCTGGTACCCTCCTCTCCACATCCACGCCACACCAGCGGAAGGACTTTGGACGTCACATATTAACGTGGACACGTCCCCAACCCAGTGAAGGAGAGTACACCGTGGTCACCCTCCCAACCACTGCCCGTGGCAAATGATGCTTCACTTTACTGAGCTTATGGGAAGCAGCGTGAAGCTACTGAGCCACTGGAGCTCTATAAATTTAGTAAATAAATATAGTAATATATTGAAAAATTTATTTTATTTTCTTTATAAATTGTGAAGGTTACAGCAAAGGAAAATTTTTAATACATATATTTATTATATAGACAAAATATTTAGACATTAGATATTTAGAAATATTTAAACAAAATAATTTTACAAAAATGGCACAAGAAAAATATCAAAATTTAAGAAAGAAATTGATTCAAATATAACAAAGAAAATCTATTTTAGATGTTCCTATGAATTAATTAGCATTTTAAAAACTTGGCTACAAACAAAATTCACAAATAAGAATTTATCATGAAATCTGGAATCTACTAGGTAAAATATGACAACCTTAAAAATTGTATCCAGAAAAGATCTCTGCAATTAAATCTAGTAAAACTGTTATTTTCTTACAGCAAACTTGAAAGAAATCTCAAGCATTCATTAAACGAATAGAACGAATCGCTGAAATTTGAGCTGTGACGTCACGCACTGTTAAGTCTACGGGAGTTGTTCAAACTGAAATATCGGCAACTCTAATGTAATAGGGGCTTAATATAAATATCTGGTGACGTTAAAAGTTTCGATCACTTTTCTTAAGGGCCAGTCCAGTTTTTTCATGTTGTCATTGGATATTAAAACAACATATCCTATCTTAATGGGCGGTGAACTTAGCACTTTCTTTTAAACTGCCTAATTTGTCCAAAGTATTCTTAGAAAATGTTTTCGAAGATCTTGTCCAAGTCTCTGGCGATAGACATACCTTTTATTTAAAAATTTACTATCCAAGAGGTTTAAATCAAGTGTACCAGTTTTTTGACTTTCTGCAAAAACATTTTGGGAGTAAGAGGTTTTGAGTAATTTGGATGATGGCTCAAAACATCTCTTAATTCTTGAAAGCGGAGAGACGTTTGTCTCAAAACTTCCCAAAATGTTATCTTGATTACTCCAATGAAAGGTTACCAGAAGCCACCATGGTAGAGATGGCGGGATAAACTTCCCATTGATTTTGTTAACAGTGTTGTATTTTTCGACTCCATTCTAGTTAATTCTTTTAGTCAGATTGTTGGCTCCAACAAAGTTTTTCGCGTTATCAGAGTAGATTTCCTCGTCGTGCTATGAGAATCTCAGGAATGACTGCAAAATTGTTCTGTTAATAATGAAGTGGTCAATTCCAGATGATTTGCTCTAATGCAGCACAAATATAAATTATAATCAAAATTTTCGTTGTTGGATTGTAATTCAAGCAAAGTCAATTGTAATTATTTCAAACACAGATATTTCTTTAAAATAATCTATTAGTAATGGAGATGTTAGAGTTTCTATTGGGTGTTAATCAAATTCCTACAAAGAAGACAAATCCTAATAACATTACGCGCGCTTAGTTTTTTTTTTTTAATATATTTCTCAATATCCAGAATTCTTCTCTCAGATAGATTATAGCTATCTCAACATCTGCATGAGCTGCCAAACTTGTCTTGTGGTCAGCGTGTCTGACTGCGGATAGGGAGGTCCTGGGTTCGAATCTCGGTTCGGGCATAGATGTACTTTCTCTCTCTTTCTATCCTGCCTTTGTCCTTTCCTTGTATAAATGTGTTGTGAATGGTTGCCTACCCTATAAACGGGTCCCTATGGCATGTGTGTACTGAGGAAATCGCACTCCACACCTAAATATAATTCAGTTGGAAAAGTGGAGCAGCGCACCCTATATTGCCAGCCTAGCTGGCACACGACAACAACAACACCTGCATGACAAAAAATATAGTTTCCATCGAATCAGTTTTTCAACAAGTGGATGCTCACAAGGTAATACAACAGAAAATTGAAGATTATCTAAATCTTTTTTCAATGAGAGTCTTGCCTTATCAGTTATTTTTATCCACAAAACTTGAAATTTCTGAACTCTTTTATTTTGTGGTCCTGTGAAAGACTCTCGCTGTGTTAACTTCAGTAATGAAATCTCAGATCTATTTCTTTCTTTGACAATTATGCTTCCAAATTTCTTAAAATCTGTTTTTAACCTTGCAATTATCAAAAAATGTTATAAATCCAATATACAATCAACAGAAATTTAGGATAATAAAAGAAAAATTTGTAAATTTCTTTTTCCTTTTTTCTGTATTTGTGACACTAAAAACTGTTTCTTCTTTCAGCATTGCTAATGCCTTCGTCAGGAAAATATCAGGTTTAGGCAATTATTTGGTGAGGTTACTTTTCCACAAGAAGGTTCAAGCTACCAATTAGACTTGTCTAAGATTTCAACGATACATCCTGGAGATGGTAAGTCAGTTTTATCCATTTGTCCAAAAATGTGATGCCATTCAGCTGTATTATTCAGAAAGAGAATTTCTCTGACACGGTACAAAAGTATCCCAATTTTCATTCTTTTTAATCCAGTATAAAACATAACTTGGAATCAGACCAATATGGTGTAGTCACTTTTTCGATTCTTAAGCTCTCTTTCACAGATTGACAAAGTCTTGCTCCTATATTTGCATGGTAGAAGCTCTAACCAAAGTACTGTTTTCGATTTAATGGGACGCATCGGAAATCACGAGCAGTGTATATTTATATTTCTATTTATTCTAAACATCTCGGTGTTGAAATGTCATTTAAAATTTTGAGTTGATTTCTCCAGTTTACAAGTTTCTGTACCATCTAAGGAGGCAAATAAGTATACTAAGATAATTTCATTTTTAAACATTTCTACAACATCAGTTTTGGTATTAAAATTATGGGACAAATGTATCCAATGAGATAAAAAAAGTTTCTGAACAGTTAACAACATAATCTTTTTAGTAACTGGTTGATCTTCTAAAAATGGGATCAAAATCTCTCAAATCAACATACAAAGCTCATTTTTAATCCCAAAATAGGGACAGTTTTGTTTTCTGTTAAGTTAGATTCACTTTGTTTGAAATAGCGTGCTCCATCTACGTAAATTAAATTTTGGGGAGTGAACTAGAAGTTTCTTGAGATTTCTGAAAAAAATTGCACTAATTCTTTCACTATAAATACAATTTTGTTCATAAAAAGACTTCAAAAGATTTTGAGCAGTTTCTTTGCATTCAATAGGAACATTATTCAAATGAAATTCTGAAGTAGCTCCTAACAAGAAAGGATTTGAAGAAGTCCCTAAAACTACCGTCGATGCTGAAAAATTCTTAGCTGTTCTTTCTTTCAATCCTACCACCACAAAAATTTTAAATATGGCATATCATACTCATGGATCCCAATTTGTAAAAACGCTTTCTCAATATCAGAAACCACTCCATATTTTCCTATTCTGAATCTATTTATGACAGAAAGTATTAATTCCACCAAATTGAGAACCTTTTCTAAGCAGTCATTGATTTAAGGAGAATTTTTATCTCTATCAGAACCATCAAATACTGGCTTAATTTTCTTTGTTGCATTTTTTTAAAACAAGCCTATGGGGCAAATAGTGTTCTGGATTTGAACTCAGTTACTTCCTCTATATTATCTTGTTTCAACCAGTCCTTAAAAATGCTTCCGTATTCTACAATCTTGTCTAACTTCGTAATATTGTTATACAATGGACTTGAATTAATTTGATTATAAAATTTTAGTTTATTGTGTCTCATTTTATACTTTGAGTAAACGTTAAACTGCTGAATTTTTTTAAATAGTCAATTGTAAATTGCCTTTTAGGAAAGATTTTCATAAATAAGGAGCCTTATTCACACGTCGCAAGGCATGTTGCATGGAAAACTTTCAACCACTCAACCCGACAGAACTGAATTTAAAAGGCAGCATCGCAATATCTATTTTCTGTTGTTGAACCATTACTGGGATCAAACCCAATATTTCATATTTCAAAGAGGGTTGTCCTTCCACTAATTCATGGTGTGCCCATTTTATGTTATTTTGACACTGAAATTTTATTTTACTTATATCTGAAATCGGTTTAAAACCACCATAGTCAGTATAGGAAGAAAGGTTTTTATCAACTAATACATAATGTTCCATAAAATTTGTATTAATTTGTAAAAAGCTTAATTGTCGAAGACATTGTAAGATTTTGATATCCACCACTTATTGTGTTTCTTAAAAGTCAATGCAAAGATAATGAGATATATTCATGGGTCGCACGTTTGTAGTCTGGTTTTCCCTGCATGGGAATCGTGTGATATTTGGGTATTTCCTGAATTTTGGGATGGCGCAGCATGTCCGTTTTTGGACCTTGCGCCATAAAACCCAACCAACCATCCTGATTTTTGGGAAATAATCAAGATAAAAGAATAATTTTTTGAATAACTAGAAATTTTTTTTGATAGATTTCATTTTTAATGTTGTCGTATCCCAGGTTCTTATCTAAATGAATTTCATTTAATATTCTCAAAAAGTCAGTTCTTTATAAAGCAGCTTCAAAAATGAAACCCACCTCAAAAAAATCAGTGTTGTTTCTACAATAATAGAATATAAATAATTCTTTTTTAGATTAATAGCAACACAGGAAACAAATAAAGTTAGCTCCTCTAATTTTTAAGTCAATAGTCAAGCTTGGTTCAAAACTAAGGAAACTATTAAGTAAAGATGTAAAATTTTCGAGAATTTGCTCTTGAATTTTGAGAAATGTTCGGAATTTTGAGGTAATAATCTCAACCAATCATATTTCACTTAAAGCATTGTTTTGTCATATATTTATAAAGTGAAGTGAAATAAATTGCGTAAAAAAGTAAAGAAGAGTAATGCAGAAAAATGTCTGCTGGGCGCTCCGTGGCTGAGTGGTCTAAAGCCTCACCGCTAATCGCTTGAGAGCGTAGGAGTGTGGGTTCGATTCCCACCGTGACTCTGAGTGTTTTCTTCGTTATTCTTCTGTGGTTGTACATCTGTCATTGTGCTATTTGTCCTATTATCGACGAAGACTTACAAGCGGATCTCAAGAATCAAGCATACAAATCTGAATATATGTAATGTAATAAATAAAAAAAATGTCTGCTCTGTCTATTGGATCGAAAATTAACACTTATTTTTACTGATAAAAACAAAATTACTGGTCAAAATAATAAAAATAATTATGAATTGGTATCCAGTCAAAAATATCAAGAATTTAAAATATTGATATTCTTCCTTTTATTATAAATTCATGTTTAGAAATAGCGTTATTTATGGAACATTAATGTCTTAAATAATTCTGTGAATTGTATATTAGCACAAAATGGCTTTCTTCATATGGATAATTATTATTGTTGTTCTTGTTCATTTTATCAATATGAATGTGTATTTTATATATCTTGAAAACAAAGTATTAAAAAATACATAAATAATAAATAGTAATAAACTTAGAGTAACAATGAGATTCATTCGATGAGTTCTTAAATATTTTACTACAGCAAAAATATTATTTGAAAGAAAAAAATCATTTAAAACTTACTATTACTTTAAAAAATGTTTGATTAAAATAACTGAAATCATTTTCTTTTGAAAAATAATATTTACCCTATAATTGTCTAGTCAAAGCTAAACTTTTGTGTGTGTTAGTTTAGTCTAAACAATATTTATTCTAAATTTGTTTTACTTTTTAAACTTTTTTTCATATTTGCTATAAAAAAGCCCTTTTAATTAAAATCGTGTTCAGTTTTATATGCTTTACTTTCAATTTGTTCCTTGGAGTGAACAACTAGATTGAGTTTATAATAGAAACTTATGAAAGAAATTTAAAAATATTTTAACTTTTAAGCAATTTCTCAAGATGATAGAAATAAAATAATTCAATCGAAAAAATAAAAATTGTAAAGTAAAGATTGCATTCATAGAAAACAATGGAAATACTAGTCTATCAGAGATAATCAGAAGCCTGGGGCAAATTCTGATTTTAACAATTCATTTTATTATTCCCTTATAAGAGTAAGAAAATGTCCTTTGTATTTAATTTTGGCATAGTATAGTAATTATTTAGAATATTATTCACAGAATATTTCTTTTCTTTATTTCTGTTGTGTTGTTGCTTATCCCCGACTGGCGTGACAGTACCATCACACCAGCCCCATGAATCCAAAAATAGTCAGTCTCTCAAGCACCACCTCCGGTCTCAACTCCATGTCCCCTCTCTCACACCCAATTCATGAAAAGTGGGGTGTAAGAGCAGCTTCTGTTGGTACAGAGTACCTGGAGCACCCAAGGCAGAACCCAAGGGTAGAAGTCTGACTTTGCTCCGTTGCCCCAGGCTTTAGCTGGACATAGTGGAGTGTCCTTGGGTAACCCTACCAGGAGATTACCCTCCCGACGTACTTAACCCACTCCGCCAAGGAACACCCCCTCACCGGCAACTAGTGCACACTATGAGGCAGCCTGTGGAACTTGAGGGCGTCTTTATTTCTAAATGCGATTTGCATAGAATCTTTATTGGTGCTGAAATACAAGTTTTAAATCAATAAAATGATACTTTCTCAGATTGTTGTTGTCGTGTGCCAAGCTAGGCTGACATTATAGGGAGCACTTTTCCCCAACTGAACCATATCTAGTTGGAAAAGTGAGGACAAAGACAGAAATGTGTGTACTGAGGATACACATGCCATAAGTACCCGTTTATAGGGGCAATAAATACCCTTATATTCTTTAGCACATACATGCCCTAGGTAGCCGATTATAGGGGTTATAATTATCCCTATATTCCTCAATACACACATGCCATAGGTACCCGTTTATAGGGATAGGCAACCATTCAAAACCCATTCATACAAGGAAAGGACAAAGACAGGATAGACAGAGAAAGTACATCCATGTCGGAACCGGGATTCGAACCCAGGACCTGCCTATCCGCAGTCAGGCACGCTGACCACTAGACAAGTTGGGCGGCACACTCTCAGATTAGTTATTTAAATTAAATCTAACATTTATTTAACCTTTACAATGGGTAAATTCATCCAGAAGACATTTTTAGTTTCTATTTTTATCAACACATGGATTAACACAGACATGAGTATTAAGTGAAAGGTAATTTATTATGAGTAAAAATAACATTTACAGGTCAAATAAAGAAAAACAATTATTGTTAATAATAATGCGAGTGTATTGTATTAGGTTGGTGCGTATGAAATGTCGGATTCTTAAGTGATTGTATAAAACTGCATATCTTTCTTCAAAAGCTGTTTATTCAATCAAAGTATGCTCCATTCGCTTCAATACACTTCTCCCAACGAGATTTTAAAGCGTAGATGCCTGTCTTAAAAAATTTTGGTCTTTAGAATTAATAAACTCTGATATCGAGTTTTTTAGACTGTCTTCATTTTCATAGTGTTTGCCCCTTAAAAACAGCTCTAAATGCTTGAAAAAATGAAAATCGGTCGGCGAGAGATCCGGTGAATAGGGTGGATGCTGCAATGATGAGCATACGTGTAACCGATCCAGCTTATTTCGCTCTGTCAGTGCGTGCGGTACCCACTTGTCCATCTTCTTAACCTTGCCAATCTCAGAAAGGTGTCTCAATATCGTTGTATGGTCAACTTTCATCCTGATAGCAAGTTCCCTCGTGGATACGGCTGGATCCGCTTCCACTAGAGCCTTCAGGTCATCATTCTTCACAGACGTTTTGGGTCTTCCGCGCGGCTCATTTTGCAGTGAAAAATCGCCAGTCCGAAATTTTTCGAACCAACGCTGCACTTTCCGATCGTTAACCGTATTCTCCCCAAACGCTTGGTTTATGTTGCGTGCAGCTTTTGCAGCACTATTACCAAGTTTGTACTCATATAAGAAAATGACGCGAATGTCGGCAGAATTCATATCGGCAATAAACTCAAAAGAAATAAAAAAGGGAAGACCTTCGAGAAAACCTATTTTGCTGAAATGAGTCTCTGGCAATGGACAATACGAGTATGAATGAAGTTATGCCAAATACAAAAGTATAACGAAAACAGGGAGGAAAACGTCCGCATGTAAAGAGAATCCGACATTTCATACGCACCAACCTAATATTTCAGGTCCTCGCTTACCTTAAGAAAACACATATCTTAAAAATAAAAAATTTGAAATAATTTGTATCACACAATTTTAAAAATTATACTTTAAACTATCATAATATATTTCGTAAAACTATTTCTTTAAGTTTCGTAGATAATTTAGGCCCTCTGTGGACGTTGTTTTCAAAGAGTCTTCGCTTTCCATCTTAGACTAACGTGTGTATGTTAGTTAATCTAGATACTTAAGTATAATTAATTTACTATCGGATTCATTACTGATAATACTATAAATTCATTTACTAATAAGATGAGTTACTGATTTTTTGTTGTAGAAATAGAATTAATGAAAAAAAAATGAATGCCGTTTTAAATCGAGAAGTTGGTAGACACTATTTACTGATGTCATAGTAAAAAATTTTTAATAGTTTTACTTGAGGTAAAATGTATAGCTAAACCACTGCTTTTTGAAAAATAATAAAATATGGTGCATTTTTACTTTCTGGAAATGTTGTTTTTTTGTGAATATATTTTTGGTAATTTTAATACGTACATTAATAAAAGATACGCCTTTTATTTGCACGAAGAAAATCTTATATGAGGAATTTAACAAAGAAAGAAAATTTTATCATCACTTGACCTATTGGACTATCCTTGAAAACGCTTTAATAAAAGTTATCCGTTTTTACCAATGCTTTATTTATACTTTTAAGCAAAATTTTGATAATAGTTTTATACAAGCTTTACTATCTTGTTTTTTTTTTTTTCTAATTTTGAAAATATTTATTGTTATTGTTTTATAAACCATCCCTTTAACTGAAATACTTAGTAAGGAAATTTTTTTATAAAATCTCGTTGTTGCAGCTAAAGAAAGATTTTCATTTTTATATCATATTATATTTCCTAACCTTTGCATTTTAAGCCTTAAAAATATCATATTGCTAAGCACTTTTCTTAGAAATTTTTATTCATAGATTTATTTTATTTATTTGGACTCATATAGCCTTCATGAATATTATTATTTTTTGTTGATTAATTATTTATTGAAGAATTTCGCTAATCTACTTCCCAACGGATTTATTCATATTGATTTAAGGATATTTTTGGAAACAAAATTTCATTGTGCGTTTTGTAAACGTTCAAATTTCATGTTAATAAATTCTTATTATCTTCACAACAATTTTATGAATGTTCAGTTCTACTTTATTTATTTGACAGCGCGTTCTAAACTGTTTAACGGCCAAAGATATTGTAAGGCATTTTAATCTTCATCACGTGATTTCTAATTCATAGATAATGGGCCGTATTCGTGTGTTGTAAGAGAGAAATCCCGGAAAATTCCCAAGCACCAACCCAGGCAGATAGATGTGCATGCAGAAAGCAGAAACTCAACATCCGTCTCCCATTAGTTCACTAATTGGGGGGATCGAACCCGGAACCTTTCGCATGAAGAACCATTAGGCCACTAATAGCCCTTTACTTTAAATTTATTATAACTTCATTTTTCCTTTGTTTCCTTAAATATTAAATTTGCTGTTGTGCCTTTGTAATTTCGACAATAAATGCCTCTCTGTACATTATTATTATTTTTCTTACTTTTTGAACAAAAATAAATAGAGATATGAGTTATATTGAAGTTAGAATTATCCACAATAAGATATGTAATAGTCATTGTTTGGTTTTACTTTATTTGTCTACTTTATTTTATATTCATTTATTTTATTCCATATATATTGAATATTTTTTATCCAATGGCGGGCACACAAGGGTGACTGAAACCTATGCCACAACAAGGCCAGAAACTGCTACTCATTTATCGTTACTCAGCGAGCACCTGTGAATCATGTCACGGAGGCGAGTAGCGTTACCCGCGCCATACCACCACAAACCCGTTTATAGGGCGGGCCACATTCATACAACATCACAGAAGAAAGGACAGAGAGAACAGAGAAAGAAAGAAACATCCATGCCCGAACCGGGATTCGAACCCGGGATCAACAGCTCAGGAGTCATGAACGCTAACCACTCAGCCAATCGGTCGACTATATAATGAATATGTAAAATATATTTTTATTAACATAATGTGGAATTTTCCAGCTTAATAATACTGACAATCTTATTGAAGGAAATCCAAATGATGTTACTGTTCCTTACAAAGGGAAATCTGTACAGAAATCACATAAATTAATTAATTTTATGCTTTAATTTAATGAATAAATCACAGTTCTAATAAGAATCTTATTCATATGATTATTTATTTTTATGTATGTAATTAAATTTATAGGAACTCCGGTATTACTTCTGACAAAGAAACTGTGTCTTTTGTAGATAAATGCTGTTTACTTGAATTTTACATTAGATTGGAAATGAAAATGAAATGACGAAACGCAATTGTTTGTAAATCTTATATAATTAAATTATGCAAATACGTTCATAAATTTACCCAAACAATATATATGAATTAATTTAAAATTAATATGGTACCTAGAACGATTAAATAAATTGTATACCTATTCTATGTATATGCAATAACAAAGATATTATTTTAGAATATGAAGTCGTTTATTAATTTCAAAAGTTGAATGAATATATTAATATTAAAATTTGAAATGCCTGACTATTAAAACGAAATTAATTTATTTCTAATTAATGTATTCTAGTTTATTTCTAATTAGTTATGAGTCTTTGAAGACATGTTGTGAAAGTTAAATACTTCTGCCATTCTATTCTAACTCCTCGATAAACAAAGATTGGATATTAAATTTTGCTAAATTAGTCGAATTTATTGAAAGAAGAATCTGGTTTACCAAAATGGAAAATGTTTTGTTTCAGCAAATTGAAATAATCTTATATGAAGTCTATAATTAATTTATCAGACTATTTCCTAGAATAACAAATTTTTAAATGCAGTTGTCTGTGTTAATCATTAATTACTATATAGTGAATTTAAAGATAACCTCGCAGATGAAACGCAAGCACATTCCAAAGTATTTTGAAAAAGACTGTCTTTAATGATTTTATTTCAGTTATAAAGAAATAAATTAATTATTAATATAAGTCGGAAAAATGAATAAAATATATATGAAGCCTCAAACACGTAATTATTTTCATTCTTTCAACAAGTAATGCAACTTCTTGAGTTTTCAAAAATTTGCTTCAAAATGTTTTTAAAAATTTTAGATTATTTCTTCGATTTTATTAAATAGATATATCTTTAATTTATCATTGTATTTGTACAGCTGAGTTTTAAGTGTTTATGATGCGTATTAAACACTAAATTGCAGAAAACCAAAAAATTTGAACTGGTTAATATTTAAAATAAGTAAAAGTGAAATTATTTTAAAATAATATTTTATTTTTAGTTTAAATAATGCTTTCAGGAAATAATACCGAATGCATAAAAATTAAAGTCATCAGACTATAAATATGTCAATAATCTCTAATATCATGGCTTACAATATTTTATGAAATCTCAATTTCATAAAATATTTCAAATAGGTAAAATACTGTCACTCGAAGTCATGAAAATATTTGATTAATCTGTGGTTGGGTACCCCTAATGGCGATAGACATTAGGGGTACCCAAACCACTATCGCTAAATGGGCGATAGACGCGCCAAGCGTGGTAACCCTGGCTATTCTAAGTACCTGAACAATGAAATTTATTTGTTTCAGTGTATTTTTATTTATTAATTTTAAAAAATATGATAATTTTTCTCCATATTCTAATGCATTTTTGTTATGCAATTCGTAAAAAACCATTGTTTTTGTTATTGTTGCCATACCAACGGTGAAATTTGTTAAAAACACGGATTTCGGTTTCGTTAACATTGAAACGTTTTTGCATTGTGTCTCTCGGACCATTCAAATCCGCGAGACAACACGCAAAAACGCGCCAGTTGGCGACTTTTTGAAAATGCGCCAAGCAGGGGACCCAAAGCACATTTTCACCAAATTTCTATTTTTAAAATTTAGATAATGACTAAATGACAGTATGTTTGGAAAACAAAAAAACATTTAAATAAGCAGGGGGAAGCAATTATTATGATAGGGGTAAAAATTTATGATATTATTTTATATACATGCAACCGAATTTAGTTTATTTCACTTTTAAAGAGTGACATTAAAAGTATTAAAAAAGAGCATATATGTATTAAAAAGTAATTTATAACTAAAAAAGAACATTAAAAAGTTTTAGAATAGAATGATAAATGGGGTATTAAAATTGGTAAAAGTTTATTTACCATTATAAATTGTATTGAAATTGGTAAGAGTTTACTTAGGGTACTCCTTGATTTTTTTGGCGTTTTTTAGGCCAAAATAGGCTTTAAATTTTAATAATAAAATGTTAATCCTGAAATTAAATTAGTTAAAGCGCTTAAATTACCATTGTTACCAAACATTAAATTTTATCAGCAATTGTTTTTCTTTTTTTGTTAGCCAAAAGAGTACACGCTTCTGCAACAGATTGCTTTAAATTATTAAGAATATATATATATATATATATATATATATATATATATATATATATATATATATATATATATATATATATATATATATATATATATATATATATATATATATAAGAATTTATAATTACATACTAAAATTTAGTACAAATCCAATCATGGTGCTATAGATAAATAGTGTACTTTTATTATGATCACTGTAACATAGGTACACTATTTATGTATAGAATATAAGCTAATAATTCACTTTATTTTGAGGCTTGTGTTATAGCAGAAGGATAATATAATTTATCGGAAATTGATTACGTAAATATTTATCTTTCATAGCATAGACCTCTTGTGTTCTTAATAAGAATTAAAATTGATCGTTGCATTTTTTCATTTAGTAAAAAATGAAAATAAATATTTAACTAATTTAAATTTTTAAATTTTTTATTTTCAAAGTTGAATTATTTTTCATTTCCATTTAATTTATTTAACTAATTTAAATTTTTAATTTTTTTATTTTCAAAGTTGAATTATTTTTCATTTCCATTTTCAAAATTTAGCGTATCAAAAAAAAATTATGCTCACAATTATGAATCCTTTTATTATCTATTATTTTTGTACATTTTTAATTAATATTGAATCAAATTTAGTATATTTATAGTAATTTTTGTGTACTATTTTTCTGTTATCCATTGAAAAACATTTTTTATTATTTGAGGTGATTACGAAGGATAAATCAAATTTTGATATCTTATAGCTCCGGAAATCTAATGTTCACATATTTCTATGAATAACCAATTAAAAGAATTTATTTTAAATTTTATTTCTTTTAGTTGTATATGATAGCAGATTTATATATATATATATATATATATATATATATATATATATATATATATATATATATATATAATTACAAATCATCTACTTTCATAGTGATAATATTGTGTAAAATGTTATTAATCAACAAATAGCATTGTGTGTATATTAGAATATATAACTTCATATATTCTAACTTTACTTTTAAAATATTTATTCATTAAGATATTCAACAGGAAAATATTTCATATTCTAACAAGGAGAACGCTACCTCGTTGGAGTTAAGAAAGGCAACACGTGTAAAAAGTGTTTTAAAATTGACAGATTTGGAGCTATCTCAAAAGTATATGGAACAATTTAAATAAAGAGGTACTTGGTGATGGGCAGTTATTCCAAACCCATTAACCATAATCCCTCAATGCGTTTTCCGCATACATACGTAGCGGTTCAGCGAGCCGGGTCTCGCCTGTACCGCTACATATGTATGAAAAAATAGCCCAGAGTGCTAGTAGTGTGTAAGAAACTTGTAAAATCATTTTTTTTTCATTAAATCTAAAAGACATACTTCATGAAATTTTTTGAAGCGTCAAAAATGTAATCTATAGCCCAATAATCTTTCGTAATCACCCTGAATCATCATGAACTGCGCTAAATACACTTTAATTACACATTCATTGTTTTTATAGTTTGTAAATTAATTAGCTTTTTTCAATATATTGTTGTTTGCATAACATATAGTTTAGTTACAGAGCCGACCGATGGCTGAGTGACTAGCGCTCCTGACTCCAGAGCTGTGGGTTCCGGGTTCGAAACCCGGTTTGGGGATGGGTGCTACTGCTTTCTCTGTCCTTTCTTCTGTGATGATGTATGAATGTGTCCCGCCCTGTAAGCGGGTTTGTGGTGGTATGAACCGGGCATCGCTTCTACCCTCCATAACTTGGTTCACAGGTGCCCGCTAGGGTAACGATGAATGAGTAGCAGTTTCTGGCCTTGTTGTGGCATAGGGTTCGTCACCCAAGTGCCCGCCGTTGGAAAAAAAAGTTTAGTTACAGAGGACAAATTTTTTTCTAAAAAATAATCGCTCAGTTTAAGATATAAAATAGTTTTAACCATGATGTAAATTTAGACGTTTTTTAATCTTTTCGCGCGAAAGCATATTTATGATAAATCTTCAAAACCTATATATTATCTGCTAAAATTTTAAAAAATTAAATTTATTCAAAAGTTTATTATTAAAAATTTATGAAACAGAATATAAAGTTGTTGAAATAGAATGATAACATTAATTCTTAAGATTACTTTAAAGTAAAAATATTCTTCTCTTAGCTGCTTTTAAATTATTTGTGAAAATAAAAAAAAAATCAGAGAAAAAAGTATTTTTCGAAAGGCAATGGGATTTACATTGATAAAAAGAAAAAGTAAAATGGCAATGGTGAAATCGATGAAGACTGAAGAAAAATATTTAGCTTTTAAGGTTTTTATTAGTGAAAGAATGTTTTTATGATTTTTTTGTTGTGTTTTGAAAAATACAAAAGTTAAAAGTAATAGTTCTAAAACTATTCTAAGAAGTTTAATTTAAGAAAACGTTGTTTTCTTGTAATTTGAGAACGCAATTTATTTTACATATTTAACCATTTTTCAAAATATTCATGTTTTAATTTATTTCGAACTGCAAAAGTTTCTTAAAACTTTCTTATGAGTATATGTATTTCCTTTTCATGTTATAAAATGAAATATAAATCATTTTAAACGTGCGAAATATTTTTGTACTTTCTGGCAATAAATGTTGATAATCATTAAATTATTTAAATTACTTTCGTTTTCAAAAATAGCAAATACTTAGTGATTTATTTAAAGGAATATGTGCTTCATTTATATATTGGTTTTTCTTATTGTAACTTTACTTCGAATACTTTGTTTGCAAATTTTAAAGTTTTGTTCTTTTGTATAGCCATAATAATTAACAACCACACGCACACATTTATTGTATTTTTTATTTTAAGTTTTTAATGTAAAACCAATTATAATTCCATTGTATTTGGTTCTACTGTTGTAAGCAATGAACCATCATAAAGTACCCAAAATGTGAATATCAAACAAATTTTCATATTTATCTCTCATATTGTTTCTTAATTATAATCCTATCTATAGCTCAATTTATGTTTTGTTTTATTATTTTTTTAACTTGAATTAAGATTTTTTAATACACAAATAAAAATTAACTTTAGGTTCTGTTCTCTAATGAAAAATGCTACTGTAAAATGTTTATTGAAAAAAAAATGAGTTCAAAAATTCATTTGGAAAATTTTATGAGTCAATTTCAATAGTGCTAATTACTACTGTTGGAAATCCAGAAGCATTTACATCAACCATTAAATAAAGCTGGATCAAAAATTTAAACAGCTTTATTTAATTAGACTTTATTAAAATCATCATTTTAAATGCACTTTGTTAAACTTTATATTGGGGTTATTTTAAAAATAATAATCAAGAGATTAAAGATAATTTTGTACCATAATGTTACCTAAAACTCCCATTCACAGCGAATATATAAAAGGCTTATACCAGCAACTTTAAGGAATTATATATTATACTAACCAGCAACTTTATTATACTTACCAGCAACTTTAAGGACAAGGATGAATCGAGCATTTTGATTTAAATTTACGCGTCAAATATTCATATATATATATATATAAAACATTTCCTTCAATTTTAAATTAAAAGCACCCCCATTACAAACAACGTCCTCATATTCACCAATAATCTGTTTCTAACGGGGTCCAATTTGCTTCTCCAAAATCGTGATCTTGTTGTTGTTTGTTTTTGTTGTTGTTTCTTATCCTCACTGTCTGACGGAGATTCACGAGCCCGTTGACTGTAAAGAAGTCGAAGACTAGGAGAGGATTGATAAAGAGATCTCTTTAGAGAGACCCATGCAATCCAAAAGGTGCTCAGGAGAGGCCTGATGACTTTGGCACTTGGTGCAGGTGACGAAGGTTTTCCTGTCCTCGTTGTAAGTGAGGCACTTGATGTGACCACTAGCAAATCTTGAGAGACTAGTCCGGGTACGTCTGTCACAAGGGAGGTCAAGGGACAAACCCGGTTTTGATCCCTTGTACCAATCATGGATAGGGGGAATCATGATCTTAAAATATATCATTAAGATTTAAGTCTATTTCTCCTCCTTACATAGTATACGTCTAAACATTTCTTTGAAGAAAACAATAGCAGAACATATATGCTGGTTTAATATAAAGCAACTAGTAATTTCTTTAATCAGTTTAAATTTTACATTCAAATGTTATAGGCAATTTATATATGAGAGAGAAAAGCCAAATATCAGGTAAATCTTTATCTTGTTTTTGAAATTTAAAGGAAAAATCTATTTAATGATCAAAAATAGGAAAATTACTAACACAGACTTGTTATCTAAGTATAAACCAGAATTAAATTTTACTCATTCGCTTGCCAAAAAATATTTTTTGTTCTCAAAAACGACGCCTTGGCGAAATAAACTGAAGAAAAATGGTAGCATGAATTGTTATATGAAACGAATTGTGTAAATAATGCCACATTTAGACAGTCAGCATTCTTAAATGATGGTATTTAAAATACTCTATTGAAGAAATTTCTCCACAAACTTATTAGTAACTTCAAAATAATTTAAACTTGTTTTATGAAATAATTCTTATTTACTGTAAATGTAATCTACTAATTAAGAAATAAATGAAAGTGAAGTAAATATCTTTCTCACGAATATAAGTTTGGCACTTCTGTTAATGCCTCATATTATCCATCTGTGAATCTTATATTTCATGTTATTTATTGTATTTACTGTTTATATATCATCTGTTGACATAGGAATAAAAATCCAAAAAGCAAGCAAACCAGTTTTAAACATTGCAATCATTTATTGAGTGTAAAAATACCTCTTATGACAGGGAAGTCCTTCGCGAGTGTTATCTGCAAGATCACAGTGTTGATGCCACCATATATTCATAAATGGTAGATCGTGTGGAAGATTGGTTGCTTCAGTTTCATTTCTTAACTACCCAGCTTTAATTGAACTTCCCTATTCATCATTTCAGTTCAATTTTCTGATCACCAGTTAATGCTGGTAAACAAGGAAAAAATATGTTAAACCTTTGGGGGATAATTTCAGAAGCATCCCTGAATGACACTGAATTAACTTCCCGCTATAATAATCCAACTTTGTTTTTTTTTAATTTATATATTATGCCCTTATTTCTACCTATCTTAATTTGGCTCATTTTAAATTCCAATTCTTAAAAGACTTTTCTGTGTTGCGATGTGGTCAATTATATTTCCCCTTTGAAAATTGTCGTTTCCTGAAAGAAAACACACTTCAAACGACAAAATACTTTTAATTTGATATTTTTCTCATTTTGATTAGAGAAGCTAGAAATAATTTAATAGAAAAATTAAGAGTGTTTTATTTGCTATATATACACTACTGGCCATTAAAATTGCTACACCAAGAAGGAATGCAAATAACAGAACGATATTTATTGGACACATACATTATAGTGGAAAGAACAAGTGATTAGATTTACAGGAAATTAGAATGTATAGATCTTGAGAAATCAGTACCCAGAGCAGCTACCTCTGGCTGCAATAACAGCATTTATCCGCCTTGGCATGGAGTCAGAGATTGTATGGCATGTACGGGGATCTCAGTCCATGCAGCTTCAACACTATGCCACAGTTCATCGACAGTAGTGGATGGTGAGTGATGGCGTGCCAATCGCTCGGCAACCATTGACCACACGTTCTCAATTGGTGACAGATCAGGAGAACGTGCTGGCCAGGGTAACAGTCGAACCTGTTCTGTATCAAGGAAGTTCAGAACAGTACGGACAACACGCGGTCGTGCATTATCCTGTTGAAACAAAGCACTAGGGAGGCCTGCATGATGTTCCATATGATTGTCCTGAACCCATCGAGTCCATATTCTGCTAACAGTCATGGGGTCTCGACCGACGCGAGCAGCAATATTGCGGTACGATAAACCGCAATCCCGGTAGGTTATAATCCTTCCTCGATCAAAGTCAGACACGTGCTGATAGGCTTTTCTTCTTCTTACACGAGGGAATACAACAACATTCTTTGCCGAAAACAACGTTGAAACGGAAATTGAGTAAGAGAAAACTGCTGTCAAATCTCTGGTTTTATACACATTGTAGATGTCGCTACTGTCGCCTGCTTTGTATGAATGCGCTGAAAATCTAATCATTTGCATATCACAGCAAGTTCTACCTGTCATGCAAATTTCACGTGTGTGGTGTGCCGCTTTCCTGGTGTAGCAATTTTAATGGCCAGTAGTGTATATAAGAGTGTTATATTAATTGAGAGTGTTTTATTTGCCCTTTGAGAGAGATCTTAGAAAGAAATGCATTTCTTACAAAATATATTTTTTCTTGGGTACGTAACTGATATTTTCTTGAGGATAATTTTATGAAATTAAATTTTTTTATTATTTAGGCTTTGAAAAATAAAAATGAATTATTTGATAAGGTAAATGTCTATAAAGGGATTTTTTTATTACATAAATGCTAAATTAAACAGTTTCAAAAATTGTACGCAGTTAGTATGTGCCTTCTTTTAATTTCTTGCAAATAAGAAAGCTTATGTAACATATTCTGATGATAAATAATACTTTGGTTTTCATGAAAATTAAAGCATTTACCTTGCAGACCATTTTTTTATATCTGTACTGTCTATTTATACACTGAGGCTTATAAGGATAAATTCTAATTTCAAATAAGTTAATAAAAATTTGAATAACAATTAATATTTTCCTTTTCATTTAAAATCACAATAAAATTAATTAAATCTAAATAAAGCAAACAGACATAAAATGTAATGGTCGATAATTATAAGGACACATTGAATTATTTCTTAAAGGATATTTTTTAAAATAATTAATAATCTGTTGCACCACCATTTCTTTGTAGACATTGTGCCATTCTCATTGGCATACTTTTGTTATGTTTTTTAACTATTTATATATAACTCAGCCTTTATATCATAAAGTAAACTCCCAAAATTAAATATTGCTTTCCATTGTATAAATGTTTTTTGCCAGCACTCCCCGAATATTTTAAACTAAAATTAAATCAGAAATTGGTGGCAAGTCATTTATTTTGTTCAAATCACATTTTCATAATCCTAGGTTTATGGAATGTATCCAGTCTTGATTGAATATGAGGTTTGAACAATTTTTAGGATGATCCTATGTAAAAAAAATGTTCTAATGTTTTTATGCATTTTAGATTTCATAGCTTTTTGAAACGATTGCTAAATCATTTATCTTCTTACAGAAAGGCTATTCCAAAATATAACAGAGCATCTTTTAAAATAACGACTCCACCAAAACTTTTTTGTCAACATAATCAAGCCAGTATGACTTAGATTGTCGATCCATCTTACTGAAAAATTTTTGTTCAAGAAATAAAACATATTTTAAATAAAAAATTCTCCTGTTTTTTAATGGCATCTTTGCTAAAGAAAATTTGGCTACTTTTAAACGCTCTTTTCTATTGTTTTTATTAAAAATTGTGATTAATTAACAATTATTAATAATTCTTAAAGAATTTGAATTAGAAGTATTACGAATTATACGTTATTCACTAGCAACGGTCAAGGAAAAAATTTTTCAGAACACCAAGAAGAACACACACGCAGTATGCATTTTATCTTGTGAAGTTATATACTTTAGATAATTTGCTTCTGATTTTTTTTATATATGCATCTATTTTTCTTTTTAACGAGTTTTCAAAATCAACTGTTTATCTTTTCATTCTTGTAGAAATGTTTCATATCAATAAACCTGTATGCCACATAAGTTTTATATTTGTCAAACTTAAATCTTGTTTAACTTCAATTTTTTGTTCTACGTGGCATTTTTAATATGTAAAGCGCAGACTAAAAACTATCATCAAATTAACTGAAAACAATAATTTAGAGAGGGAAATTTAAATCTGCTGAATAATTTTTAGAAGGTTCAATGAAAAATTATATTTTTTAGATATTGGCAAAAATCTAGGAAATAGTTTAAAAACAATTAGATAATAAATTTGTTTTGAGAAATATTTTGCTTTTTAAACATATTATAAAAATTGCTTCTTTAGCAAAAATTAGTATGATGTTTAAGCATTATATTATCTTTTGCTTTTTAAAAAAACTCAAATGTATAAACTTTTATCCAGAAAATGTTTAAATATTATATCCTTTGCATATTAAAAGGAGAAATGTTCTTATAATTATAAAGTGTATTCTTATTATTCATAGGTTATATTAGAACTGTATTTTATTGATTTCTTATTTCGCTTATTAGAGCTTAATGTACCGTTATTAAATCGGGCGTTTAATCAAAGTCTTACCCTACACAGTACCTCACAACTTAAATAAATCATTTCTTAAAAAAGCTACATAAAAGTTTAAAAACAACTACAACACGCTAACATGTCCACCATAGAATGGAAATTTCATTCCTGATTTACCTGTGTGTGTTTTCCAGATATCCCCTTCACTTTATCTCCACTTTTTCCGGGTTTTGAATAATGGCATGCAAACCGTTACCTTACCGTGTTGCCAAAGCGATACAAACAGAAGTAGACTAATCTTTTGTATCTTCAAGCCAGGTGTTTTACCGCAAATTTATACAAAATCATCAATCACGCTTCATGTAACAACTCTTACTCCCATTAATTATAGATATTTTGTTAAACTAATAAATCATCTTGAAGTTTTACTTGATAATAATAACATGACTTTTTTTCTAGTTATTTGATAATTAGATAAGAGTATTAATTTTATGCTTTGATGCAATAACTTGATTTAATCATACATCCAATAGAAATTTTTCATAGCAACTTATACTTTCAATTAAATTAATAAATTTTTTAAAATTTAAAATTTTGCTATTAATAATTACAAAGTATAAGCTATCGAATACATTTTTGTATTTTTTATAAGCAAAAGCTAAATTTTTTAGTTGATTTATTATAGTCCTTTAATTATACAATCTGTATACAGTCTTTATATTCACATT
The DNA here is from genome assembly GCA_037975125.1 of Latrodectus hesperus. Classification (NCBI taxonomy): domain Eukaryota; kingdom Metazoa; phylum Arthropoda; class Arachnida; order Araneae; family Theridiidae; genus Latrodectus; species Latrodectus hesperus. The sequence continues at coordinate 15,235,324 of CM075850.1, read as the reverse complement.
ATAATCTACAATTAAACTCCTAATTATGTTCTTGGCTATAATATTACTATAGAATACATTGAAATTAATTATTTTCAGTTTATCTATATTATTTTAATAGACTTATTGCAGTAGTATAATCATTTGATCATCCTGATTATACATTATCATCCATAGCAAAATGTTCCAATATTAACCCTTTGGATGCACATTTATTCGAATAATTTTTTGCATTTGGAGCACATTTGATTTTTGGGGTAGAGTAATTTGTAAGAACAGCATATTTTATGCAATTATTAGAATTTATTGGCTCCCACCTTTTGTTTCTTTTTTTCCAAAACTTTTTTCTATCACTTGTCTGGCATATCTATTTATCTCTTCCACTATGCTATTCCAAAAATCTTCATGGACATCTTCTTGGACATAATAAACTTATCTTGGAAATCGGGACGGCTTCCCCAAGACTGTAAAAGGGCAACCATCATCCCTATCAGAAAGCCAAACAAAGACGCCAGTTCTCCCGAGAGTTATAGGCCCATCGCACTTACATCTATTGCGTGTAAGATAATGGAGAGGATGATTTTAAAGACACTTTTATTTTATTTGAATTCACGTGGTCTTTTCCCCAAGGAACAATATGGTTTCAAATCAGGACACAGTACTGCAGATCAAGTGCTTTATTTAACCAAGAGGATTCGAGATGCGCACAATTTGAATCCTACAAATCACACAGTGGCAGTTTTCCTGGACTTGTCAGGGGCTTTCGATACTGTTTGGAAACAAAGACTTATTACCAAGCTCTTTGACGATTTCGGAGTTCGTAATAGGGCCCTGGCTTGGATATATGATTTTCTAAGAGACAGAGTAATCAGGGTTAGATTTAACAACTCCATGTCGAATGGTCTTAAGTTGGGACAGGATCTTCCTCAGGGCTCCGTTCTGAGTCCTATTCTTTTTACACTATTTTTGAGTGGCATCCAGAAAGTTATCTCCAGGAGATGTGAAGTGGGATTGTTTGCGGACGACATAGTCCTCTGGGACTCAAGTGCTGCTGACTTGGAAAATAATATCAACCACACTCTAGTTGATGTGTGGAACTTTGCTGAAAATCACAAATTACGTTTTAATCCTTTAAAATCCACTACCAGTTTCTTTACAAAAAATAGAAAGCTGTACAATTACCAGCCTATGATTTTTCTGAACAACCAACCTCTCTTAGTGGATAGATATCCAAAGTACCTGGGTTTTGTTATGGACCCTGAGATTACAAGCAATAAGCACATCGACCATCTTGTAGAAAAATGCAGAAAACGTCTGACTACCCTGAAATATATATCTGGACGCGACTGGGGAGCAGAAGCATTTACGCTTAGAAATACTTACATCGCGGTCTTAAGACCCATCCTGGAGTATGGATTCCCAGTTTATACTGCTGTGCCTCTATGACTAGCCTTCAGAAGCTGGAGCAAGTTCAACTGAGCGCAACTCGGATTATTACTGGTCTTCGAAACAGCTGTCCTAACGACATTGTTCTATACGAGGCGAATTTGCTACCACTCAGTCACAGAAGAGACTCAAATCTTGTGAAGTATTTTAATAAACTCTTTAGTTATGGCTCCCAAAATCGAACCTCTGACTTTCTCAGGGGCTGGAATAATAACCAGAGACTAAAAAGAAAAAGTCCCCTTAGTCAGATAGCCAGTGATAATGTTATCTCCAATACTGTAGAGTCGCATTCCTTGAACCCATCTGAGGGTCTTAACGGGGTATATTTTCACCCTAATCTTCCTATCGAGGTTAACAAGTCTTCAAATCTTCCTGAGTACCTAAGGCAACTTGCTCTTGAGTTGATCAACAATATCCATGATGAAGCTGTGCTTATTTACACGGATGGTAGCAGAAATGACAGATTGTTCCGGTAGTGGGGTATTTATTAAGTATCAAAACGAATCCCACCAAATCTCAATCAGGAACCCCGACGGCTGTTCCGTCTTTCGCAGTGAACTTATTGCAATTAATGTGGGTCTTGATACGGTTCTTTCTCTCCCTGGGAATGAGGAAATCTGGATTTTGTCGGACAGCTGGAGCGCCATCCAACATCTTACTAACTGGCACAGAGTCCGTGATAATACAGAAGTAGCTATCTTGGACAAGCTTAGACGGCTCTCCTCATCTCGTGAGATTCACTTACAGTGGATCCCTTCCCACGTAGACCTTGCGGGTAACGAATTGGCTGATTTCCTAGCAAAAAGAGGTACTGACGAGCTTTTGCTTACTCCGGCGTCTCTTACCTATACTGAACTATACTCTAGATCTAAAGGCCTTGTTCGGTCTGCATTTGCCATTCCCCCTGTGCACCATTGGTACCAGGGTAATCGTCCCGGTGGATCTCTATCCCTCCGGTGCAGCAGACTGGAACAAACTACAATAACACGTTTTCGAAGTGGTCACCTAAGATCATTGACATTTAACAACAAAGAAAAGGAATTTCCAATTTACTCGAAGTGTTCCAAAAGCCAAGCCACTCCGGATCATATCCTTGAGTGCTTGGGACTCGATAAAGAATACCTTCTAGAGCAACCATTATTGGTCATTGATTTCCTGAGAGTGTGCAATGTCATAGACTCGGTCTAGAGCTGCTAGACAACAGGGATCAGCAACAACAACAAAAATCTTCATTTAGGACTTCATTCAAAACATCCAAAGGTTTAGGATTAGCACCTAGCCTTCGCAGACACAAAGGATTTATTCCAGGCACTTCACGAAACCGTTTTACATCGTTAATTTAAGTTTTGTAACTGCAAAGCTAAATGCACCGTGTAAATCACTATAGTGAGAACAATTCATGTGTGCGTGCTTTTAAAAATCATGTAATATAATCTTTATGGAAAATAAATATTTCATATAAATGTATCATTGGTAAATGAAATAATGAAAATCGAATATGCTATGTTGAGGGTAAATTATGTCTGCATATTTGAAAGCTTCATCTATCATCTAACTGGAAAGTATACGAAGGTTGAAACTTTCTTATATTTGAATTATTAGTAGTTGCAATGATGAATGTACTTGATATATCACCAGCTATAGTGAAGAAAATTCATAAGTTTTTATGAGAAAGCATATATCGAATACAACAATTGACAAGAACTAAATCTGAAAAAGAAAGAACATCGGATTTTCAAATTAATTCAAAGCTCTTCTAAATAAATATTGTAATACAGGGGTGACCAACCTGCTACTCTTCGAAAGATTATTTGTGGCTCTTGATAAATTTACTCGAGTTCCATTTTCATTTTTCGTTATTATATTAAAAAATAAATTACAATCGTTCCGTACGTGTTTCAAAGTGTCTTTTTAATTACTGACAACATATATGAAAGACTAAGTGCATCATTGTAGCAAATTTCATTTCCGTTCAAGTTAAGAATGATATACTCATCGAAAACTGCGCGAACGAACATAATTGTCCGTAATCGACTGACTTCAGACCTATTTTGAATTTGTAAACTTTCATTGCAACGGACAGTTGGCATTGTGCTCTGGAGGAAACAATTTGTATCACTCTTGCTATATTTTGTAATCTGGAATTTTTGATAAGTTCACGATAATTTTTTTGTAGTATGCAACACGTTTTGCTATTGTTTTAGTAACGGAAAATTTGCCTTTTCTAAGTTTCTTTATTTATTTCCAGTTCTTTTAAAAATATGATGACAGAGAAATAAGATAAAAAAATACGAGCAAGAAAACAGAAGTTTTAATAAGGAGTGGAAAAAGAATTTCTTTTTCATAACAATAAGGGAAAAGCGTTATATGTTATTTGTAATTCTACGTTCAAAAATTATAAAGCTGGGAATTTACGTCGACATCATGAAACCAATCATCCTCCATTTTCTAATCAGTATCCGCCAAATTCAATATTAATATCACATAAACTTGCTTCTTTAAAATCAAATTTAAATAAACAATAGTCAATTTTAATGACCCTTAGCAATCAAGCTTATAACGTGGCTGAAGCCTGTTTTGTTGTTGTCTTGAATGTTGCTCGAGCAAAACGCCCGTACGGAGAGGGAAAGTTTGTTAAAGAAAAATTTGCAAGCTATACTTAAAGTTTTAGATTCAAATAAGGCAACACTACACAAAATTGTTTGGCAAATTCTCATCTCGAGACATACAACCGAACAACGCATAATTGCAAATAACACATCTCTAGAGTGTAATTTTTAAAAAAAATGATTTAAAGAACTGCATTCAGCTTATCCCTTGGCGAATCGACAGATAACACAAATCTTCCACGATTGGCAGTTTTCATACGTTTTTTTTCCCCTGACTTCGTTGTTCAAAAAGAATTATGAGATTTAGTAGCACTTCAAGAGGCACAGCCCATGGTGTCAATATTAAAAAGGCATTAGATTCCGTAATGAAAACTTTTGATATGCTTCTTAATAAACTTTTGCAAGTATCACAACAACAACTCCAGCAATTTAAATGCACGTCGACACTGATTTCTGAATTTTAGAAAATAATACCAGAATCGAAGTATCCTGAATTCAAAATGGCTTCTTGTCGAATTATCAACATTCGAAACGTACTTAGGTGAATTATTTTATTCTACTTTAAAATTCGTGAAATCCAAACACGGATCTGTATATTAACTAACCAACTAACAAAGAATTATTCAGAAGTGCTGTCAAAAATTATTCACCAAATTTTAAAGAAATATCAATAGAAGTTGTTATTGTGTGCCAGCTAGGCTGGCAATATGGGGTGCGCTGCTCCACTTTTTCAACTGAACCATATTTTCGTGTGGAGTCCGACTTCTTCAGTACACACATGCTATAGGTACCCGTTTATAGGGTAGGCAACCATTTACAACACATTCATACACAGGAAGGACAAAGGCAGGATAAATAAAGAGATAGCACATCCATGCCCGAACTGGGATTCAAACTCAGGACTAAACTTTAATAAAGTAAATTAAATATCATTAAAGAATATATTATTTATGTATTCTATGAAGATAATTTGAATTTTTGTGGGTTTTAAAAATTTATGTATTAAAATAATGTTTTAAAATTTGAATTTTTTTTGTTTTAATATTATATTTTGAAAAATTTAAGTATCAATAGGCGCTGCATTTATATACACACACACACACACACACACACACACACACACACACACACACACACACACACACACACACACACACACACACACACACACACACACACACAAACACACACACACACACACTCACACACATATATATATATATATATATATATATATATATATATATATATATATATATATATATATATATATATATAATATTATTTTTTAAAAATAAATATATTTAATTACATTTGTTTTAGTATCACTATTGTGTAAAATTAATATTTAAAAAAAATGTTTGTCCAATATTAGAAATTAAATATTTTTTTTGCAATAATTTATTTTTAAAAAATGTCTGTTTATATATGTTAACTAAATGAAAAAAGACCTATTCATGCCTTTTATTCTAATTAAACTCAATGAAATATGAATGTTTCTGTTAAACTTTCACATTAATGTCCAATCGCACATAAAGAAAGTCGCCTAAAGCAAAGGCTATTTATTCTGCAAAGAAAATAATGATCACTCCTTACAAAGATAAATGCTTTTGGCTTTATCGAAATTCTCTATTCTTTTCTTTTCTTTTTAAAGACAATATTTTTAATGGTTTTTCTTTTTGATTACTCCCATTAAGTTGGAAAATGTTAATGAGTTAAATTTCTGAAAAGAAATTCATAAATAAGATTCATGCTATTAAACGTAAGGAATTGTCTGTAAAAAAAAATCTTATAAAAAATCTTACTTTATACAATAGCCTATAAAATTAAGTAGAAATACAAAGAAAAACATTTTTTCTCTTTTTTATAAAAACATATATTAACTTGTTAAAAAGCATTGTACGGAAATATTTTCTATGTAAATATATATTTATCTCATATATCTGATTACTGTATATGTATTAGGTAAGTTAAGAAGAATTATATAATATATTTTTTTCGTTTTTAATAAGAACCGTAATGGAATGTTTCGATAATAGGGTTCTTTTATAACATTTAATTTAAAACTGAGTGATAAATTAAAACAAAGAAATAATTTATTGGTTCAAGATTGTGACGTTCTAGTTTGAAGTGATTGAAAAATATTCATGGATTTAATGTAAATTATATTCCAAATGTTAGAGCTGCGCTCTTAAAGTTAAAGGCTCGATTTTTAATTATAAATAAGCAACAAGGACAGATTTTGGGTTTCTGCAAACCGGAAACCGTTAATACTTCCTACAAAAACCTTCTGGAGAGCATTATTTTATGCATATTAAATATTTTGAGTACATAAAGTTGGTAACAAATTTTAAAATATTTTTAAGGATTGGTAGCTGTTTACTTATATTACCATTTTCCAAAAGCATCTCTAATTTTCGTAACGGGTCTAAATATTGAAATGTCTGCATAATTTAAGATGTTTTTAATATAAAAAGTTTTAGTGCTGTCATCCTGAAAATCTTCTTTGATACTTTTGGTTATAAGTACAGAAACATTCCTCAAGTACACCATTAAGGAAGCATGAATTTTAATCTTGTGCTCAAAAATATTTAAATTTTTTTCCATGAAATTAATGCTTTCTACTTTAAAATTAATAAAATCCTTTTTTTTAACAAGCAAGTTAAAAAAATAACCATTCGATGAAAAATCATTTTAAATTTATGGCTTGACTGTTTTACGTTACTTCACTAAAACATTTAAATTTGTATGATAGTTTTTAATGTATAAAAAGCTTTCATTTGTTAATACATTCATCTTCTTCTACATGATATTAATAAATCCTTTACCTTATTTTATCTAATTTTTAAAAAAAATATGAGAAAAAAGAAAATAATATTTATTTTCAGAGTAAATTTTTTATAACTGATATGTTGATCCTTGACTATTCTGTGATTATAATTTTATCAGTTAATATTATTATCACATGCAAGAAATCGGTAAATAAATTGAAACCTGTAAAGAAATTTTTTTAAACAAGTGCATGATTCCAAAAATAGAGTTAATTTTCAGCTTAAGCTTTGAGTTTAAGATCTTTTTGGCTGTGATGTATTTATCATGAGGCATTTTAATGCTTACGTTTTGGGTACTTATTTCACTATTTCCCCACTACATAGAGTAAAATTCCAATTATCCGAATCAACTGGGACCGTATCCCATTCGGATAATAAGAATTTTTCGAAAAAAGGGTCTATTTTAAATAGTTACTGTACTGTCGTTTCCCTTTTCGTGGAACTTAGGTTCGAATTGTGATTCTTATGAATAAATAGCCCACTTGTTTGATCGACACAGTTTATTGAACATAAAATTGAATATATTTATAAGAAATGGGTGTACAAATAATTACAACCGCCCTCACGCGTCAGTTGTAAGATTGCTTCTCCTCTTTCTCTCTTATTTTTATTTTTACCCTTGCGCGGTGAGTGAGCATAACGCCCTCTGGCGAAGTTGTCTGAACACTACACTGTATATTGAAAAATGAGAGAAAAAAGTACATAAAAATTTTTAATAAAAAGAACTTTTAATCAATTAAATGAAAATGCATCACTTTTACATGTAAAGGTACTTATAAGTACTGTACATTAATATGATACAGCGCTATAAATGAAAGCCATTAATTACTGAAGATCTCTGTCAGAGTAAGCTGTTTCACTGTCCTCTATTTGTTTTGTGGCAACCGAGTCGCGCATCCATTTGACAGTGAGAGTTTGGATATGGTCACACTCAAGTTGATGGTCTACCCTCTTCAAAGCAGTTCCAAAGCCGGCAAATGCTTTACTAGCTAGTGGTCTTGCATCTGCTTATACTTAGGCATCAAGGCCATCTTCTTAATCAACATTTTCAATAAGTTCACCATCATTTGTAATTTGAAATCTAGGGTCCTACTCATAATCCATTCTCCTACATCTTCAGCAATAACTTCTGAACATTCAGGAATTTTCAAAAGATTGTTTTTGAATTTCTCAAGGGACACGTCATTCTCATCTTCTTACTTCTCTCACCTTTCCTTTTCTTGAGCTTTTTTTTTTTCCTTTTTCTCATTTTCCTTCTCTTTTCCAGTCTAAATAATTTTTCTGAAATTCTGAAAGCGATTCGGATGATTGGGCTTTTTTACTGTATCATAAATAGTTTTCTGTAACAGTTCTTGGTAACAATAAGATAATTTAATGCTAATGCTCGTCGGCACCTCTCACATTTCAGGAGATTCATTCAAAGATTAAACACGAGAATAAAACCACTTGGATTGACCCTTCTGAGCATCATTGGTACCACAGCGCGCGTTCAGGTCTTCCCTGACTGCTGGTCTTAATAGACAAGAACAAACGGCTATTGCTCGTTTCAGAAGTGGCCATCTTAGTAACTTGAAATTCGTCGAGGTTATGAAGAATTTCGAAAGTTGCTCCAAGTTTTTAAATGAACAGGCCTCTCCTGAACATATTCTTCAATGCCTTGGTCTCTCTAAGAGAGATCTGTTGGAGAATCCACTTATGGTACTGGACTTTTTAAAGATGTACGAGCTCATGGACCTGGTCTAGCGCTGCTGACCTCTGGGGCATGCAACAACAACAATGCTAATGCTTGTATCATACCAAATATTACTGTCGATAAATTCCAGCTATATTAAATGAGTTATAATGTCATAGATTTATAGTACCAAACATTTTATTCTTGATATAGGGGAGTTTTGAGTTCTTTCTTATACATGAATAAATTTATTAACTATTATCATCATGGTATTCCTCTTTAGGCTATACTTATTTGAAAGCTCAATGGTTTATGAAATATTTGCTGCAAGTTTAATTCTGGCTAGCTTAGATATGTCAGCTAAGATATGACCTCATCACCAAACCGTTGTTCAAATTAAAAATAATATTAATGAAAAAATTATTTTACTAATTTTGTTAGCAATTACATGAGACTTTAAAAACAGAGACTTTTAAGTTTTAGAATAAAAACAAGGAAATATGTCTTACACCAAAAATTGGGTGAGATGCCTTATAATCTAGGAGGCCAAATTCTGAGTATGGGTTTGTTTTTTTGGCGAATTTTCTTATGTATCTGACAACCCATTTTTTATTAAATCATAGATATGGAGGCATATAGAAATTAAACAGAAAATTCTATTTTGGAAACTCTATAATTTACGTCATTACGTCCGTCACAATACGTCATCTTGGCGAAATTTGTTCATCCCGAAAAAAACTCAGAATCAGACTTCCTGGATTATACGGCATCTGTACCCAGTAATTAGTTCACAATTTGTGAAGAAAAATTTATTTTACTTGAAGATTCTCTAAATTACGCATTATCACTTCGATATTTTGCTAGAAAATCTTTTTATTGAAAGTCAGTTTTATTAACGATGCGTTTTCAACAGAAAGTGCTGATGTGATCAATGCAAATGCAGAAAATCGAAACTTTAATTTCAATGTCATAGTAAATTAATGTATCTAAATAAATAATCTTGCAAAGAAATTAAATATTTTCTTAGAAGTTAGTTTTGTTGTTAACTTTGTTTTGAAATAGAAATGATTTTTCAGTGTTTTAATAATTTAAATTTTATACTTTATCCACGTCTTTTAGTTACGATGACATAAAAATTATCTATTACTTCTAGTTAAAATTTAATTTAATGTTTTGCTTAGCTCAAGTATATATAAAAATAATTTACTGAAATAACTAACTAGGGTTTGTGTTAATTTTACAAATTTTGACCGTTTTGTATTTTTTAATAACTTTAACGCCAGATTTATAACTTATATTATTATTCAATACAAATGTTTTAAACATGTATAGAAACGAACATGCAAAAGAGACACTGTTGTTTAAATTTTTAAATTGAAAGATCATTTTCAAGTTTTATTCTAAGTGTCATCAGGATGTTCTTCAAATTCTTAAAATTCTTAAGAACGAAATGTTTAATATTACTTTAAAATATTTGTTTTTCTATTCGAAATGAAATGTTATTTCTCTATAGAAGAATCCAAATTCATCACATTCCACATTACGATTTGAAAATTATATAGTCTTACTATTAAAAGTGATACATATTGAAAAAATTTATCATATATATATATATATATATATATATATATATATATATATATATATATATATATATATATATATATATATATATATATATATATATATATATATATATATATATATATATATAAATTAGCATATCATTTATTTTCTAAGCAGAATAAAAGAAGTAAATAGTAAATTAGTTTCGAAGGCATTTACTAAAATAAAGTCTGAAATGAATATAATATGTATTTTTGTAAAAGTGTTGCCAGAAATTTTGTTATTTTAACTATCAATTACACCCACCTCTGAAATTTTAAAATGAAAATGAAACAAATAGAAAAAATTAGTTATTAAATTTAATATTTTTTTAAACCATCTGAAGAGAGAGTAAACAGAACATATAATACATTCAAAAAGTGTAGTATATTATTATAAAAAATGTATTAAAATGCTATTTTAAATGTGTCTGGTAACATATATCTATCTTCAATATACTTTTTCATAAGAATTCACAGAATTATTAAACATGATGTGAACACAATGACTTAAATGTTTTTAAAAGGGAATTTAATTATTAATTACATGAATAAAATTTTTAAATAATAATATTTACAAATCTACTCATTTAAATAAATAATAAAGATTATTTTAATTAAAAACATTTATTCTGTTATTTAATATACACTCTATCAGTATACTGTAATTCAAAACAATGCATCTTATTCAATTTGTATCATAATTAATATATAACTACATTTAGGAGTTTCAGGTACAAAAACAGTTACATTCATTAATTAAAATATTTTAAAAGAAGTGCTTTTCACATTAATTAGTGAAACAATGCCTTAATAATATTAAAATGAAAATTTTTAATATTAAAGGGAAATGTTTAATCATAAATTCTTAATTTATCTTTTTATAATCATTTTTGTAAAAAATGTCTTTTTATTGGGAATATAATTAATTCGAATAATATAGCGGTAATTATTATGGTAAAATTAAAAAAGTAATTAAATTACAATACTTTGTTTGCACAGTACGTTATAATTAAGAAACAAAAAATAATATAAATGAAAGAATATATATTTTAAATGGTTTGATGCAAAAAATTTTAGTTCATTGAAAAAAACGCTTTTCTGCAAATATTGACAATATTCATTAGCAAACACTAAGAACGAGTTCAAGATAATTGAATTAATTTCAACTATTCTTTGTTCCGTTAATATTTGTATTTTTTATACTCATTTAAAATAAAATGACTTTCTTAAGAATATTTTAAACATAAGATTAAATTAATTAAAAAAAATTCCTTCGATTTTAAAATATATAGAGACAAAAAATATCAATTTAATTCTGGTTGCATTAAACAAAAAAATATATTCAAATAGTAAGCATTGTTTTAATAATGAGTGGTTTAAAAATATTTAATTATAAAAACTACATCGAAAGTTCTTCTCATTTATGCTTTTGTGATATTTTATTTTAAATATTAAAATTTATAATGAAAATAGTAAAAATAGAAATTTACTTCATACAAATAATCTACTTTAAACTTATATAAATATTTAACATCGTAAGATTATCTGAGAAATAGATTGCAATAAAGCTCTTTTATATGTGAATAAAATCGAAGCTACAAAAATGTGATCAAAAGTTAATTTTAATATAATCCTTACATGTGAGAAAAACTTATATAAAATGCGAAATCCCGTTTATTAAATTGTACTCTTTAAATATGAATTTTAAAATCCTATTGTGAATGTTATCTTGGAATTTAAAAGTAATTTTACCCCAAAACGTTTAAATTTTTTTCATCAAAAAACTTGAAAAACAGATTTTTGATGAATTCTTTTACTAAGTCGAAGAAAGTAACAAAGCAAAATAAGAAAAACACTAATAATATTTTATATCAATATTCATATGGATGTAATTTCAAATAATTTTTGAAAGGCAGTGTATAATAAGAGATTTCTTAGTGTATTTGTTTATTAGTGAGGAAATATAGTATTTATTAGAAAATATTGAAATTCTGCTTATAAAAAAATCAAAATAGACATTCTTTAGCATTGGTTACCAGTGGTACGTCAGCCCATCTAGGATTCTGATATATCTTACGAAATTCAAGACGATTAGCTGCCTTTAATTTATTTTGAAATTTTCATTATCCTCAATTCCTAACCCTATTTATGTCTCAAACTATTTCTTGGTTATCTTTTGAATTAAGATCAGCTAAAGTTTTCTTAAGAAATCTTTAAGTTGTTTTGCTCATATCTATTCTCTCAAAATGATTTAGCTTGTAGATTCTCCTCTTCTTAATCTCAATGACTGCATCTGATTCCTTGTAACAATCACAGATTTACTTATTTATTTTGAATCTATATTCTAAGTTTTCACATACTGATACCAAAACAATTCTTTAAATCTTTGAGAAACAACAGTTTAGAAAACAACAGAAGGAATTAAAATAAGATATTCATTAATATATCAAACAAGAGGCAAAACAATTTGAAAATTTGGAATTGTTATTTCATCAGGATTGTACGACAACACATCGGTTTTAAATAAGACAACTTGGGGCAGCAAAAATTTCTTGTCATATTCTCCAAATTGACACTATTATTCTGTGTTCCACAGTGTTAGCCGTCAAAGGCAAATGTGCTATCTTATCCACAGCAGCCTTTCCTGAAAGTTCACGGCAAATGTCTTTAGTGGTGGATAAGTTTAATTCTTCATCGATAGTGAATGGCCTTTATCTTTAGCAATAAGGTCCCTTATTAATGTGATGGCCCTAAAAATTTCTTCTGTCTTTCGTGTTCCCGTATTTTTCTTTCAAAATACTCATGGGACTTGTGTTTTAATCTTGGCGTTCAAGTGGGGAAGCAGTTTCGAAGGCTTACTTGCGTCACTAGAGAGCTGGTCACCGTAAGCTATGCAGAGTGGTTTTCTTTTCTGAGAATCACGTGTCCTGATAAAACCACATATCAAGTAGGACGTATGGTATTGTCTGTTAAAAGTTACATGTTTCTTTGATGTTGAAGACTCTTTTTTAGGCTCTTTTTTTATTTTTCCCAAGGAAACTTTGTAACGATTTGGTGGAATAAAATGTGAGAATACATGGTAAAGAAGAACTAATTCTGAGCTCTATACACTATATAAAGAACCAGATATTGTTAAATTTATCTCAATACAGAAATTAAAATGGGCAGGACATTTGAGCCGGATGAACGACAATCGGGTGACAAAAAAATTTTCTTGGCTCACCTCATTGGCATCAAAAGAGGACGACCGAAACTCCGATGTCATGAATGCCTTGAAAACGACCTAAAAACACTAAAAGTAACAAACTGGATGACCTTGTCCAAAAATAGGGGTCCTGGTATGTACTTCTGAGAAAGGCAAAGGTCCACCCTGGGCTGTCAGGCCAATGAAGAAGAAGAAGAATTTTTGTAATGACGTCTGTTTCGTAATTGTTTTTGCTAATTTCTGGATTAAATTTGAGCAAACAAAGTACTTACATACACACAACGCTGTTAAACATGAGAAAGAGCCGGTGAACAGAGAGAAAAACAATACACACCTTTTCTTTACCAAAGCTACGAGAACAATTCTTTTCGGAAAATCCTCTCATTTTAATTGCTGAACAAACTAAATGATTTTAAGCAATTCTACATAAAGCACATAAAACAAAGAGGAGTCGTGGTCATATTATCTTTGGCGACTAAATGGCGGACGAGTTAGCTTCTCTTTATGTAAGCCTGATTACTCTCTCGCTGGGTGTGACTTCACGATAGAGAGAAGGCACGAAAGTTTTATAGATCCAATGTTAATTTCGTGCCGGGTTTTCCTGTTTTCTTTATGATATTTACAGTTGTGATGATTGGTTTTTTTTTGTCACAATTAATCAAAGTAGAAAATGGTTGCTGCACTTTTCTTTTTATTTTTACTTTTTAAAACATTAAAAAAATTATGTCACTACCTTTGCAAGCCCCTTTTTTTAAATAAATAAAACTTTAATGAAACACAGACGTTTCAATGAAATGAGCGGACCGGGAGTTGGGGACCACTGATTTAGACTATACTTGTTATGTAAAATTTGGAAATGACAGGCAAATTGCATGAATTCTAGTACACAACAGTATGTTAATAAATAATGTTCTATTACAAAATATCGTATTCATATTATCATTATATTGCTATAAAGAATTTAATGATATTTCAAGTCTTATAAAATAACGGTATAAGCAAACATTTTCGTATAAAATGGAAGAAGAGTGTCACAAAGGCAAATTATTATGATTTTTAAATTTTGCAGTCTACAAGATTTGAATTCGAGATAATAAAAAAACACTATAGTGGCAGCTAATGAGATCTGGATTTCAATTTAATGTGAAACAAAGCTAAAAATAATAACCAATATTCAATGTTCCTTTCTCTGACGAGCCCCTTTTCCTCTTCACTCTAATAATAGTTGCATACTCATCATCTAGTAGGAACTTGGCACTAGAAACAATCCTGCCCTAGCGCACGAAAGTATCAGACTTGGCGGTGGGCGAGTGATGGTCTATGTTGGCATCTCGACTGATGGACGCACCTATTCAGCACCTACCAATCACCGTATCATTCAAAATGGAGCTCTCACTGTTCACATGGTCACATATGTAGAGACGAGGTCTTCATGGAAGATGACTTCATGTTGATGGATGGATATTGCAGGCCACTTCGTGCTAACAAGGTGAAGAATTTACTTTTAAAAGAAGGAATTATAGGAATGGAATGTCCAAAGTGTTCTCTGGGCATGAACTCAGTAAAATATGCTTGAGACGAGTACATAAGTTTTTGGAATCCAAATACTAACACAAACTCTACAAGAACTAGAAAGAATTCTTCTGGTGGAGTGGGACAGAGTTTTCCATTTTCTCATTAATACCCCATTGACTCTATACGTCAAAGGTATTCAACGTTGCCGGCCATCTGTGGAAACTATCTCTCCTACTAAAAGCGATTTTCTGTAATCGTTTAGGTTAGATCCTAGCAGAGCCGACACCCTTGGCGCGATTGATTTTTGTTGGCGATAATTGTGCTTTGCTCCAATCTTGATAGCCCTACTTCGATACACTGGATATGGTAAATCAAATTATTTCTGGAATTTCGTTCTGGCTTAGCGATTTTTTCAGGTTATCACCAAAGGTGTGGGCTCTCCTAGAATTTTATCCATCTTTTAAAATTGGTTTTCTCTTACACACAATTTTTTTTTACTTTGGTACCAAAATGATTAATAAAACTCATTTTTGTTGCCAAACAAATGTTCTTATCTCATAGTCAACTACGTCTAACAATAATGAATCAATCAAGCAATTAATTCTCGAGATCAAGATCAAACCACTATTTCAAAATCTAATAATTGTTTAGAATAGTTATTTTAAATTTTGGGATATTTCACAGTCATATTTCTAAAAAGTACAATATATTCTAATGAGTAGTACAGCTTATAAAAAAGGATATGAGCATGTATATTTTAGTTTCTTTTTATGTACTTTACGATTTTTATTTCCTATATTTATTTATTATTATTTCATTTATTTATTACTTTTAATTTACTTTATTTGTCATTTTTAATCTTTAGTATTATTTTATACACTTTTTAGCTTTTTATTTACTTTACGATGCACATTTTGAGATCATTTTCTTATTTTTTACAAAGAATGGAGGATTGGCTTAGAATCTTCGTAATTTACGATGGAAAACACTTATTTTCTGTTTATTTCTATTAATTATGGTGTTCCATACTATTGAGGCATAAATATAATCAAAAGTCTAATCATTGATACACATAAGCATCTCTCGAGATTAGTTACTTCCGATAGAATAGTTCCGATTTTTCTCCTATAATGGACTTAATACTTCCATAAGCTTTAGTTGCTTTCTGAATAACAATATTGATGGGGGAGATCCATGTTAGTTAATTATTCAATGAAAGCCCAAGATTTTTTGTATTCTCGACTGTTGGAATAGTTTCGTCACATAAAAGAAGTTTGTTTTTTAATTGATGGTTAACTTTATTTGTCTTTTTATTGAAGAGAAGTATTTGAAGAGGAGTATCAGATATTTTTCCCAATTTGTAATAATTTTCCATAATTGTAAACAAATATTCTGTTTCGTAAAGTACAAAGTAGAGTTTTTTATATGGCCTCATTTTGATTCATTGAGACTATTGCAGTCGGCATTGAAAATGAAAAATATGTTTCGGTCACTTCCAGTTGAGGAATCATGTGCAAAAAACAGATAAAATATGAGAGCCAATGTGATTCCTTAAGTATAGACACCTACATGTATTTTTTAATGTTAGAAAAGTTCAATATTGTATCTAATTTGAAAACGTTTATTATTCATGATTTGATGAGAAGGATTACATCTGCATTGAAATTAAGGTTAATTATTTTATGTGTAAATCCATCATGTCACGCACTTTATAAAATGCCCCAAAGACACTTAATTGTCTTAAGACCAATGATTTACTTTTAAAAATAATTTTTATATATACTTCATTTTTAAAGATTCCTCCAAGTCCTATGTGACTATGTCCTATTTGTACTCCTGGTAGGGTCACCCAAGGCGTGAAGGCCATGCCACTGTGCTCTGCAAAGACACACAGGCGTAGAAGCCAAGTCAGTCTTCTCCCTTCGAATGCTCTGATCACTTGGACTAAAAGAAGCTGTTCCCTCCCTTTTCCATGAGATTTTATGTAACGTTTAGAGGATCTATCACCAACCCCACTGATAATGACTCAATCATGAAGAATTAGTTACAAAAACGGCAATATTTATAAAGCGAAATATTGTCTTGCATTGGTATATATGTCTGTATATATATATATATATATATATATATATATATATATATATATATATATATATATATATATATATATATATATATATATATATATATATATATTGTAGCGTACTGAGGTGGCCAGGCAATTGAAGACAATTTAAATTTAATTTGATTTATTTTATTGATAAGGATAAATTTTATATATACATAATTTTTACTATTTACATAAATTTTAAAACAATTTTCAACTTAATAAACATGACAATGTCATTGGAAGACGCTGCCACAAGCGCACCGCCAGTTCGTTGTCTCTCTGTGAACATTCTCTAAACTCTAGGGGAAAAAAACAAAAAACTAAATTATTGGAAGGGAGGATGTTGGCAGAATGTAGCACGCGTGCGCTATACTGATCCTCGCCTGTTAGCTCGTTACAATATATATATATATATATATATATATATAATTGTATAATGGGTGGCATTTCTTACTCTTAATTTTAAAAATAGAAATTATCATTGATTTGTCTTGCAGGTGGATAAATCATTTATGTCGCTTGATCTACTCACACAAGTACTATACCTTGGTTAAAAATGTTGTTACATTCCATATCATAAGCTAGCGAATATAAAGACACCTGAAGATCACAACTGTTATTAAATATTAGATATTTCACCTATATATAATGTGCCTCAAGTATTTTTCACTGTATTATCGTCTTATGTATATGCTACTAATTACAGTTTAATAAGTTGCAGATAAATAAATGTATAAACGCTGGAATGTCCGAAACCGTTCCTAACACAGCTAAGGATCCAACGTCTTCACTAATGACAGCCGAGACATTTAAAATAATTTGTAGTCGTGATATCTGTCCACTGGCTTGGCGAGAAAAAGAGTGCGAATGTTCAAAAGGTGACCTCGTTACTTAATTCAAAATTAAGAAACGGTAGGTTATGTTTATAGTCAATTCGGTCGGCAGAAATGGGCATCTATAAACATACTTGCAAACAAACAAATGTTTAGATCACATTCGGAATATAAGTTTTTTTTCCCAAATTTTTTTACGGAAAGTTTTCGGAAAGTCATTTCGGAGTCAAAGGATTTATTCGGAAAGTCATTTCGTTCTTCATGAAAATGAAAAACGTGCAGCAAATAAATATTGTATTTTGTATTGCATTGCACATTGTCTAATTCTAGTCCAATCTTTCTGGTAGTAGCACGATTCCATAGACATAAAGTGGTTGGTTTCTACCATGATACAAGCTGATCCATGTAGGAAAAACGAAATTACTTTCCGAACAACTCAATATATATATATATATATATATATATATATATATATATATATATATATATATATATATATATATATATATATATATATATATATTGTTACAAATTTATAAATAATGATTATTTTTGTCTTAAAATATCTCAGACAGATCAGAAATTCTCACATTTTGGGCAAAAATTGCGGTATTTAGACGTATTGTAGTTTAAAAGCTGATTTCCTAATAACTTGGCGACGGTTGGCGAGATTCTTGGCGACTTGGCGAGAAATCGATACTTCTGGAAACATCCATCACCTAAGCTCTAGGACCAATATTTTTCGAGATAGCCTAGAAGCTTCCAGAATCTTGACGAAATTGGTAGATTTCTCCGCCAAGTCAGATATAAATACCGCAGCCCGACATGGAAGAGTCAGTTAGTGAAGACAGTCAGTGAGTGAAGACGATTAGTTGTGACTGTTAGTTGTTCTCTGTCTGAGGTATTTGAGACCTGTGATTAGAAGCTGTTTCTTATTATATCTGACGAATTGTAGCTGTATAATTGTGATTGTTACAGCGGGAATTTCGTTTATCTAGTGAAGTTTTTAACGAATAAAAGTCTTATGTTCATTAAGTGGTCGCTTTATTCAACTCTCAATCAACACGAACCCGTGGAGCTCGGTATAATATATATATATATATATATATATATATATATATATATATATATATATATATATATATATATATATATATATATATATATATATATATATATATATATATATATATGTATATATATATATGTATGTATGTATGTATATATATATGCTACCAATTATCTAGAGATTATCTTAATATCTAATAAATAAGCGACAAATAAACTTGGATGCTCAATCAAGTTGCCAAAAATTGTTACATTTTTCAAACTGCCTACTTCATTTGCAAATTTTTTAAATAATTGTATATTATGAACTAAAACCACACACGTTAAAATAAATATGATCTTTGCAACAATAGCAGCATCCCTATATGCTTAAATAAACTCAAAATGAATCTATTTTTACATATTTTACGAAATAAGCAAATGCAATTAAACAATCAACAAATTAACTAACAAAATCAATCATCACACACACACAGTCATTTGAAATCCTTTGCACAAATAAGAAAGTGATTTAAATTACTATTACACTTATGTAAATAAAAATACAGTGAATTATTTATTTGTTTTTCGCTGTCAATATAAACAAATTAATACAAATATGAAAGTAGATGTTACAATAAACGTTAACGATACAAATTCCAGTAAAGAGACTTATAAAAGTAATAAAATAAAAAACGTAATAAACTTTTGATTCTGCATTTATAAAGAAAATTTATTAGTCTCCAAATAAATTAGGTTGAGTTACGGTGAAAAAATGACTTGGTATTCTTCTAAATAAAAAAGCAACATAAAAATCTGTAGAAAGTCGTCAAAAAAGCCTTTTTGAAAATTGTAAATCTATTTCAGTTAGTTTTTTTATCACACTTGTTTAAGGTATAATACATTTTTATCACTTAAACCATTGCAATTAGCTGTTTTATCACATTTGTCTAAGATATAGTATTTTTTATCATTAAATTACTTACAATTAGTTTTTTTATCACATTTGTCTAAGATATGGTACAATTTTGATCAATTAAGAAAAGATATACAAGATACTAATAATTAAAATAATTGCAAAATTTTTTTTAAAATAGAGGAAAAATTATTTTAATTTGTGATACCTCATTTTTCTATTATATTAAAATTTTATCTTCTTAGTTGGAACTGCTTATTATTCATTAAGATTGAAAAAAAATTATATTAGAAACAAGTTCCAAATTTTTTGAGAAAAATAATTAGTTACGATATCTTGTGGGGTTTTTTTAAGGATGGTTTATTTAAATATTTATTCGGAAGAAATTTAAATATTAGAAACTTTTTCAAATTTTCAAACTTGAATTCCCAAATTAATTTTTCTAATTTTTGCTCATTTGGTTATTCAAAACAGTTATTAAATTATTCAAAAAACATTTGTATTGTTCAGTTTTAAAAATAGCAAAGTTATTTTTATTGACTCAGTAAAAGATAATTTGTAATTATTTATTTCATAATTTATACTACAGGGAATTTATGAAAATATTTTGGTGTTGTAGTTTATGTTTCGTATATGTATATTTTATAAAAAATAATGAATTTTCTGCTTGTTAACTTCTTTTGTATCAAATTGTAATTGTTAAAGTTCCATTTGTAAAATATCAAATAATTTTATCTAAAAATATTGTTGCCAACAAGCCATCAAAATTTAGATGAATTTAAGATGCCATTTTAGGGCCACTTTCTGTAGAGAAGGGTTATTTCAGATTTGGGAATTAAGATTCTCTCTAAACATTCCTACTCAAGTCTGGGATCAAACTCATAAACTGCTGAAATGAAGACTAGAGCACTAATCAATCAGCTTTTCACGGGAAGAAATATTAAAGATATACCTTCATAATCTGTTCCATTGCAAAAGACATCTTTTCTATTTTTCTCATTTTCGCTTCTTTTTTATAATTAAAAGAAAATTAATTTTACAATAAATAAATAAAACTTGAAGGAAATCACACCATACAAGTTAGCATTGTTTTCAAGCTATTTTCCAATTTTTGTTTTATGACTAATATAACCAAGTCTTATACGATTTTCTTACAGTATGAAAGAAACCATCTGAAAAACACGAGTTCTTATAAATTTAAGAAGTAGAAATGCCTTATTTAATTTCATTTCAGAAATTCCGATAGAACCTTTCCTTTGATTAAACATTTATTCTATGCTTAAGAACTGACTAAAGCTCTTCTTTCTTCCGCTGTAACCTGAATACGGCTTATTATTTCATGAAATGTCTGAAAATGAAAAATGATGTAAAAGTTCAAAGGATGTTATAAAGAAATCGGCTACTTTGCTGTCCTCGACATGAGACATTAAAAATAAAAGATAAAATAATAATCTTGTTTTACTGCCTTTTATAATATACATAAAATTATCATAGAAAATGATCCCCTTAAATGTTAAAGTGGGCCAATTTATGTAATTGGTTGATTTTTTGACACTAAAAGAACATTATTTCCCACAAGCTCGAGTTATATGAAACCTACAGCTTTTAGAGCAGCGGTTCGAAAAATGTGTGCCGCCGCACCGTGGGGTGCCACGCAGGGAAAGCAAAGGTGCCGCGATGGGTCACAATCCTCGGATTGTTTTTGGACTCATTGCATTGTTTGCGAACTCATTCACTGGGAAGGTACTTGCATCGAAATGGATGACTTTTCAGTGAATCTCGTCCTAGAATGTGTAATGAACATGGTAAATTACATACACCACTTAAATCCAGATTCTTCAAAAACCTATGAGGATTGGGGGCCGAATACACAGGTCACACAGGTCTTATATGAGACCTACAGCTTTTAGAGCAGCGGTTCGGAAAGTGTGTGCCGCCGCCGCACCGTGGGGTGCAACGCAAGGAGAGCAAAGGTGCCGCGATGGGTCACAATCCTCGGATTGTTTTTGGACTCATTGCATTGTTTGCGAACTCATTCACTGGGAAGGTACTTGCATCGAAATGGATGACTTTTCAGTGAATCTCGTCCTAGAATGTGTAATGAACATGGTAAATTACATACACCACTTAAATCCAGATTCTTCAAAAACCTATGAGAATTGGGGGCCGAATAAACAGGTCACACAGGTCTTATATGAGACCTACAGCTTTTAGAGCAGCGGTTCGGAAAGTGTGTGCCGCCGCCGCACCGTGGGGTGCCACGCAGGGAGAGCAAAGGTGCCGCGATGGGTCACAATCCTCGGATTGTTTTTGGACTTATTGCATTGTTTGCGAACTCATTCACTGGGAAGGTACTTGCATCGAAATGGATGACTTTTCAGTGAATCTCGTCCTAGAATGTGTAATGAACATGGTAAATTACATACACCACTTAAATCCAGATTCTTCAAAAACCTATGAGAATTGGGGGCCGAATACACAGGTCACACAGGTCTTATATGAGACCTACAGCTTTTAGAGCAGCGGTTCGGAAAGTGTGTGCCGCCGCCGCACCGTGGGGTGCCACGCAGGGAGAGCAAAGGTGCCGCGATGGGTCACAATCCTCGGGTTGTTTTTGGACTCATTGCATTGTCGTCTACGAACTCATTCACTGTGAAGGTACTTTCATCGAAATGGATGACTTTTCAGTGAATCTCGTCCTAGTATGTGTAATGAACATAATTACATAGACCACTTAAATCCAGATTATTCAGAAACCTATGAGGATTTGGGACCGAATACACAGGTCACACAGGTCTTATATGAGACCCACAGCTTTTAGAGCAACGGTTCGGAAAGTGTGCGCCACCGTACCGTGGGGTGCCACGCAGGGAGAGGAAACGTGCCGCGATTGGTCAAAATCCTCGGATTGTTTTTGGACTCATTGCATTGTTTGCGAACTCATTCACTGGGAAGGTACTTTCATCAAAATTGATGACTTTCTCAGTGAATCTCGTCCTAGAATGTGTAATGAACATGGTAAATTACATAGACCACTTAAATCCAGATTCTTCAAAAACTAATAAGAATTGGGGGCCGAATACACAGGTCTTACATACTACTGCAACTCGCATTGGCTGTACTAGTTTTTCAGGTACGTTACTGGTTTTTCAGGTACACCAATCCTTCAGGAGATTGAACTTTTGTTCTGGAGTTCTATAAAAAAACTAATACCATCTCTCGTGTTGACTTTCACGTGGAAAAGTACTATCTCAAACTTTTGAACTTCGGCAAAATGCTTACAATTTCTTCAAAGAAAAGGATGCTAACGATTTCGCTGATCCCGACTTCCTATTTAAACTGGCATACTTGTGTGATATATTTGCAAAATAAAACAAATGTTTCCCTTCAGGTTCGTGATATTCATGTATTGAAAATGTCAGTATTCAAAATTAAAAAATTAATTACAATTGGCGTAAAGAAAAATGAACGTTAATGTAGGCAAATATTGTTTTCTAATATTGTATAGTCTGTAATGGAGACTCATTTTCAGATAATAAGCTGACACTATTACAAGGGGCATTTTTCACAACAAGTTGAGTGGTTCTTAAGGAGCTTCTCAGACGACTTAATCATGAAGTTTGTGTGGATGCGAGATGCATTCCATAGTGAAGCTTCAAAAGCATTTACTTCAATAAAGGAAGAAAATCTGTGGCAGTTATCAAGTGACAAAAACCTGAAAGCAAAATTCGCCTGTTTGGAGTTGGCAGAACTTTGGATATCTATAAAAAATGAGCATGCTTCACTCATTCTAATTGCAAAAACAATAAAGTTTTTTATTCTCTTTGCGACTTTATGTCTCTGGGAAGCTGGATTTTCACCAGTTGCTGTTATATTCAACATTCGAAAACCAATGTTGAAAGAGAAATATGAATAACTGTATCACACAAGCTTAATTCTGTGATTTGAATAACTGTGCAAATGATAGGCTCAACTCGTCACACTGAAACACTGTGAAGCAAAACACACATATATTAAAAACATTTGTTAAGTCTTTTTACTATTAATCAAATTTTATTAATATGTTTTCCGATTCATTACAATTAAAGTACTTAAATAAAGTAAGCAAATGAGAGATGTATTAATTATGTTTATGACCTTACCATTTCTCTAATTTCCTTTTTACAATCATTCAAATAGGAAATATATTTATTGCTTGTATTATATACTACATAAATAATATACAACACATAAATATTATTGGATGAGGGTGCTATTAAAATATTCTAATATTAAGGGTACCACGATTTGAATAAGTTTGGGAACTCCTTACTAGAGGATTAAAAAATGCAACAAAATCCAATCCTGAGCTAGGATTTGAACCCACAAACCGTTGAAGCGAAAGTAATTGTTTACTAATGACACTTGGACAAGCCAAGCTCGCTATGCCTTGGCTATGCGAATTAAGTCAATTGGGAGCGTCTTTCGTTTTTAGTCAGAGCACCATGACTTTGCTCTACACACATGCCATAGATACCCGTTTATAGGCTAGGCAACCATTCACACCTCATTCATACAAGGAAAGGACAAAGACAAGATAGAGAGAGAGAGAAAGTACATCCATGCCGATCGAACCCAGGACCTCCTTATCTGCAGTCAGGCACGCTGACCACTAGACGAGTTGGTCGGCTGCGAAAGTAATAATAATAATAATAATTCAGCTGCATGCTCAATGAGCTGTCAATGCAATTCAAGCTGAAAATATGAAGGATATTGAAGAAAAAGAGATATATATATATATATATATATATATATATATATATATATATATATATATATATATATATATATATATATATATATATATATATATATATATATATATAAATATATATATATATATATATATATATATATATAGCAACTAGATAATACTTAACTCAAATACATTTTTCAAAATACATTAAGTTCACATCAGGTTTATTCTTATTTTTATAGCTCTTAAGGAAGTTAAGATAAATGCAAAGGGTATTGAGGTTTTGAGCACATATTATATTAAGTACATGGTGTATTATATTAAGTTCCGCACACACTACATTAAGTTCAGAATATACTTACTAGGGTTTATAATAATAAACAAAACTTACTTCATTACATTTTCATCACGTACAATTTGCAAATGAAAGGTATTCCGATTAAATAAATAGCTTTATGGAAGTAGATATGCAGTTTTATATATTCACTTAAAAAAATTCCAACATTTCCTCCTCACGAACTCAATAAAATGGATTTAATTTTTACTGTTCTAAAACAGAAAATATTGCACTAAGAAATGGAAGAAAGATTTTTAAATAAGTCAGTGTAAAAAGAAAAAAAAAAGTCCCGTGAGATTCATTTTACTGTAAGTAACTGAGAAATTTGTGTCTCTATCTGCAAGAGCAATGGATTTCCCTTTTCAATTCTCTGAAATTCCTAGGGTTA
The DNA here is from genome assembly GCA_037975125.1 of Latrodectus hesperus. Taxonomy (NCBI): domain Eukaryota; kingdom Metazoa; phylum Arthropoda; class Arachnida; order Araneae; family Theridiidae; genus Latrodectus; species Latrodectus hesperus. The sequence goes on along the minus strand of CM075850.1, from coordinate 15,210,094 downwards.
AATTACGCTCTATGCAAATAGTTTCAATCCTTACCATGCTTAGTTTCATAGTCTTTCACACCATTTCAAAAAGTGGGAATTCTGAAGGACAAAGTCACAAAGGGTATCCAAATTATTAATTTTCGTAGAACTTCAGTACATATATTAATTAATATTCTAATTTATTTTTTTTTATTTTCTTCAAAGTAATAATTTGTTTAAGTAAAAAAAAAATTGTGGATCATAAAAATGTAATCGTTGCCTGTTAATTTTCAATTGGGAATAAAAATACATTTAATTATTTTGTGAATCAAACTGTTATATTCTTTCTACAACCTCCAATTTAATTTACACAATATTCCCCATAACAATGGATAATCTTAATTATCTTATCTAAATAAAATACCTTAATAATTTAAAAATTGAAACAACTATTCGAAAATATGAAAAAAAATCAAAATCCTCTCTTAAAAATATAAAATAAGTAATAAATAAACTCTGAATAATATTGGCTTTATACGTAAAATGATGAATTTGGCGACATTAGAGATGTTTGGCTACAATTGGGAGGGTGATAAGGTTTGAAATCTGTAGTTGCTGATTTATCAATATTCGATGGGTTACTGGCTTATTACCATTTCGGATTTGCCATATTGCTTTTCAGCACTTGGTATTTATGATTTATATTCTTTTAAATGATATATTTATGTATTTGCCATTTTGAGGTTTCCATTTTCTTTGTATTTGCTTCTACTAATTCTTAGCAGGAAAAAAGCATTTCGTAGTTGGCGACATTTTTGAAAATTGTACCGAAAATGTTACGTATTTACTAGCATTTTTCCAATTATATTAATTTGTTCAAATTACTTTTATAAGGACCTTTTCACATGCTGTGTAATTTAAATTTATAATTTTATTTATTAAAACGTATATCAAAAAATAAATGTTTTATTTTATGTAATTATTGGAAAAAATGATGTAGTTGTTCTATTAATATTTAGTTTCATTTACTATCTGATACATACTAAACATTTTTTTTAGTCTTTTTAAATGTGTTTCATTTAATTTTATATATTATTGCCTTTCTATTATTTATCGACAAACCTTCAGGGTAAGTTCAGTATAATTCTCAAATAATAAAAAGTAGATAGTGTCAAATAAAATTTATTTTGACCCTTAAATTGCGAAAGAAAACCTGTTTCCATGGTTACAGACTTTAAACTTATAACGGATTAAAAGCAATAGTTAAAGAACTAAGATTCTGTGACGTATAATTATCGTAAGCGAATTTCATATATTTAAAAAAAATCTTTTCTAATAACACATTTTTTACAATAGTAGTTAATTTTCATTAGAATTGTTCAATATTTTTAGATGTTGAAAGCTTTCAAAATAACGCAAATTGATTTATAAGCAAATTACAATTGTAAATTTTGAAAAATATAAATATCCTTTAAATTCATGCCATAAAATTAGGTAACGACTAAATATTTTCTTTAAATTATTATAAGAAATTGCCAAATTAAAGGTTTTAACAGTGAAAAAGAATGTATTATGCAATTTATTGATATTTCTTTGCAGACATTAATTGTATCGATAAAATCTGTCTCAATGAAATATGAATATATTACTCCAGCAAATTACACTGTAGTACTTAATTAATTCACATACAGTATGATAATATTAATGTCCCTCTTTGTATTCATATTTTTTAAAAATATGACAGAATGTGCTTTATTTATTTTTTGCAAAGTAAACAAATAAAATCTCCAAAATCTGCTTCCAACCCCAATCAGTTTCCACATTTCATTAACTTCCCAGCGACCTTCCAATTTACAAATAATCAAGCAGCTAGGCAACACAAAAGAATGCATGTAATCAATGTGTGTGATCAATAGTTTCGTCTGAACTGTGACGTAGTGTGGTGACGTCACAAATATATTTCATGAATAGTTATGCAACATGAATTTAACTATGAAACAAGTCATTATGTATCTTAAATCAAATTGTGAGCAAAAATAAATTGAATGAAAATAAAAATTAAACAATTTAAAATTAAAAACATTTTATCCTAATATAATTTGAAATTAATTATTGTATTTGCTTGTCCGACATTTAAAATATATAAATTACGTTTAAAAGGCTTATGCCAGAAACGCCTAGATTATTCTGCATTTATATCGTTGATGTTTTACCAAATATTCATTAAATTTACGTATATGTTACGTGTTTATTCCCTTGTTACTTGATAACTTCAATTTAATTTATTAAATTATATATAAATCAATAAATTACCTTTTAATTTATTATAATAAATTTATAAGCTGATATAATTTAGGAAATGACTATAACTATACAATTAATATAATTAAAAATTTCTTAGCATTGTTGTAATGTTGAGGTGTTTTATCATCACCAAGTAGGTTATTTCATTTTTGTTTAGTTTTTTATACATAAAATTAGCTCTTTAAACATTGGAAATGTGTCTTCTAACTTCAAAAAGTATTTTCTAGTCTAATATTCAATGAATTTTAACATTCGGTCAAAAAATAGTATATCTATCTATATCTGTATCTATATCTATCTATCTATCTATCTATTTATATATATATATATATATATATATATATATATATATATATATATATATATATATATATATATATATATATATATATATATATATATATATATATATATATACGAGGGTCTCTCTGAAATTTTTGAGATACAACCATGTTTTTAAAGTTATACTTACAAAATTTTAGGTATGTTCAAAGTAGTCTCCTCCTGCATCAATGCACTTTTGTAGACGAATTTTCCACAGATTAAATGCCTCAAGCCATTCATTTCTTCGAATAGATGAAAAAAATGCATTTATAGCCACATCAATCTCTTCTTCTGAATGAAAACGACGTCCACGTAAGTTCTTTTTTAGATTAAAGAATAACCAAAAGTCGCACATAGCTAGATCAGGTGAATACGGCGGATGTTCGATCACTTTAATTTGTTTGTGCTTAAGAAACTCAACTGTTAATCCGGCTGTATGTGAAGATGCATTGTCATGGTGAAGCATTAGTCCTCTAACATTCAGTTCTTGTAGAATTTCTATAAGACATTTAGTGGTATACCAGTTTGCTGTTACTTTCTTCTGTCCTTCCAACTTGATTGCTTTGACCAATCCCGTACTTTTGAAGAAAACGGCATACATCACTTTTTCAGTGCGCGTTGTTTTTTCACCATTGTCGCTGTGGGATCATTTTCAAAGACCCATACTCTGCTTTCTTGACGTGTTGGAACGTCAAAAAACGGTATGTACGTTTCATCACCTGTTACAATTTTAGAAATGATGCAGTGGCCACCATCATTCAGCATAGTAAGAGTTTCTTTACTGATCCTGACACGTTCCTCTTTCTGATGCTCAGTTAGATTATGGGGAACCCAACGGCAAATTACTTTTTTCATTTGTAATTCTTCATGAATGATTTTGTGTATGGCTGGGGATCCAATGTTAAGTTCCTTCTGTATCATTTGATAGGTACAGCGATTATCATCCATTAACATTTTTCGTATGGCAGACACATTATCCGGGGTTTACTGCCGACGGCGGCCTTCCTGTGTGTTCTTCATCCTGAAGAAAATTGCGACCTCTTCTAAATTCTCTAAGCCATCTGAATACAGTAGCGCGAGCTGGAGAATAATCACCAAATGTTAATTGCAACCGTTTCAGAGTAACCCTCGTATATATATATATATATATATATATATATATATATATATATATATGTATATATATATATATATATATATATATAGCTCGGCAAAAAAAGGATTTTTGAATTAATTAAATAAATTTAAAATTTTAATAAAAGGAATTTGCATAGTTCTCAATATATATTGAATCATTAAATTTTTGTACAGAATAGAATTGTCTCAATCCCAAATTAACATACACTATCTTCTTTTCAAAGTACAAAAAAAATAAATTTATTTTTACTATGTACTTTAAATTAACTGCTAAATTTTAGGAAAAATAACTACAACCAAAACCATAACCATTTATATATTTTAAATTAATTACAATTAAATTTTGACTTCAATGCAGTCAAAACTTACTTTATTCCTTGGGATTATGTTTCAAATTTGCCGACCGATGGCTGAGTGGTAAGTACTCCTGACTCTTGAGCTGTGGGTCCCAGGCTGGAATCCTGGTTTGGGCATGGATGATACTTTCTTTCTCTGTTCTCTCTGTGTTTCTCTATCCTTTCTTCTGTGATAATGTATGCATGTGGTCCACCCTATAAACGGGTTTGTGGTGATATGGCGCGGGCAACGCTACGCGAATCCATAACTTGGTTCACAGGTGCCCGTGGTAACGATAAATGAGTAGCAGTTTCTGGCCTTGTTGTGCCACAGGGTTCGTCACCCAAGTGCCCGCCGTTGAAAAAAAAAAGGTTTAAAATTTAGATACGAAGACTAAATTTTAACTTAATAAATAACTTGAATTAAAACATTCAAGTTATTTATTAAGCTAAAATTTAGTCTTCGTATCTAAATTTTAAACCTTTTTTTTTACAGTTCTTTTAACTTTTCTATTTTATCCTCATGGCATTAAACTGTGATTTCTCTTTTTAACCTAACAGAAAAACATTTATTTCACTTATTAAGCATATAAAAGCTTTTATTTAAAGTTTTCCTTTCATAATAGGAGTTGTTAAGATATATTTTATGTCACAAGGTGATAGCAACTCTACATGCTTGGGAATCTTGTAGTCTTGATAGAATAAACTTCAGACGTGCTTAAAGCTGAATATTTACCATTCTGATGTTCAATTAAGTGGCTCATTGATTAGATTTCCCTAAATAATTGCTTCATTTTCATTCTCCAAAATGTGGTTCAAGATGCACTTTAAATTGAAAATATAGTCGAATAGCATTTAAAAGAAATTACAATAAAATACACTGCTCAAAACAATTAAAGGATATTGTAAGTTTTACATAAAATAAAGATATAAACGAAATTTTTATTTGCTGAAAACGGAAGAAGAGATTCACAAATGAAAATTTTTCTGGTTTTCAAACTGTGGAGTATGCTAATTTTGAGTTCCAGGTCAAAAACGTTATTTCAGCGGCAGTAAATGAAAATTGACTTTCAACTGAATAAAAGACAATGAATACAAGGATGATCGGTATTCAGTGACTACTTTGTTTCGATGAGTACGATGTCTCAGCGAAGTCATTTAACCGATTCAGAAGCTTGGAGAGTTGTTGGTAGGTTAGAAGGGGGCCAAACTCAAGCTGGAGTAGCGCCAGCCATTGGAGTGTCACAAAATGTGATTTCCAGGATCTGGAACCGTTTTTTGGAGACTGGAAGTGCAGGCCGAAGACCAGGGCAAAGTCGTAGACGGGCAATAACACCCAATGAATATCAATATTTAGTGTTAACAGCTCGGAGACACCGAAATATGAACGCTACTCTTCTCCTACAACACCTTCGTTCGGCTACTGACACCACGGTTTCAACTCAGACTGTCCGAAACCAGCTCCATGGTTTAGGTCAGTATGCTCGCCGATCGTTGGTATGCGTTAAACTAGGCATCGTCGTGATCTCAGGGAGTGGGCAACAGAGCATGTGAACTGGAGGAGAAATGAATGAAGCAATGTTCTTTTTTCTGACGAGTCCCGTTTTCCTGTTCATCCTGATAATAGGCGTATTTTCATCTGGAGGGACCGTGACAGTAGGAATAATCCAGCGTTTTCAGATTTGGTGGTGGGGGAGTGTTGGTGTATGGTGGCATCTCCATTGACGGGCACACAGAACTCTATATCATTCGAGATGGACCTCTGACTGGTCGCCGATATAGGGATGGGATCCTCAAACCTATTGTAGTCCCTTACGCTGCAGCAATCGGAGATGACTTCATTTTAATGGATGATAACTGCAGGCCACATCGTGCTAACCTGGTGGAGGATTTCCTTTTCAAGGAAGGAATCGTACGAATGGAATGGCCAGCGTGTTCTCCAGACATGAATCCAATAGAGCACGTTTGGGACGCTCTAGGAAGACGAATTGCTGGCCACCTGCCGCCCCCACAAACTCTCCAAGAACTGGAAAGAGCTTTTCTGGAAGATTGGGATAGAATACCCCAACTCGTGATTAACAGCCTCATTGACTCAATGCCTCAAATGGGTTCAACGTTGATGGCCGTCTGTAGAAACCATACCCCTTACTGAAAATGACTTCCTTTGAAGACAACACCTTTTCTTATTCTTTTTTTCTCATATTCACAACTTGTGTTTTTTTCCTTTTGTACACAAATGCGCAATAAAATGCTTTTTTTCTGCCAAATATGAGTAATTTATCCTCCTATAACCTACTACGTCTGTCGACCACGTATCAATCAGCTAAAAAGTTTCCCAGCCACAAGATCCACCTAAAACCGCAATATCCTTTAATTGTTTTGATCAGTGTAAATAACTAAAACTTAAAAAAGTGAATCGTTATTTTTAGTTGAGCTTTGATAACTGCAACTGTGAAAAGATGACTGCAATCATTTTTCAAAACTTTTTGGGTTGATCTTCCATACCCGCGGTAATCCATAAATTTGGCAATCATTTTCAATTGACGCGATATTTCTTGTATGTGGTTTTCGGTATTTTTTACGGCAAACATGTGAATATTGTTCGCATCCGTTATTTGTAGCCAACCATTTGGTTAGTTGACGTTTTTTTTTTTTTTTTTTTTTTTATTCACTGAAATTTAATTTTGCTTTTCTTTTTCCAATTTCTTATAGTTTCTTTTTAAATCAATTAATAATAATTTATTTTTAAATCGATCATCAATAGATTTTTTTAAATAAATTATTATTAAGTCTAATTTTGTTGTTTTATGTTTGCATTCCGTTTTATGAAATCTCCGGCAATTTTCAGTGGGTGATATTCTTGTCGTCAAACGTTAGTAACTTGGCTTCAACTCAGCCTAATTATGGAACATTAACCAGATTTCGTATTTCTAAAATATTCTGATAAAAACAGGTCGCAGTTTCAAATATTGTTCTAGCATTATGAAATCAGAATATAAATTATATTGTGTCAAAACTTAAGAATAATTTCAATTCAATTTGGTTCTTTAACAAGGTTTTTTTAGTCATTTATAATCCGAGTTGTCTGCAGTGCTGATATTTACGTATTTCAAAGTCAGCCATTTTCTTATATCAGGTGAATATCAAAAATATTACAATATTGCATTTCTGTATTTTTAAATATTAATAGTTTATACGCTTCCTTTCTTTTATTATATTTCATTTTGGTTGATATTTGACGCTTACTTATAGAACAAGCTTAAATATATTGTTTAAGTTTTCACAAAACTAATTACAGGTAAAATATGACTGTAATATTATAACGTTTTCTGAACAGAACTTAGTAATTCTTTTTTGAAAAAAATAGGCAATCAGTTTGAGTGTAAGTTTCAAAAGAAATTCACCGTTTGCTGAAATAAGATCATTATTTTCCTAATAATTGGAAATAATTTAGTACAGTTAAGCTAAAAGTAATGATGAATCAAACAGAAAATACACTATTTATAATATATTATTTGTTAAATCTGATAAAATATATTATTGATATATTAATTATATTCCTAAAAATATGGTCTTCTGCTGTAACGCTACACCACATACAAGCCAAATAAATTTATTATTTTCTAATATTCTGAAATAACGTTCGAAAGTAATTATTTATTCCACTGACTTTAAATATTAAAGTATAACTTAGTCCCTATTATATTTCATTGGCTCATGTGCATATGGAACATCTAGTCTCTAATTAAATTAATTAAAAATCTAATACAATATTCTTATAGCAAAAAGTTTACAAAAATATGTTATTCACTTTTATTTGTAACATTTGAGCAACTTAATTACATTGCGTAAATTATGATAATTGTATAAACTATTGCATTAAATCACATTTGTGTAACTTAGTAACATTGTGTTAATTATGATAATTGTATTAACTATCTGTCTTCATAATATTTTCTGTAGTTGATGAATGCTAATTATAGAATTGTCAATAGTCTGTTTTGAAATTCAGTAGTACGTGGACTTGATTACCACTTTAGGTAACAATATTTGTAGAGGCTCGGAATCTCTCGAGCAAAAAACTATTTCAGAGTAACAAGCCCAGACACAATTCATATTATGAAAATTGATTCCAGAAAAAAAACTGACAGTTACAATATCATTATATTAAGAATTAAAAGAAATTATTTAATAAATATGACGATAACCCAAATTAATAAAGGAAATCTTATTCAAATGAAGCAAATTATAAACTTTATTCTTGTACCATTTTTTTCATTTTATTCATTTGGTATTTTTAAAACATAATATTTTTATTTCTTAAACAATTTTCAAATATTTAAAATTATCTTAAGGGCTAAAGAAGTCAAAAAGCACAGCAAATTTACATTTTTTACGAAATAAATTAAGTAGTCAAAAAAAGTAAATTTATTTCCATATCATAGCATATTTTTAAAGATACATTTAAGGTATGGTATGGTTTTGCTCTCTTCAAAAAATTGGTAGTGCGTAAACACTTGAACCAAAACCCCCTGAAAAGTGTTTGCTCTCATCTTATTATCTGCCCATGAGATTTTTCCTTTATTTTTTATTTACAGAGATTGATGGTCTAAGAGCCTGGATCTTAAGTGAATTGTAAATATTGGATTTCAAATCATTAATGATGAATTTAAGGTTCTTTACGAAAAATGGTATCTTCAATAAGTACATCAATAAATCGTTTCTCAAAATATTGTTCATATTATATTTATCTGAAGCAGAGAATCCTAGTAGGACTTTGTTATGTGAGTGCTATTTAAGGAATAATAAATAACCCAAAATGGATTTCCGTATTTCAGAAATATTTTTCTTGTATATACTTAAGTGTACTTCAATAAAATTTATGTGTGTTATTACTATGTACAAACAAATAAAATATATTAAGACATTAATTAGAGTTTTCTAGGGTTAATATAAATTGATTTGCATAAACAATCATCATATTAAGTGTAAATGTTTAGAATATACATATTTTCAGCTCTTAAAATATACATAAAAAGATCAAATTAATTAATCGTTAATAATGTTCGATAAAGTTTCAAAATTTGTTTTGAGTATATGATTTCAGATACACTAGTACAGTTATACTAATAAGTAAATGTAAATTGCTTTGGTTCAATATTTTTCGACAGTTGAATTAATTTTTTTACGCAATCAAAACACTTTTATATAGCAGCGAACACATGGAATTAATTGTGAACGTAATTTAAATGAAGACATTACTTTTCTTAAATAATAATCTATCCCAGATTTGTATTTCATAAGGAAATAACGCTAAGAAAATTGTTTGCAATGAAAATTTTGAAAGGAGCTATTTTTTAAATAAGGAGAAAAATGAGTTCTAATGATCACAAATTATCTGTTTAATAAGACCTCTAAAAAAATCCTGAGTTTTAAAGAACTGATGATGAATATTTGTTGTTATTCACATATGAAAGCTTTTAAGAAGCTAACTGACAGATACCTGTCCATCCATCATTTTATTTTAAAATTACTTTTTAGGGCATAAGTTCCGATTCCGTATGCAAAATTTTTAATTTTAATATATTATATATATATATATATATATATATATATATATATATATATATATATATATATATATATATATATATATATATATATATATATATATATATATATATGTGTGTGTGTGTGTGTGTGTGTCTGTGTGTCTGTGTGTGTGTGTGTGTTTATTTACCGGCAAAGTGTGAAAAAAATATCCAGCTGAGGTTATTATATAAATTATATAGATTTCTCAAAAATACAAATGCTATTCTAAAAGAAATATAATGCCACCCAACTTGTCTAGTGGTCAGCGTAGCTGTAGCTATGGCATGTGTGTAGAGCAAAGCCGTACTTTCACCTTCATGGCACTCTGATTAAAACGAAAGACGCTCCCAATCGACTTAATGCGCATAGCATAGCGAGCTTGGCTTGTCCGAGTGTCATTAGTAAACAACAACAAAAGAAATAAATAAAATGCTATTGGAAAATTTATTCAAAATACGTAAAGAAAAATAAGCCGCCCAACTTGTCTAGTGGTGAGCGTGCCTGACTGCGGATGGGGAGGTCCTGGGTTCGAATCCCGCTTCCGGGCATGGATGTTTTTTCGGTCTCTACCTATCCTGTCTTTGTCCTTTCCTTGTATGAATTGGTTGTGAATGGTTGTCTACTTTATAAATGGGTATCTGTGGCATGTGTGTACAGAGGCATTCGGACCCACACCAAAATATGTTTTAGTTGGAAAAGTGGAGCAGCGCACCCCATAATGCCAACCTAGCTGGCACATAACAACAACAAAGAAAAATGAAATTTATACAAAACATTATTTATTCTTTTCTTAGTAAAGGAAACAACATTTTCATATAAAAAATAAGAAATTATATATAACCTACTTGTTGCAATATAAGGTTCAAATGACATTTTGAATAATACTTCATTACATTTTTCGTGCGAAGACATTTCATATTTTATCTTTTGTTTTACACAAATTTGACGAATCCTTGGCCACTTCCGCTGGACTGAGCAAACGCAACTGTGTTCATATGGAGAGAGCTTGGAACCAGCTACCTGTCTTCCATGTTCAGGAAATCTGCCATTTGGAAGTCGGATTTTAATGACAGGATCAGACATGCGTGATGTCAGTTGGCCGCACAACCCTCCATATCATTGAAAAAATCAGTTTGATTGTGTGAGGTGTAGGGATAAGATTTTGGATCCCTATGTTTGCCTTTTCAGGGGTACAGTTGGAGTTAAATTAAATTTAATAGATGATAACGTAAAGTAACTCAGGTATCTTCTGGTCGACGAATTTCTAGAAAGTGAAGATATTCGCTGAATGGATTGTCCAAATGGATCTCCAGACTTCACCGCTGTACAACATGTCTGGGACACTTTAGAAAAGGCAATTGTAACTTGCAACCCATCTCCAAGAACCATGTCTGAAAAAAGCATTGCTGAATGAAAGGAAACAATTGTCATAGGAAATATTAAAGTGACTTATTTCAAATATGGAATCAAGCTTCTATGGCCTGTATATCTTTAAGAGGAGACCATATCCCCTATCAAGACATTTTCGCGTTCTTCTCTCCAACCACTGTTGCATACCTTCCGGCTGCAATGTTTATTATTCCCGATCATAGGTATGTTTTATAACTGTTGCATGGTCATTAGTTTTCTAATATATTAATGCACGTACATATCAAATTTTATTAAAATTGGCCCAGTAGTGCTGCACATAATTGACCAAATCTGAAAATTCTCTTCATTTTGAGCACCACATTTCAACGTCTTGCATAGTTAGAAACAGTATGTCTGCGAAGTTAAGCCATTTAGAAATAGCATAACATAAATGCAAATAATCCATTCCCAAACACTGTGATTATATAATCATGCGGAGAATACTCATGTCTTGTTTTGATCTCGCATTTACATTAGTCAGGTCACTTATAGTCATTTAAATGTAGTTTATATTTATCTAGATAAATTATGCTTTCTTACATTGAAATATTTTAATCCATACAAAACGAAGACAACCTTTATGTCCAACAAATGAAATGTATTTCATTTTGTAACTGGCTTCCTTCCTTTTGAAAGCTACTGCAAGTATTTAACAATCGACTGCATTTTGCTCTGTGGGAAAAGTCTTTTATTGGTATTAAGATGGATACTCTAATAAGATTATAAATAAATGCAAATAAAATTTCAATCCCTAACATAGGTACATATTGAAACCAGAAATGCAACAATAATCTCCAATTTTTCTCTAATTGACAAGATGGTTTCTAGAACTTTCTACTCCAAGAAGTAAAATTCTACAACTAGATTATGTTATGTCATAATTTATCTTATATGTATGAAGATTTTAACTACAAAGGAATTCGGTAGTATTAATTTGCGGAGTTAAATTAACAATAAGAATAAAAAAATGTACATGTAAATTAAGGACTTATATCATCAGCTGAGACAACAGAAAAAATATGAGAGTTGAATTTTTTTCAATTGTTAACGGTCAATGGAAAAATATTCGCAATTCAACAAAATCATTAAAAAACTGTTAAAATTTAAAAGAATGCTTTTTAAAATTTTTGCATTTTTACCGTCAGTGGTTCCCTTATTAGAAAATTCTTCCCCTTAGAATTGAAAATTTGAAAATACTAATGCATTCACCAAAATACAATATGGCTTTGTATAACAGAAACTTCACAAACAATGGTTCTACATTATTTATTTGAACATTTTATTTTACACAAGCAAATAACTTTACACTAAACCATTCTAGAGTTACATAATTTTGGCATTTATATATAAAGAGAGTTTATTTTTATGAGTAACTGATGCTTTTCTGAAAACTTTGAAAGTGTTTTTTCGTTGTCTTGCATTTTTTCTCTGTATTAATTATTCTCACAGGAAACTATAGCAACGTTTGCATGGGTCTTGATGTGTAACATCCATGTGCATTATAAAAAGTCATGAATCCTTATAAGTAAACAGCATTTCATGTAACTGCTTTTGGACAGAGGAAATAAAATTTCGTCCTAGTTAATATGATTAAGATAAAAAATTACGTTGCAGGTAAGAGATACGAAAGCCAAAAATACAATTGAACAAATTTTAAACAACCAATTAAGTTTAAAGTAGCATAATATCTTATTAATTCTTCTTCCTCAGCGGCATGTCAGCCCTAGTCTTCTCAAGACTTCGAGCCCCAGGCAATCATATGTTTGACCTTGGATTTCTATTTGATAATTTTCAAAGACATGACGTCATTTTTAATGCAGTTCAACCATCTAAGTTTTGGCCATCCATTTCTCCGAATGCTATATATATATATATATATATATATATATATATATATATATATATATATATATATATAACTTAACAGCCCCACACAAATATACCTATCAAGAATTTTTCTAAAATTATACCAAGGTTACTTTGTCTTTTTTTTACATTCTATGTTTCAGATGAACAGTTTAAAATAGGCCTTCTGATAAAAGTTATTGTTAGTTTGGTTGTTTTTTCATTGAAGTTAGACTTATCAAAAATTATTTTCTCCACAGCAAGGTTACAAAGAAGATAAGCCACAAGGCATCGCCTTACATTTAATTTTTCTTGAAAGTGATATGTTGCCATAAATTGTTTTACACCTTGATTCTTACCTTTTTATGTGCTTGGTAATAAGTCAAGGCTATTAGATTAACAATCTTTTAAGAAATGTTAAATTTCTTCATAGCATTTAAAACACCTTTCCTGCTTATCTAGTCATACACTGAGTATTAATTCCAAATTCCTGTTTTTTTCCTATTTTTATATGATGCTGAAAATTGTCTAGTTGTTATGTCCCTATATAAGCCATACTACTAGTCTCCAGTTATTTTATCTGCATAAATGATTAGTCAGTAGAAAAGTATGTTAGAAAACAATTTGTATGATGAGCAAAGTAAACTTATTCCCTTGAAATTTGTATATTCCAGGATATCTCACTCTTTGTTTATCAGATAATACGAAGTTTCTATTTATTTGGGAACACTTGTATTCCCCATGCATGCAATCAGTGTTTATTTCCTGTTCTGGTTGATTTAAGTCTGGACCAGGTGATTGAAACATTTTCAGTGTTTTCTCCATTAACAATGATATTGGTAGTGGGATCAAGTCTTCATTTATTTTTATTCATTTAAGTAATTTGTGGTTCTTAGTGTTAACAAATCCTCAAAATATTCATCTTTTACAACATTTCTTTTATTCAATGTCATCTCATTTTTATTTCTGTATGATAATCTTGGCTTAAAGATTCTTCGTCTTATATTAATTTCATGAAAGAAAACATGGCTCTCATTTGATCCCTTTATATATTCCACCTCTTTAAATGTATCTTCTTAACTATCTATTTTTTTCTTTTTATTAAATCCTTCTTATTTTCTAAATTTTTTGAACAACTTAGTAGCTTTTGTGTCGGATTTCAAAAGATTTTTTATTTTAAGTTGGGTAATCTACATTCGTGATCAAACCAATCTTAACGCTTGAATTTTTTTCTGCCCCAAATTCTCCGTCAATTTTGTTCCCAATACCATTCTTAATGCTCTCCATTCTCATCATCAAAATTTTCCATCCTTACAACTTCATGCAAATTGCCCTTTCTCACTGAGAATTTATTGTAACATTAAAATCTAATATCTTGATCTTTAATTAAAATTTTGCTTCTCTTTCCTTATCTTTTAGCTTTTAAATAGTTTGCTAGTCATTTTATTCATAGCCAAGAAGTGATCCATATCAAAATCTCAAAGCATGCTTAATCACTCATGTATGAAGCATGTCTTGAGTCAATAAGAGTATGGTGAATATATTGTTTAAATTTTGCATACACATACATAACAACATACACACACACATATATTTATATATAGATAGATAGATAGAGAAGAGAGGGAGAGTTTTGTCCGTGGTAGCCTAGTGGTTAGGTAATCGGCCTTCCATCCTTAAGGGTGGAGTTAGATTCCCAATGACACTAAAGACCCACCGAGTGCATGTGATATACGTGCTCGTTAAATCTGTGAAATCGAAAGTCCTGTGGTCGATCGTTGAGCAGTTACCACGGGTGCAATGGTCTGGATAAATTTACTCCCCCTTCAGATCAATGCCAAAATTGAGGGAGTAGATCCTCTGGTGCTGCCATCTATCGGATGATTTGAAGAGCAAAAGTCGTACTTTCACCTTCATGGTGCTCGAATTAAACGAAGGGCGCTCCCAAATGACTTAAATTCGCATAGCCAAGGCATAGCGAGCTTGGATTGTCCAAGTGTCATTAGTAACAACAACGTATATTCTCCATGTATATTTAATTCCACCTAAAATTGATATCAAGAAATTTGTAGTGATTATAATTAATAGAATATATATACTCTTTTTACAAACACAGTTTTTTATTTACTTAAAAATAATTTACTTAATACATTTAAATAGAAGAAAACAATAGTCAATAGAAAGTAATTTACAAATTTCATTTATTTCAAAGTTGGAAACTGAGAAATTTTGTATGTCAATTCAATTTGCAATGATTATTTGTTACCTATATTTGAAATTTTAATTATTGTTAGAAAATTCTCATGGAATTTACTATCGGATAGTATAAAAAATTTTAAAGAATTTATTCAGTTGCTTACATAGTCTTGATTATTTTTATAAAAATAATATTGGTAATCTTGATGTGTGCATTTTATTAACACTCGGTCTCAATAATCTGTGATTTTAATATTAAAAATAAACGCCAGAAATTTCTTTACAAGGAGTTAGTGATAAATTCTCTCGTTCGTATGTATTTCTTTGTATTTGTAACCACTTAAAATATTTTTTAACTCTGGTCATAATGTAGTTATTACATATTGATTTTATCGTTAACAATACACGTTTACTTAGAAATTGTTGTAATCATAAGAATGCATGCTATACGATTAGCAGCAAGAGATGTTACATGACACACTACCACTTATAATGATGCTTGTAAATCTTAGATTTAAGATCACTTGTGCACATTTAATACATAACTTATACTTTCATCTTTATTTAAATATTTTAAAGATGTAAAATTATAAATCGAAAGTTAAATCATAAGAATTAATTATTTCGAATTTATCATGGTAAATATAGTGAGCCTCTTACTTTCATGATGTTAATAATTGATGAAAAATTGTGAAAATGTGTTTCATTACACATTGTTTGTTTATTTTTCACGATTTAATATTTTGGAAATAATATTTGTGAAAATAAGATATTGATTAAAAATTTTGTGAAAATACTAATTACAGAAGAATGAAGTACAGCTATGTAAAATAATTAAAAAGAACTAGTAAGTTTATTAATTAAACACTTACAAAATTTGTTGGCCATAATACATCTTGACATGTAACACCACTTCAAAAGTATTACAGTATATTTTATGATGTAAAACAATAAGTATTCAGAAACTTTTAAAGCGTGATAGCTTAATTATTAAATAGGATTTTTAGTTTTATAAAATGTTAAACTTTTATTTATTCTTTTCAAATTCTAAGTTTCATTAAGGATATTACATAAATATCATTAAAACTATATTTATTACCAAAATTAATTTTATGTTTAAAACAAAATATTTTTCCAGTATTCAATTATCATTTCAAGAATTTGACTACTCATTTTTAAATTTTCATTGATTTTGAAAAACATTCTTAATCCTTTTCAACATATAAAGTCATGCTAAACATTTCTAAATAAAATCTAATGGTTGAATTTTATCATAAATCAAACGATATAATGTAAAAATGTGACGAAGAAACCAGCTCATTAAATCTTTGCATTTTTTTTTATTTTATTACAATTAGATTCGAACTATGTTGGTATAAAGTGTATTCTTAGTCATTTATTTTGTATAACTTTTCCTAAAGAAAAGATTTAAAATATTCAAAAAAATTATAACTCGAGGGTGAAATAAATCACGAGAGAACGCATTGCTAAATTTAGTTGTTGAAGTTGAGTTGCATGTATTCCGAACTAAGAAAACGATTAATTTTGAGAATCCCCAAGGCTAATTTACGCTAAGTTGTTTCATTAGTTTAATTCCCGAATTCTACTTACCATTATTTCAGCTTTAAAATTCTTGAAAATGAAGTGAAGCCGAAAAAAAAAGCCGAAAGCATACTAATTTTATAATCAAAATGAGTTAATCATGTCATTAATGTAATAATAAAAATGAATATATATTGTAAAATATTTTCCTTTTGTAAGCTGAAATGATATATTACAGATCAAAACTCACATTGATTAAAATTAAATGAGTAATTGTTTGAATTTAAGTAATATTTATTGTGATATATCATATATATATTCTGTTTAGAAAAAGTTCTAAAGAAAATTTCCATTTTGGGTTATAAATTTTAATAATAATTGGCTAAAAATCATCTACAAAATATTTTAATAATATAACTAACTACTGTTGATTCCTTCCATTGAAATATTCTTAGTTATTTTCTTATATTGAAGGAAATATTTAGTGGCTTAATGTTTTGCCATTTCATTCAAAAATTATTTTCCTTTATAATATTTTAAATATACAATAGCGATATATTAAACTCAGTATTGTTTAATAGAAAATCTTTAATAGAACTACTAAGGGACAATATTTTTAAATAAAAGAAATAAAACTAATTTGATTTATGTATTAGCCATTAAAACTCAAACTCTGTCGTGTAAAGACGGATAAGTATATCAATATTTGTAGATGTTATTAGTCAGTGCTTAAAAGTTTGCGATCTTTAATATATAATTTATAAATAAATTTATACGCGTATTCTCTTAATAAAAAAAACTTTTTTTAAATATATAGTAATTTTTAGTAATAGATAGAGTCGATAAAAAGAACATTAAACTGAATGTTTGCAACAAATATGACAACAAATGAAATTTATTAATATTTCATGATGGTTGTGTAGAAAATAACCATTGCATTTCTGTGAAAATACATGTCTGTGTTTAAAATAATAAGATTATTTTAAAAACTCATCAATAATTTTTACTATCAAACACTATGTTTTATTAAATTGACAGCATAAATCCACAGTTAACAATAAAACTTAAAATTATCCTCGTAATTTTTACCAGCATTCTTTACATAATTAGTTTTGTTAAATTATAAAAAAATTCGGACTATCAAATTTTTATTGAAATTTCATAATATATTTCCTACTCTACATAATGAAACCGTATAAATGTAGATGTAAAGAAATTTATACTGTAAATTCAAATCTTGGTTTTTTCATTTTATTTTTTAAGCAAATCATAGTTTTGTTGTATTTTCAATTATTAAACTTCAATCATCTGGTTTAAAAAACAATATTTTTTTGAGTAATGTCGTCAAAGCTAAATATTAGTATATTTTGAGAATTATTTAACACTGTAACATACTTTGTTCTGTACATAAATCAGTAATAATTTTAACTACTATAATCTTTAATAATATAGGTTGCGGTTTTGAGGATAAAAGTGTCAACGTGGCTTATTTTATTTGATTGAACACGGTTGCCATCTAATCTAGCATTCAAAACTCTTCAGCTTGGCGTTTTGTTTTTTTGGCAGATTTCCTGCTTAATCTGGCAACCTGGTTTTACAATCTAGCGATTGAGACCTATAAGAATTATGAAAAAAAGTTGTATTTTGAGGCAACTTTAGTATTTACGTCGTCACGAGAAGTCACAACATGTCATCTGGACAATATTTCTTCGTCGCCAAAAAAAGAAAAAAGAAAAAAAAAATCAAAATTTGGTTTGCTGGATTTACCGCAGCTGAGCATTTTATTCTAAATCATTTAACAGAAAAGTATAGAAAAATATCAGTATCTTTTTTTAATTTCTTTTTTTAAAAAAATATAGATTTTAATATAAAGTTTCAATTTTTTTCCAATGGCGAGCACTAAGTGGGTTGAACCCTATGCCCCAACAAGTCCAGAGACTGCTACTCATTTGTCGTTACCCAGCGGGCACCTGTGAATCAATTCACGGAGGCGAGTAGTGTTACCCTCGCCATACCACCACAAATCCGTTTATAGGGCGGGCCACATTCATACAACAACACAGAAGAAAGGACAGAGAAGGAAATAGACATCCATGCCCGAACCGGGATTCGAACCCAGGACCATCTGCTCAGGAGTCAGAAACGCTAACCACTCACTTAATCGGTCGGCTTAAAATTTCAATTGTATACTTGATTAGTATTTATTCAAGGCAATAATTTACTTCAATGTTATTGCCTTGAATAAATACTAATCAAGTCTGCTTAAAACATTATATTACGAAAGCTTTTTCTTTATATGTAAAATAAAAACCAATACTTGTATCATTTAATAGGAATTTCAATTTCATCCCAATAGAAATCAAATGACATTAATTACCAACTGTCTAAGATCTGAAATCAAGTAGTTTGATAGCTCTAATTACTTTAATCACTCATGTTGTCCATTTCAGACATTTGCAATGGCACAAACTTCACTCACAGACATTGATTGAACGATTACTTTGCTTTAGAAAGTGGAATATTTTATTCAATTTACATTTGCTTTCTAATCAATGTATTTATATGTATAATAGTTTCTAGGAACATTTATATTTTAATCAATATATATTTTATATTGTAGATAAGAGATCTTTAAATAGCCATCAATAAACCCTTACTGTTATTATATGAGGGGATTTTTATTATATATTTTTATAGAAACTAAAAGAATTGTATTTTTAGTTTCTGATGATGTATATATGATTATCGCAATAATTAGCAAAGCTAACCAAAAATGCATTTTAAATTTCATAGTTTTTCATTAAATTATTACGTTTTTTTGTTATTTATTACGTTAAACTTGTACTCATATTTATTGAAAAAATATTTGCTATTTTTATTTACATACTTTTCATCTCAAAATTTGCTTGATGTTACGATGAATCATGTGAATTTCATGAATAAACACAAAGCATACATATTTAAATTAAAAGTTATGTTTATAACTCATGAGCTTATTCTGGCCTAATTGTTAGATTGCACTCCTCAGAGTAGAAAATCCTGAGAGTTTGATTCCAATGAATGTTTAACAACCACGCAATCATTAAGGTGTGTGGTTGAAAGTTTTCTTAGAGACGACCAGCAATGGAGACCACTATCTACAAGTGACCACTCGAATGCAATAATATGCAAAACTTGTTAAAAAAAAAACACCAAAATAGCCATCAAAGCTTAGGGTGTCCACGACGTGCTGTCAAACTTAAATAAATTCCAGAAGCCTACTATTGCAAGAGCAAAATTGGCGAAGCTTGTAAACTATCATTGGTTGCATTAAAAAGGCGTAAAAATATGGTACAGATGTCGTATAATCCAAGATGTCAAATTCTGAATTTTTTTGGCGTGTAGAAACGTTGTTAAGATGACGTATGTGATGACGTATAATTCTAGGGTTGCTAAAATATGATTTTCTGCATAATTCTTATAGGTTTCTTTATCTATGTTGTAATAAAAGCCATATACATGAGAAAATTCGCCAAAAAAATCACCAAATTCAGAATTTGGCTTCCTGGATTATACGGCATTTTTGCCAAAAATATTTATCGATCACAGAAAATATTTATTACTTAATTCAAATCCTTTTATAAAGTAGACATGAAATTATTAAGTATAAATTTTACATGGTTCTCTAGTTAAGGAAATTAATCAACACTCTCACTAAATTTACCAATTTAACGTTCAAACTATAGCACATTTGTTTTGAAATCTGGGTAGAAAATTTTATACGCTATTTAAGAAATTTGAATTGGGGCAAATACTTTATCAATACAAAATCATGCACGATACACGCAAACATCACTAAAAATTTATGTAAGTTCACATTTTTCTCCTCAATGTTTTTAAAATATGTGTAAGAATTTAGGGAAATATTTTATTTAATAACTGGAACATATTCATTAAAGAAGCCTAATTGTTTTGGCAATTATGCTTCAATAAGATAAAAATTTAAGACAATTTAGAATCTTCTTTTTTCATTCTTGTTTTCAAGGTATGTCAACTTTTATTATACATGTACGATACATATATTTTATTATACACAGACGATTGATTTTAAATATCATTGTGAATATTCCTTTTAAACTGTTTCATTTGCCAAGTTATAATTTAAATATATGACGAAGTATGACATATCTTTATTTAAATTTCTTTTTCTATCTTACTTCATAAAGTATTTTAAGAAATTCCGCAACATCTGTAGAATCTCAACAAATTGCTTAATAGTGGCACCGGGTATTGAGCATATTACCATGTGAATGCTAGAGAAATGCTCAAATGAGTATATCTTGGGGGATTTCAAGGAAATTTATTTTATTTGAATTTATGTAGTAATTTTAGAGTATAAAAGTTGTGTTATATTTTGTAACAAAGATAGTAACTGCACATGGACTTTCTTCTAACACAGTAGAAACATTACAGTTTTAAAATTATAGTATTCAAATATGTTCAGTTATATTTTTCTTTTAAAAATATTCCTCAAAAAATTTCAGAATCCTCAAAAAATTTCAAAGAAAATTCCATCGTAACCAATCTATTTTCATTCATTAGAAAGTTTGAATAAAAACTATGAATTTTTATTATAAGACTCATTTTATTGGCTGTACTGTCAGTCAACAATCTTTATATTTCTTTTTGCTGTACACATACAAACACACAAATGATAATGATGACTCTAGATTGTTATAAATAATTAATCATTTAGTCGTTCTCTCTGATTTCAGATTCGAAAAAGGTAATGATAAATATAAAAAATATTAAATAAAATATAATTAAAATAATTTATACATTACATATTTTAATTTAAAAAATATTATTATATTAAAACAATACTTTACATAAAATATCATATTTAGAAAACTTTGGATCAAACGAAAAAAATATTAAATTTTTTTAACAGTATTTTTGAAATAAAAATGTTTAAGACGCATTATTTAAGAATATTATTTGAATAAATTTTATTTATTTAATATTTACATAAGTAAAAATTTAATTATTTAACTATATACTTATTGATAAAATAAATATATATATATATATATATATATATATATATATATATATATATATATATATATATATATATATATATATATATATATATATATATATATATATATATATATATATATATATATATATATATATATATATATATATATATATATATATATATATATATATATATATATATATATATATATATATATATATATATATATATATATATATATATATATATATATATATATATATACGCCCGAACTATATACATAGTTTTGGGGCCGTGGTAGCCTAGTGATTAGGATATCGGCCTTCTATCCGGAAAGGTGGGGTTCGATTCCCAATGCCGCCAAAGACCCACCGAGTACATGCGATATACGTGCTCGTTAAATCTGTGGAATCGAAAGTCCTGTGGTTCATCGTTGAGCAGTTACCATGGGTGCAATGGTCTGGAGAAATGTATTCCCCTTTCAGATCAATGCAAAAATTTAGGAAGTAAATCCTCTGGTGCTGACATCTATCAGAGGATTTGAAGAGCAAAAGTCGTACCTTCACCTTCACGGTGCTCTGATTAAAACGAAAGACGCTCCCAATTGACTTAAATTCGTATAGCCAAGGCATAGCGAGCTTGGCTTGTCCAAGTGTCATTAGTAGCAATATATATATTTAATTTGCTAGTTTGGATCAGTTTGGTTGGATTTGGTTTATTTGTCGCTCAAACGTCCTTCATTGTTTCCTAGGGCTAATTAGACCAGAAATATTAAGATTTAAAGTGGATTTAGAATCACTCAAAATATTCAAGCCAAGAGTGGGATTCTAATTCACGGACTGTTGAGTTGAAAGCCTGATCACAAACTATTCTAGTTGGGATAGAAGAAATCCAGTTAGAGCAGACGTTTATTGTAAAAAAACTGGTGGATCATCACCACCATATATATTAGCTTGACAACATCCAATACTTTTTGTGACATCTGTGACGTACACGTAAAAGAAATTGGCTGATATGTACCGCAATTATTGTAAAGCAAAGTGTAATCGATGCGAAGGGAAAAGATTGTAAGAACAGCTGTTTCCAGCTTGTTTCCAGGGCTGGCCTTAAATATGTAAAAAGAAATTCAAAAACTCTTTAATTTGGCCTGCTTTCATAAAAGCGTATTTATTCTTTTTCTTTACATAGGGTTAGTTTTAACTTTTTATTTCATCGCTTTTTAAATGTAACTAAATTAATATTTACGAATATATGTCAATTCCCGAAGATTGTTATCAATTGATCTGTATTTGGTTTCTTTGAGATATTAATCGGGAAAATGGAGATATGAACCTCCCTTTCCTGCTTCTATATAAAAAAGGCTGTGATTGTATTTATAAACTATTTTATATTATTTCTTGATTAAATTTAGTGTATTTCTATCTAGTTTCTATTGCGTTAATATAAAAGGGTCAAATAAAAATTACTAAACCTCTTCTTAGCACAATTCCCTAAGATAATTATCAATTGTTTTGCATTTGGTTTCTTTGAGATATTAATCGGGAAAACTGAGATATGAACCACCCTTTCCTGCTTCTATATAAAAAAGGCTGTGATTGTATTTATATACTATTTTATGTTACTTCTTGATTAAGTTTAGTGTATTTCTATCTAGTTTCTATTGCGTTAATATAAAAGGGTCAAATAAAAATTACTAACCCTCTTCTTAGCACAATTACTTTATATACAGTATCGGCTAGATTACACACAATATCGAAACATAATCTCTCATTTTGCAAGCGAGAATCGTCAAATGGGTTTATAAAAATAGGCCACAAGCTTACAAACTTTTTTTATTATTGAAAGTGTTACATTGTGGCGGCGGCCACATATTTAACGAATTCTGAAATTGTCTAGCCTCTTTAAAGACACTTTTCTAAGCAAAATTAATTTACATAAAAGTATGAGCTCACATAAAACTTAATATTTTAACATAATCTCTTTTTTTTAAAGCACTTTGCCAAACAGGTTTGGATCTTGGATCTGAAATTTTAATGAAGTTTGGCCCTGCAAAGCGAAATATTTTTACAAAATATGCTCATTTTAAATAGAAAACGTACCCCTGTAAAATATAAGTGTTACATTGGTGTTTGACACACCCTTATCCGAATTTTGCAATTGTTAATCCTTTTTTCAAATTTCTCTGCAATTAATTTTAATATTCAAGTTACAAAAATAATTATATGAGATATTTAAATTATCCTTAACTCTGATGTGAGTATTTTTAGCCTGATGTAAAATATATATGCATTTGTGAGAGTTTTTGAATTAGGCTGCCAATATAATAAAACCTTAAGGTTGATATATTTTGTTGGATCAAAATACGTTTTGTGAATTTCAAAAGCTTTCTAAATTCAAAAAATTTAAAGCTTCTTAATGTTAATGTACTTGAACGTTATTATAGCCTTCCTAAATGATATAAGATATCTTATTTACTTTATCAGAAATATGTTTGTCGAGATCACAAGATTATTTATCGTTGAGATTCTTAGTGGGGGAAAAGCATCTCTGCCTTACAAAATATTACAATAAACGTTATAGCTTCATGAATCAGCATGGAACTTCTGTCTTTCTGCACTCTTGGCAAGACAATAAGCGCTTAACGAAAAACAGCCTTTTTCCTTGGCTAGTGAGATGGTACTGTTTTCCGATGAAGTGGAACCGCACTTCTTATAGCCCAAACCATTTTTCATGCTTGCTCTAAAGGGTGTACATTTTCAGACTGAACTCTTGACGAGGGTGTGTAAAAATCAGATATTCCTGAATTCACTAGACAGATCGGCTCTAGAGACAATACATGGCATCCCTCTCTCGGCATTGAGGATGTACACTGAAGGTAGCAGGGTCACGGGTGATGCATCTGGAAGTGGAGTGCATATCGAGACACCTAATAACACAATTGACCTTAAGTTTAGAAATATTGATGGCTGTTCCGTCTTCAGGTCTGAACTTGTGGCAATTTACAAGAGACTAAATTTTATATACACGACCTCTTAATTTGTGTTCAAGGATATTTGGATTTTATTGGGCAGTCATGCCTCTATGCAGCACCTCTCTCATTTGATGAGTGTTGGAGATATAACAATCCTGGATGTAATAAAACTTTTGATTCAGCTTCTAAAAGACATTCCATACACACTCAATGGGTCCCCTGCCATGTTGGTTTGGTCATGACAATGCTAAATTAACCTCTATTTAAACTGAAATTTCCTCAATCAAAAGGAAGGAATTAAGTACACTTTGGAGAATTCCTCCTGCTCACCCGTGGTACTTTGGCAAAAGCTCTCGATGGTGCCACAAGCTCAATATATCTTAAAAACAGCAGACGGCTCTCTCACGCTATCTGAGCAGCCATATCAAATCACTTACCTTTTACCAGGGTGAGAGGCTCTTTTCGGAGTGTCATTGGTGAGGTGCTGTTCACGCTTCCCCCGATCATATTCTTAATTGTCTGAATTTACTACTACAACAACAAAATTTCAAAGATTTAGTATAAAAAGAAATGAAATCTTTTATCACCAACATCCAGACCAGAAGTGTTTTTGTTGATTTGTATAGATGCCGTTTCCGTAACTTTTATTGTTAAGCCATCTTTTCATTTCAAAAATGGTTTATATGTGTGCGAATATGAAAGTATATCGATATTAATTATTTTTCTTATATATAAATTATTACTAGAAAATTATTTAGTAATCATTATATAAAATCATACGCAAACTTGGAAATTCACACTTAAAAACAATTCTTACTTTCATTTCAATGTAAAAAGAAATCAGATATATTTAAACATATTTTTACACTTATTACAATAAACATGTGCTGTTTTTTTATTTCGATTTCAAATCTACATTTTAAAAACACATTTGCTTTGATGTAGTTAAGCATATGTCCATTTTTTTCCTAAAATAATTATCTTAAAATTTTTAGTGGTTTTTCTATCTGTTTTCCAAATAGTTTAAATACTGTGTCGTTGTCTTCGTGTTTAATACATAAAAGTTTGTGACAACAGCGACGTTTCCCGAGAATCAATAGAAAAGCAATGCATGTTTGTTTTTTTGTATATATAACTGACTTAGAATACATTACGCTTTTCTTTATATTAAATGCGAAATATTGTGCTCCATACTTAAATATGAAAATCTAACATTTGATATGTCTTTTAAATATACATATAAATTATTCTTTCATTATGAAGAATTAAACAGAAACAAACTCAATACGCACATCAAACATATACAATTTCTCTTCCATTCTCACTTATTATATATTCCTATTCATTTGATCATGTAATAATTTTAAAAACAAATAACAACTGAATTCAGATTTAAAAATTCTGGAAATGAAATATTGGGCAGCAGTGGATTTTTTGCTCATTGATGAAAAACTAAGATTTTTTTGAAAGAAAATGTTTTTGTCTTTCTACACTTAAATAGATTAATTAATAATGGAAGCAGCTCAAAATAATATAAATATCATTTTTTCGACATCATTCTAAATATAATACACTCACAAAAGCATTCACTTAATTTGCATTAAGACTTTTGATTGCATTCAAATGCAATCAAGAGCCTTAACGCAAATTAAAAGTTATATTAGGTAGGAAAAATTCCACACGGATTACTTCAGAAAGATACTTGAGACTGGTGCCTATAGAGATCACTTGAAACTGGTGCCTATTAATAGCCGAAAAAATCTCTATTGACATAAATATCAGTAAGTTTCACAAAAATATTTTCAATTAGTTCCGGTTTTAGAATCGAAACTAATTTTTGTTTATTACACCGACTCATTAATATTTAATATTGCAGTTTGTTATCCAAAATTGAAAGTTTTTCATTCATAAAATAGAGAAAAAGTGAATAACACATCAGATATAAAATATAAAAGCAAAGCACATGAAATTGAATTTGTAAAAAGACATTTTTCAAAATTTTAGTTCAAAACGTGGAATTAAAATCATCATTGCAATTATTGTACCCTATTATAGACCAGGAATGTTTCGAAAAATACAGGAACGTTGAAAAGTTCTTAAAAACGAAGGTCTGTTGTAATACTTTTGTAATACAAGTTTGGATTTTGATAAACTTTCCTTACTTGTAGATGGTATTGTAAATATTTACTTCATTTTCTTTTGATAATACCACGTTTGAAAACAATTTGAAAAAAATATTGTGTAAATTTTCTAAATTGTATTTTAAGCCGTTACATATGTATTATATATATATATATATATATATATATATATATATATATATATATATATATATATATATATATATATATATATATATATATATATATATATATATATATATATATATATTTAAGATAGTAAAGAGAAAATAATTCTTTCTTTACCGTATCCATTTTAGAAAGAGTAATTAACTCTATTTACATACTCACCAGTTTTTATATTAATCATATTTATATATATATAATTTCATATATTCATCTGCCTGTTACATATTATATCATTTAGACTTAACGAAAGCGTATTACGACATTATGTTGTTGAAATACGTAGTTAAAGAATTTAAATAGAAATTACCTTTCTCGAGGTCTTTACTATGTCAACTTCATTTTGTCCTGTATACTGGATTTGAGTTAAATATTGCGTGTCGTGTTTAAATTTTAAAGAATTCTTTATTGCCCGAAAGATCTTATCATGTAGTAACACACAATTCAAGTAAATATGATATGTACAGAACAGAGCAAAGAGAAATTGTTAAGATCAAGAGATAAAATGTTTAAAAAATGTTAGTACGTATTTAATTAAACGGAATGAACAGAGTGCAACTAGGAAAGCATAACTCGTATTTATTGTCTTGCTGTCATGCACAAATCAAAATATTTTGAAAATAGAGTCTTCTATAAATACCTATAATTGTCATGCAATACAGCATGACACAAAAAAAGCAGACTTAGAGATGTATACAAATAATATGATATGATATGTACAAAACAGAGCAGAGAAATTGCTTTTAGGTCAAGAGATAAATTTTCACCAAAATTTGGTACGCATTTACATATATATAATTAAACGGAATGCACAGAGTACAACTAGGAGCACATAATAGCTCTTTTTTATGTTCTTGCTGTCATACAAAATTCAAACGTTTTTGAAAATAGGGATTCCTAAATATCTGTAATTGTCATAAAATGCATCACACAAAGAGCATACATAGAGTTATCGCAATTACTCAATTGCGTGAAAGTTATTCTGATACGAATGTTACACTGCTCAATTAAAATTTTCATTTTTCTTAAAATCCTCAATTTGGACTTCTACAATGTGTTATACCTTCAGATAATATAAGTAAATAATGCAAATCTGAAATACTTGGATCACATTAGAAGTACCTAAGTAAAATAAGTTTATTGTAACCTGCTCCAAATAACTTCTATTCATGGAATAATATAAAATAGAATTTTTAATATATTTTACGGTTTCTCTTCTCTATAAATAATTTTAAACTTCTATCATTTCACAGTAAGTACAATCTTTCCTGTCTCTTTATGTAAAAGAAACAAAATTCTATGAGACGACTTCAGATTCACAGAACTTTTAACTAAAGCCATTTAAATGAAAGAATAAAAACATATCTAAATCAGTATCATGCAAATAAGCATTTAAAAGGAAAAATACAGAATAAAAAAAGGAAAATTTAAGACAGTGCAAAACATTGCGTTGAATTATATAACCCATTTGAAGAATGAATGGTCGCATGAATCAAATGAAATATTGAAGCACATTTGAAATAAAATTAGCATTTCTCTAAATATAGATACTTTACGATGATTAGCAAGTTTTATATGAATTATATTTTAATTACTTTGTTCAAAAAGTTTCTCAAGCATTATATACAATAATTGTGTAAAATGGGACGTTCATTTATTGAAAAATCTAAAATGCAATAAATATTTTACATAAATTATTCATTTGACACCAAAGTCGGTTTAAAAATGTCATAAATGTTTTTTCAAAATGAGGTGATATGCATTCTTTAAAATTTTAACAACGCGGAAGAAAAAGTTTCATCGCATAACATTTCTGTAATTTTAGTCTTAAGTTTAATCGTCTTTATTGACTATAAGTGTTTCTTTAGAAAAACTTAAAAAAATAATTTTAATAACAGATACACAATATTTTTCCACGAAAGAGCAAAAATTATATAAGACAATAACGCGCTATTTAATATTTTTCAAAACTATTTGTAGCATCTATTATTATTTAAAATATTTTGTCTAAAACATGGTATGTTAACATACATAAATCCATGCATTCATGCGTACATAATTTGTTTTTTACAAAATAAGAGTGGTGAAAAAGTGAAATTCCACTGTCAAAGCCAGAAAAAAGGAACGTATTAAGAAAAAAATACCTGCATTATTAACCATCAATTCTAGTTAGGATAGTAGAAAAAAGGAAAGTATTAAGTCATCAGCTCTGACGTCACTTTATATCTATCTACATAACATATCTTTTGAAGTTACCAAGAATTTATTGTCTGCATGCAATTTTCTGTTGAGAACAATGCAGTATTTTACACTTAGCCGTTTTACAACGTGTATATATATATATATATATATATATATATATATATATATATATATATATATATGTATACTTAAATTCGCTTAGCCAAGGCATCGCGAGCTTGGCTTGTCCAAGTGTCATTAGTAACAACATATTTATTTACTTTATTAGTGTGGATCAGATTGGTTGGATTTGGTTTATTTGTTGTCACTCAAGCGTCCTTCATTGCTTCCTAGGACTAATTAGACCAGAAATTACGATGTAAAGTGGATTTGGAATCACTCAAAACATTCAAGCCAAGAGCGGGATTTTAATTTACGGACTGTTGAACTGAAGGCCTGATAACAAACTATTCCAGTTGGGATAGAAGAAATCCAATTAGAGCAGACGTTTATTTTTAAAAAAAATGGTGGATCGTCACCACTTATATATTAGATTGACAACATCCAAGACTTTTTGTGACATCTGTGACACACAAGTAAAAGAAATTGGCTTATATGTACCGCAATTATTGTAAAGGAAAGTGTAATCGATGCAAAACGAAAAGATTGTAAGAACAGCTGTTTCCAGCTTGTCGTATTCCAAGTCATTCCATTTTTTCATTCTTGATAGACGACAGGAAAATATTTATTTGTTTTCTATTTCAAAGAGACTTGTATAGCTGTTAATTGAACTGATGATCTTGTGACGAGAATCACTATTGCTACAGATGAAATTAGCATGACCGCAAGAATTATAGAGAACGTGTGGCAGACATTCCTTTGCTGATTATTGTTATTTGTACAACGCCTCGCGTGGTCCACATTTTAATCATTTTTGTCATGTTTTGTTTTTGGACTAAATAATAAATCTGATTCGCATTTGTTTGGTATCGTTCTTGTGCATACCAAACAATGTTAGTTCAGGTTGGATTAATTGAAAATAATATCTGTATGTCAAGCTTAAAAGAAACTACCGTTTAGTTTGGTTATGCAAATAGTATTCTTATCAAAAAACCCTAATCTAATTGATTGAGCTTTCCTGCAAAATTTCATGTGTATTCTTATCAATTGTTAATTATTTTTTATATCCAAAGATTAATAATTAAATCCTATTCGAAATGCAGTTGACGAATCCAGAGTTTCATTTGTTTAATTTTGTCAATCACTGCAACATTGTTTGACAAATTATTATTTATTTTGAGAGAAGTTCATAATTAAACAAATGAAATTAAAACATGGCAATTCGGAAAGAAATGTTGTGATGTTTTTACCAATACATGATTTTATTTAAACATTTAAGGATTTCTCTAAGATTAATTTACTAGTGAAAAATAATTTTTTCAATCCACAAAGAAACCAAGTATCTATATTTTATAAATCTTATTTTTACTCCTAAGTAAAACTATATGCATGTACTTTTTACATATATTTGTGTTTTATAATGTATATACTATCGATTTTTTGCTTGTTTTTGGTATGATGCAATTAATTAATTCTAAAAATTTACTTCACATAAACAATTTATATTAAAGTTCCAGTATTCAAATATATCCTCAGAGAAACAATGCTGTGTGTTTATTTCAGTAATATATTATCGCAGAAATACTACAAATTTTTGCGAGGATATAAACGTAAAAATTGAGGAACAGTTACCAAACAGAAAACACTCAATACTTGAGCTGCCACTCCCAGAGGTATCATTTCACATGAAAGACGTTGTTACACCCAGTTTTGGCCAACATGACGGATATTCGGTTGTATGTCGGGTATTGAAATCACTACTTTTAGACAATGAAAACTACGCCGTTACCACTCACTGTAACTTACTCTTGAGATTTTCGAAATCACAAACTTTACCTATCACTTCACAAGTTCGTATATCAAGCCCTCCGCAGAAGGAAGTATTCTTGTGAATGGCACAGGTCAACACTCTATTAACGCTTTTAGAATTGTAAAATTGAAGTAAAGAATCAATTCATCGCGATTCAATTTAGGATGTGTGCAAATGACCTGAACTGCTTATTAACTATAAAAAACGTAGGAAGTGTTTGAATGTTGTTTCCTCCAACAATGGTTGTCATTATATTTTTGGAAATATTCTATACTGTGCTAAATAGCGATTATACACTTTTACAAAGCTATAGTTTCTTCTGAAAAATTGAAGCCGCAGAACAAGAGAATTTTGATTACATAATTCACATTTTAAATTAATTTGGTGAAAGCGTTCGAATAGGAAATGTGCGAACCCATCTTATTACCATAGATCATCCCGTTCACTGGTTTTGGAGGATTTGTGTCTCTTGGAGTCATCCCTATCTTTTGGAGAATCACTGTCTTTTAGAAATTACAATTGACGTAAGTATTATAACTAAAAATCAATGTAATAACAAAATTTTTTAAATAACAAATAATATTTCAATAATCAATAAAAAAAGAAGACTACAGCATCCCTTTAGTAATAAGACTGATAACGTAAAGTGAAATAAATTAGTTCTTTCTAAAATAAACAAGGATAAATAACCCCTTATTATTACTTTACTGTAATGTTAAAATCATTATTCTAATTTGACTACTGAAACCTATAATTCATAACATTTTGTATAATAACTTTTCGATGTAATGTAAGAAATGTAGATGAAAATACTTTGGAAAATGAAAACTATTTACCTAACACGACTGACAAATCACTTCATAAGTAGATAATTTTGGATAAAAAATAAAAAAGTAAATAATATGAATAATTTATAAATTTTTTCTAGTAACAATCATTACATCGTGTGAATGAAGAATTATTTCCTTTCTATTACAGGAATTAATAATATTCTGTATATTTTATGAAAATGTTTATTTCTAAAAAACTGACCTGTAAATCTATTACTAAAGTTTATTTTATCAAAACTCTCCTTAAAGCAATTAGGAAATGAATTCGTATTCAGTAATATTTTCACCAAGGATATTGATGTTTTTTTTTAATAAATGAACAATCAATATTCACTATCGATATATATTATTTGCATAAGAACCTAAGGTGCCAACTAACATATTGTTAGGTTTTCAGCTAAACACATTGTGATTTCTGTTCTTCCCTTGAATGTAGATGCTCTTAATGGGTTGAAATTCATTTTCAACTTTTGATGATATATGCAAGCTCTATTCTGCAGAAAGTGAATTGAGAGGGAAATCAAAGATAAAAAAATGCTATCATATTTCAAATTGTGTTGAACTCCAATGTCTTCCAATCTGAAATTCCTTAGAAATTTTAATCTAAAAACTAAGCAAAAGCAAATATCTTGACTGATATACTAGGCCGTTGTAGTCTAGAGATTAGGGCATCGACCATCCGCCCAAACGGGCTGTTTTCGATTCCCAATGCCCCCAAATTCTCAACGAATACATGCAATATATGTTAATATATGCTCGTTATATTTTTTGAATCGAAAGTCCTGTGGTTGGTAGTTGAGCAGTTATCATGAGTGTAATGGTCAAGAGAAAATTTCCTCTCACTCCAAATCATAGTCAAAATTGAGGGAGTGGTGCCTCTGATGGTGCCATCTATCGGAAGTGTCTTAGAGCAAAGTCGTATTTTCACCTTCATTCTGCTCTTATTAATATGAAAGACACACTCTTCTGAAGTTATTTCGTAGCCGTCGGCTAACGTGCTTGGCTTGTATAAGTATCATAATTAACAACATAACAATAACAAATATACTTTCTAAACAGATAATCAAAAAATAACAAATCTATTTCAGAAACTCAATTTGTTGCTTGCAACAGCATCAAGCTCTTAATCTGAAATATCATCACAAAAAGTTATGTTATCAGGTATATAAAATTATGTGTTTCAAAAAGAAAAAAGAACTTCATTTAAAAGCTTCAAATATGAAATCAATATTTCAATATAAAAGTTTTTTGTATTAGAATTTTATAATAATCAATCATACATAAAAATTTAGCTATGATATAAAATTCAAGGGACATACCATGACCGTCAAATTAATAATTCTGAAAAGAAACAAATAATATGCATAAACTATAAGGGGATATCATTATTCCTCAGCATCGATAAAATTGCAGAAAAAATATTCCAGAAAAAGTAAAAGGACTACTAAAACATAATTTTATTTTTTTTCTTTCTTACATAGCAGCTTTTTAAGTTGAGATTCCCAATCGTATTTCAAATTTCATCTAAATTTGATAACGAAGCCATTGTAAAAGAGAAATCGGATATTGGTCTCTTTCTGGCAAAGATCTTTGACAAAGTTATAATGAAATAATTAATGATAAGCAATAAATTGCCTCATTTAAAGTTTTAATAGAAGTTATCCAGAACAATTTCAATAAGCAAAATTTTCAAACTAATTGCTTAGTAAGTATCGGCAATAACAAAAATACTTCAAACCATTACAGTCTTTATGTAGATTCTCTTAAAAGGATTTTCCAAAGACTTATTAATCTAAACATAAAGATAACCAATATATTAAAAACTTCTTGATGTAATTTTTTCCTTTAGCGAAATAAAAGCATTTTGTTTAAATATGTCTTTTGTGAAAACATTTGACATTTGCAAAACTATTTCCTAAGAGGTTGCTTATAATTTGTGGTTGAGTAACGGTGAAATTAAAGAACTATTACCAATTCCAATCTCTCTATTCCAGAGAACCATTACCAATTCTAATCCATTCTGTTCTCAAATGGAATTCTAACAAGACAATATTTCTTTAATTAATAGAAAATCATACCGGGTTAAAACTTTAAAAATGCTTAGTATTTTAGGATCAAAGAATAGAGTAGAAAGCGCATATTTTTGAAATCAATAGAAATATTCTTGGATTCTAAAGTTCCTTCAACATTTAATGGAATTAAAATTCAATTGAAATATTGCCATTTAAGTGTGTTCATTCATAAGTTTTAATTTTAGTAAAAAATGCTATTCGCATGTTTTGTTTTGGATAGTTCATCTGCTAGTCATTCTAAATCCTTGTGAATCCAAGTATTTTAAGATATTTACCAAAAACCTTTATTATTTTAAGAATTCATCAGTGAACTAAGAATGAATATCTCTCTAATTGTTTCCATTTTCACAAGGTCTGTAATAATTTATTGGATGCCATTTGTGAAATATCAAGCATGATTTGATATATTTTGTAATGTTTCCTTTCAACTTGTCATCATTGTTTTCCCACTAATAACAACTATTGGTTTTTAAACTTTGTATTATGCTTTTTTATATACTTAAAAATGTTTTCTGTTTAGCCATTCAAATACCCGAAATTCGTTAGTGAGGAAAGATTCTTTGTGTAATTATGTCATAATATTTCATCTAGAGTGGTGTCTGTGAAATCTGAGAATATGATATTGTATGAAATAAAGCTTGTATTGTAAATACTCCTTTAATTCGTATAGAGTAACACGCTTCTTTATAAATTTTCACTTATGTTTTGTCTAACTATAAGAGCTAATAAATTTTCACTTTCTAAATTTCATATAAACTTGTTTATCATAATGCATTCTTAAATGATAATTTTTGTATAGTCTGATGGTAAAATAATTTGATGAGAAGAAAAATATTACTTTTCTAATGATATTGACAAAATGGTCACTCAGAAAGAAAAGCATGTTCTGTTTGATTTCATCAAAAATACTGTTTAAAATGGTATTAACTTGATAAGGAATATTTCATATTATAACAGTGAAAAGATATTAAAAAATAATACTAATGATTGGTTCGTTTCTTCAAAAAATATAAATTGAGTGGTACCTCAGAAGAAGGTATGCTTTTTATACATAATAAATATTCGAAATACAAATAATTGCTAATTTAGAAGGATTTATATTGCCAAATTTATAACCATTTTTGAGAAATCAATAAATCTTGTTTTTTATAGTAATCATTGTGTATTTTTATAGTTGGAATCTTATTTTATTCTTAATATATGTAAACCCAACACAAGTTTAATGTTTGTCAATATTCAAATTTTGATTTTTCAAAGTGTTTTTAGAAATTTTAGTTTGTTGCATATAAAGGTAAGGTTACCATTTCCAAAATTTACACGTTGAGAAAAATTTTGTACCAAAATATATTTTTTCTGTAAGAAAGAATAAAGATATCACAGAAATTATTAACAAATATAAAACATAAAATCATTTGCTATACATTTCAGTTCATAATACTCTGATGATTGTAAAAAGGTTCATATTATCATTCTTCATGCATATAAAAAGAATAAAATAAATCCTTTTATATAAATGAAAAAGGAATTCTAATGCAAATATTACCAGTGAGCTTAGTTTGCTAAAAAAAAATTGTAAACACGGCAGTATTTCTCTTTATCATTTCGAAATTTCGTTCGTGTATGAAACATTTTGAAAAAAAAAATAATATATCATAATCTAATATTCCACCTTAGTTTTAATTCTTGATTTTCCAATTAGTCATACTTCTAGAATGAGAATATATGAAATATGAAAATCTAACATTTGATATGTCTTTTAAATATACATATAAATTATTCTTTCTTTATGAATAATTAAACAGAAACAATCTCAATACGCACACCAAACATATACAATTTCTCTTCCATTCTCACTTATTATATATTCCTATTCATTTGATCATGTAATAATTTTAAAAACAAATAACAACTGAATTCAGATTTAAAAATTCTGGAAATGAAATATTGGGCAGCAGTGGATTATTTGCTCATTGATGAAAAACTAAGATTTTTTTTGAAAGAAAATGTGTTTGTCTTTCTACACTTAAATAGATTAATTAATAATGGAAGCAGCTCAAAATTATATAAATATCATTTTTTCGACATCATTCCAAATATAATACACTCACAAAAGCATTCACTTAATTTGCATTAAGACTCTTGATTGCATTCAAATGCAATCAAGAGCCTTAATGCAAATTAAAAGTTATATTAGGTAGGAAAAATTCCACACAGAAAGATGAGGTGAAGGATACTTGAGACTGGTGCCTATTAATAGCCGAAAAAATCTCTATTGACATAAATTTCAGTAAGTTTCATAAAAATATTTTCAATTAGTTCCGGTTTTAGAATCGAAACTAATTTTTGTTTATTACACTGACTCATTAATATTTAATATTGCAGTTTGTTATCCAAAATTGAAAGTGTTTCATTCATAAAATAGAGAAAAAGTGAATAACACATCAGATATAAAATATAAAAGCAAAGCACATGAAATTGAATTTGTAAAAAGACATTTTTCAAAATTTTAGTTCAAAACGTGGAATTAAAATCATCATTGCAATTATTGTACTCTATTATAGACCAGGAATGTTTCGAAAAATACAGGAACGTTGAAAAGTTCTTAAAAACGAGGGTCTGTTGTAATACTTTTGTAATACAAGTTTGGATTTTGATAAACTTTCCTTACTTGTAGATGGTATTGTAAATATTTACTTCATTTTCTTTTGATAATACCACGTTTGAAAACAATTTGAAAAAAATTGTGTAAATATTCTAAATTGTATTTTAAGCCGTTACATATGTATTATATATATATATATATATATATATATATATATATATATATATATATATATATATATATATATATATATATATATATATAAGATAAAGAGAAAATAATTCTTTCTTTACCGTATCAATTTTAGAAAGAGTAATTTACTCTTTTACATACACACCAGTTTTTAAATTAATCACATTTATATATATATAATTTCATATATTCATCTGCCTGTTACATATTATATTATGTAGACTTAATGAAAGCGTATAACGACATTATGTTGTTGAAATACGTAGTTAAAGAATTTAAGTAGAAATTATCTTTCTCGAGGTCTTTTCTATGTCAACTTCATTTTGTCCTGTATACTGGATTTGAGTTAAATTTTGCGTGTCGTGTTTAATTTTAAAGAATTCTTTTTTGCCCGAAAGAACTTATCATGTAGTAACACACAATTCAAGTAAATATGATATGTACAGAACAGAGCAAACAGAAATTGTTAAGATCAAGAGATAAAATGTTTAAAAAATGTTAGTACGCATTTAATTAAACGGAATGAACAGAGTGCAACTAGGAAAGTATAGCTCGAATTTATTGTCTTGCTGTCATACAAAAATCAAAAGTTTTTGAAAATAGACTCTTCTATAAATATCTGTAATTGTCATGCAATACAGCATGACACAAAAAGAGCAGACTTAGAGATGTATACAAATAATATGATATGATATGTACAAAACAGAGCAGAGAAATTGCTTTTAGGTCAAGAGATAAATTTTCACCAAAATTTGGTACGCATTTACATATATATAATTAAACGGAATGCACAGAGTGCAACTAGGAGCACATAATAGCTCTTTTTTTATGTTCTTGCTGTCATACAAAATTCAAACGTTTTTGAAAATAGGGATTCCTAAATATCTGTAATTGTCATGCAATGCATCACACAAAGAGCATACATAGAGTTTTCGCAATTACTCAATTGCGTGAAAGTTATTATGATACGAATGTTACACTGCTCAATTAAAATTTTCATTTTTCTTAAAATCCTCATTGGGGCTTCTACAATGTGTTATACCTTCAGATAATATAAGTAAATAATGCAAATCTGAAGTACCTGGATCACATTAGAAGTACCTAAGTAAAATAAGATATTTGTAACCTGCTCCAAATAACTTCTATTCATGGAATAATATAAAATAGAATTCTCAATATATTTTAAGCTTCTATCAATTCAAAATAAGTACAATCTTTCCTGTCTCTTTATGTAAAAGAAACAAAATTCTATGAGACGAGATCTAGCAGCAGCAGACGATTGAATTAGTCCTATTGAATATAAAAAGATATCAATATAACCTCAAACACTTAACTAAGGTTCTATAATTCAAGAAATTTTACATAAAATATTATACCAAAGTCAGTTTTGAAAAAGATTTAAAAATTTTATTTCAAAATGAGTTGACGTTTAAAGAAACGGCATTTAATTTATCGTTCATTCGAAGTAGAAAACAAATGCTGCAGATTGGTTGAATTAGTCCTCGTGATTACAAAAGATATTGGTATAACCACAAACAAAACACATCAATTTGAGTGATAGCTTTAGAGTCTGCTTCCTTATATATACCAATGAATTGGAAGAATAATTGCAAATAAATTTGGTATTTTTTGAGCATATTAATATAAAGTATTTAGCAATTATTGTTGTATTAGTGCAAGACAAGAAACCGAAAATGTTCAGATATATTTAGATTATTTTTAAAATAACGTTAATTCCAGGTTTTGAGTAATCAAGTGCCTTATTATTTTTTCTTGAAATGTAATTTTATGATATTCTATTAGTTTAGTTTGCTTCAAAGCCGAGGAATTTCGAGGGATTTCTATATTACCTTATTTTCTGTGTTCAATTGGGAAATTAATATATTTCGCATAATCTAAAACATTCCGACATTTAATATTCAAGCACTTTGGATTTCTGATTTCTAGTTGCTTATGCAACTAAAGTATATGTTAAAATCTATTAAATTTAGAATAAAATATTGAAGTTTTTTCTTGAATAATATTTTGAAGAGTTTTTGTAAAAAGAATAATTTTAAATTAAAAAATTTAAATACAGCACTCCTATGATGACTCATTCCTTTCATTCCTTAGATTTTCCCGTTTATAAGCAAAGAATTGATACTCTAATAAGTAGATAGCAAAAGTATCAAAAGTGACACATGTATTTTACAAGATTGAGAATTAATTGACAACTACCTTAAACGGCGTCTTTTGAGGTTTCATTCATTCAACCTTCTGAAAAACTTTCTGATCTTGGTCCCACACGTTGCTTTCAGACTGACTTTCTGTCAAACGCTATATCTAGATAAAAAAAATTATGTACATGATAGTTGGTTACGTAACTCAAATATGAATTAATCAAAAACATATTCTGTGACTTAAGTTTCGGAAATGTTAGAGTATAAATTCTGAAGTATTAATTATATAACGAGCATTGTGTTTAAATAATGTAACCCAGAAGAAATACCCTTAATCAAGGAAGGGAAATCTTACGTACCCTTCCAAAATAAAAGCATATCAGTCGCTGGCGAAGCAAATTCTAAAGCATACTCTATTTATCATGAACGTTGTAGGCATTTAGCAAATTTTATACTTCTTGAGATAGGAATACCCTGTTTTATGTTGTTCATTTCATCTACAACGCGAGGATTAACTATAGTTATATCCGTGTATAAATTACTTTGGCATACGAAATCGTAATTGAGCTACTTTCTCTCTATCATGAATATTTCTAATTGAGATATTTTCACCAATCATTATCAGAGTATAGAAAAGTATAGTAAGTAGAAAAGTACAGTAAGTATAGAAAATGGAAGCGAAGGGGCATAACACTACAACAAAAATCTATTATAATCAGCTCTGGGATGGAAGTAGATATTACAACTAAGATTCGTGCACTCACAGTAAATAAATTACTTATATTGGGTAGAGATACACTTTATATTCTTACGACAATCTTAATCACTAACCTATTTTTATCAATATTTAATAGCTCTTATTTGCAAATTTTAACGTTGAAATAATCACTTTTAAGTATTTACTAAATAGGAGTCTGCAGAGATGAAACATTGAAGTTTTTACCACGTACAAATACGAAAGCAAATAATAAAGCGATTAAGTGGTTGTACCAGTTTTTTTGCAGAAAATATTTTTATAAATAAGTTGATTTCTTACGTTTTGTTGTCTAATTTTCGTTTTTTGACACGTCAAAAGAGATGCAATAGAATATTTAATAACATTCTGTTGTATTAAATGCTGTATGAAGTATAGGATTTTCGGTGCTGATGCTCTGCTCTATATGTGACGTCTTTTATCCATTCCCCAGTAATTCCAAGCGCTTGAATATTATTATTGATTGCCGTTAGGAAAGGATATGTAATGCGGATGGATCATTTGTTGCTTTTTTCTTTTGACATGTGTGCGGCATACTCTATGGGTAAATTTTTTCTTGATTGCAAAGAATATCAGAGATTTACATTTGATAAGTAATCTACTATTTAATTTCCAAAAAAAATATCCTTTTCCAATTGTGTTAATATTTTTTATTCAAGACAGAAGCATTGCAACAACTCGTTGTGACTTAATTAGTGGTTCAGCTCAAAATAAGCCGAAAAAGTATAGAATGCTGTTTTTATTTCTTTTAAATAGTATTATATGTCAAATAATTGCGAATGAACAAATTAAAAACAAAATTCTTCATGAATAAAAACATGAAATGTGAAAGACTGTGTTAAATGTTTACTTAGTTGGGATTGTTGATTGGATAGTAGGCATAAAATGTATAACAGTTCTTTACCGAAAATCAAATAGTTATTTTAATTAATATTGCAAAAAATAATATAGTTAATGCATTTAAATTAGCTAAATAACCGTACTTCTGATATATCATCACCTTTCTATTTTCAATTTTATTGTCTATAAATAGGTTTACATATAAATGAATAATTAGTAACTGCAGGACCACAACAACAATGGCGAAAAGAATACCTCTTTCTATAAAAAAATTTTGAATTATTCATACGAATAATATTACCGTCAGTGAAAGTACATGGATCTTTCATTTATCAATTGTTGGTTCTTTCATTTATCAATTTAGCATATTGCTGTTTAAAATTTGATATATGATTCTTTAGTGAAAATAATTAAAATCACAATATCAATTATGAATAATTTTCGTGATAAATATTGGACTATTTATTACTTAACTTTCGTTTTCTATAGTTTCGATTTCAAGAAGCTACGTATATTTATTAAGCGTTAAATGGCTTAAGTCATTTTTTCTTGCTTTTAACTAATTTTAAATAATGTCTCAACCACCTGTTATGGAAGATAATACTTCTATAAACAAAATTGCATTACTCTTATTAGCAATTTGACGAGGAAATGCACCGTTTTGGAGGGGCCAATGCGGTAGTGCTTTTGATTTGAGTAAATTGCTCAAGATGAAACCAAATATGCTGCTTAAGTGTGTTCTCTAGATTATGAAACTTACTCGAAAGTGCTGGATATTATTCTCTGACTCCCCATGCTATAGATAAATACAAAACAACTTCGAATAGTCTCATTAGGGAATTTGCTGATTCCTAAAATAAAAAATTAATAACTGAGTTACAACCGGGAGATAACAAGTCATATCATGAAATGAAAAATTTGTCAGGTAGTCAATTTCAGGACTAGTTTCTTAAAAACTTATGGTTGTGCAACGTTTACCATCTTAAATTCATGCTGACAAAGTGACAGACGTTGCCTTACCTGCTACAATCTATGTGGGGACCGGTGGCGTGGTCCTGTAGTCTAGCAACCTGGACGTTTAGCAGTAAGAGTAGGTTTGATCTCAGCAGTGATTGAGGCTGGTGTATGCTACAATGTATGGCACAGCAGCCTCCTTTGCTTCAGCTCCGAGTTCGATGCATGAGTTATCTAAGCAAATTGCAGAATTAGGACTGCAAGTAGCTCTTTTGTCACGCTCTTATAATAAATCATTTTTTCAGCGTAGCTGATAATCACGCTCGAGCAGCAATCATTATCACATAAATAATTTTTATTATTATCATCGACGTTTTCGAGATACTGCACGTTAATGTATACAACCTTGCAAATATTCAAGACCGCAGTTTGGTGAAGGAATTATTAAGTAATCAGAAAAACT
This sequence comes from Latrodectus hesperus, assembly GCA_037975125.1. Classification (NCBI taxonomy): domain Eukaryota; kingdom Metazoa; phylum Arthropoda; class Arachnida; order Araneae; family Theridiidae; genus Latrodectus; species Latrodectus hesperus. The sequence continues at coordinate 15,168,171 of CM075850.1, read as the reverse complement.
AGAACCCATGACTACAATCGCTATTTGTAGTCATGAAAACTTTAATTCTAAAATTTGTAGCCTATTTGTATATGACAAGAAAACTCACCAGAGTTATTTAATTGATTCTGGGGCCAATATAAGTATTATTCCCAAATCAAATATAATTTATGAACCCCATGCGTTAGGAAACCCATCAAATTTGAACTTTTCGCTGGTAGTGATTCGTGGATAAAAACTATGGACAAAGATTTTTTTCTCTCGAACTAAATTTAAGATGATCTTTTCCTGGGAATTTTATCATCGCAGATGTAAGCACAGCTACCATTGGTTCTAATTTTTTTAATCATTTCGGATTTATTATTCATATTAAAAATAGACGTCTTATACAACCAGATACAATGTTGTCAATAAAAGGCGACTGCTTTACTCAACAAAATTGAAGAATAAAAACTGTATCCGACACAGTTAATTCGGAAAATACTGATATTTTAAAAGAATTTCCCAATCTAACGAAACTAAGAGCATTCAGTGAAAAAATAAACATTAATACAATCACCATATAGAAACTACAGCTCCTTTTGTAGATGATCGCGTCTGTAATTTAAATCTGAAACAGTCAGCAGCTGCTCAGGAAGAATTTCAATACATGTTTGATAAAGATATTACTCTGCCTTCCAAATTAAACTAGAGTTCTTTTCTCATGGTTTAGAAAAATGACAAAAAACGTTGGCACCATTGCAGTGATTATGGCGCTCTTAATAGGCAAACAAAACCTGATCGGGTCTCAATCTCGCATTTGACAAGTTTCACTGGCCGAGCTGGCAGCCGAATGGTTAGCGCTCTTGCCTTCGGTTCAACAGCTCGTGGGTTCGAATCCCACCTTGGGCATGGATGTTTGTAGTGGTTCGGATTCCACTTTAAACCGTAAGTCCCGGTCTAATTAGCCCTCGTGTGCAAAAAATGACCGTTGAGCAACAAAAAAAAAGACAAGTTTTACTGACAATCTGAAAGGTAAGACCATTTTCACAAATCTCGATATTCAAAAAGTGTATCATCTTATTCTCATTCACCGGATGATAGACATAAACCGGTGATATTAACAAATTTCTGATTGTTTGAATTTTCTTTTGTGTGTTTTTGGGGTACATACGTATTAAAGCCACAGCCAGATTTGGCGGCTTTTAGCTGCCGCCAATCTACACCTAAAATTTTTGCGACAAATCATAAAATAAAACTCTTTTTTTATAACAAAGTAGTCAATCGGATTTCGTTGGAAAATTGGCCGGTATTGAGTTTTACATAAATTCAAAACAGTCTTTATTTTCTTTCATCTGATGCTGTCGCCTTATGAGCCCTGATAAATAAGATTCCAAATGGTGGCTTGCAGTTTCCTTATGTCTCTTTCTCCTCCACTTAGCACTGCCCTACATTCTCTCTACTGTGTGTATGAACTCGTATCAGAATCAATAAAATTGTATTTATGTTAAATTTTAGCATGTAGGAATCCTTCTCTTTCTATTCTATTTGTTTGGTAACCTTTCCAACTGTCAGATTAAATTGTGCTACCATCGGAAATGTTTTCAATAATTTTTTCAAGAAGAGTAGAGTCAGTTCTATTAGGAACAGTGACAACAAACGAATTTTTTTGTTTTTCTACATATACTACCAAACACCCACTACTCGGGTAATACTCGACCACAATTATTTTTACGTTTAGTAAACAAACTTTCATCTATTTCTACAATGCAATCTGGTCCATCACCTATTGGTCCACCAAGCTAATTGACTCCGATGCTTACATGATTGAAAGAAGTTCTTAGGCATAAAGTTTCTCCAACCAGACTTTAAAGTTGAATTGTCAGTCCTTGGATGGTATTTTTTAAGACTTTACTCATCTGAAAGCAAAATTTTTTCTGACTGCTTTTTGTGTAATTTTTAATTATTATTATTATTATTACTTTGAAACAATGTGTATTATATTCCTGAAATTATTACTGATATTTACGAAATTGTTAAAGAAAAACATGATATAAAATTGAGTTAATGTCGGACACTATAAAGTATTTTATTTCTCTTTAGAATGTCTATCATGCGTTTGTATGCAGACTTTTCTGGCAATTGTTTAAATACAAAATCAATCAGTATTGTTAGTTATTACAAAGTGCAATTCAAATAGTGTAAAACTTCGATAACTTACTTAAATTCTTTTTATTACTTATTTACTTTTTATGTGAAAAGTGGCGTGGTATCATTTTAAAATAAGGTCTTTATTGAATCAATCATTTGAGGAAGACCTAAAATAAATTTTATAGGCCGCAAATAATTTATATTTCCACTTTCCTGAGTCAGTTGAATTGTGGTATAAATATTTTTTAAAATTCAACTCTCCAACTGGTTAAATTCTGTAGAACACTCTAAATACATTACACCCCTCTTTATTTGGAGAATTGATATCCCCCATCTTTCCATGGTCGGAAAACGAGAAAAGAGACTACCATTAGTTGATTGAGTCTGTCATGGTTTTCAGATTCACCTGATATTGTTTAACTATTGATGTCGATTAGCAGAATATGCACCCTGGTCTCATAACTACATACCAGGGACGCCAATTCGAGTTAAGCCCCTTTGAAAAACCTTATAGTCAAAACCCTTTCTAACCTATATGTGTCTTGGCATCCAAAAGATACGTACAGCATACTACCACCTTAGTTCCAATGGCATAATCGAAGGGACAAATCATTGAAAATCGCATTAATGGCACATGTCACTTCAAGTGTGACTCTGGTGCTTCCTTTTGTTCTTCTGGGTTTGCATTCTATAATCAAGGATGACATGAATATTACTGCTTATGTATGGAACATTTCTTCGTTTAAATATTGATTTTTCTTCATAGTTCGGTAATGCAAAACGGATCCGAGTATGTGAAATACCTCAAAGAAGTTATGAGGAATATAAAGCATATTCCTACATCCTCTCAGGGAAATAAAACTTTTTTCATGCATTCAAAACTGGATAAATGTACTCATGCTTTCGTGAGGTGTTGTGCAGTAAAAAAGCCATTATAAGCAACATACAACAGACCTTTTGCTGTTGTGGCACGTTCTGATAAACTAATTATAAATCACCGAAACAATACAGTCTTGTGTGTTTTGGTAAATCGAGTCAAACCGGGTTGGAAGTTAACGTTTCAGATCTCGCTGAGCCTGTTGACTCCAAGAAATAAGAAATTCATCCAGCTTATGATCAAATTATTCGCTCTTGTCGTCATGTGAATATCCCCAGAAGATTCGTGCTTGACTGACTGTCGGTAACTTCGTTTCCTAGATCAATCACGGTTAAGGGCGTACTGTGGCGACTTATAATTGTCTTATTTTTTGTAAGAAACATGTTGGCAACAACTTGAAAAACAAAAGAGAGATTTTGTAAACATTGTAAATACCACACTTCTGATATATCATCGCTTTTTTATTTACTGTTTTATTGTTAATAAAATGGTTCGAGTAAACTGTATAATTAGTAACTACAAAACTACAACAAATCTATAACTTGTTTATCTTCGAGACTGTTAGGGATAATGTCTCAGAGCTGTAACTCCGCTTTTCCTAGGACCAACAGCCCATCCATTCTATGTCGTGCAGCCACACATGATAGTTTTGAGTTTGGAAGCCACGAATTCTGTGACAAATTTGCTTCAATATGTTATTTTTATTCTTTCAATTCAATTAATGAAACAACATGATGATTTCACCAGTATTTAAATAAGAAGCATTTAATATTTGATTTTAAATTTTTTATTATAGGACAAGTGATTTTTGTCATATAGAGTTGTATTAGAGTTCACTAATTATTATAAATAAATGGAACTTAAGTATTTGAAATAATACGTTTTTCTAAGTGCGAAATTGTGTTGTAGAATTGCAAGTGTGGTTTTTTTGTAATAAATAAAAATCATTGTACTTGTGCCTGAATGATTTCAAATGAAATAACGAATGTATCATAGAATGATTGTAAATAAATTTAAATAAAAAATAAAGGAAATGTGTGGTGTTATTGAAGAACCAAATACTGTCTAATTTTATATAAAATTACATCGACACAACCTGTACTTGTCTTAACAAATGTATTTCACTATCGATGTTTTTACAAAAAACGAAACCTTCCATGGAATAAAGAGGGCTGACCTTTTCTAAGTGTTGCTGCATTTTTTTATATCTCTGGTTGAAATTATTATGTAATTTGTGCTCTATTCTGCGCTCGAATTTCTTCATCTTACAGTAAGCACACTTAAGCATATTTATCGTGTAACGAGAGATTTTGTTTAGTTTTTGACTTTTGAAATTATTTGGAAATTTTGATTTATGGATACAAGTATTAACTTATTTCCATTATTTATTTTAACATGGGAATCTATGTAATGTTTCCTTTCAACTTGTCATCATTGTTTTCTCACTAATAACATCTATTGGTTTTTAAAATTTGTATTATGTTTTTTTGTATACTTAAAAATGTTTTCTGTTTAGCCATTCAAATACCCGAAATTTGTTTATAAATAGGATTGTGCATTTTCTTTGATAACTGTAATTTCCTAATTTTTAAGGTCTTTAAAATAAAGTTGTTAGGACCTTCATTATTTGTCGTAATATGTTTAGTAAAAAAAGTAAACTGTTTTGCTAATAAAATATTTCCGTGTCAGTTTTTATCTTCAAGCAATCGCAGTATACTTTATAATATTGCTTTTTCAATGAAAGCATATACAGATGTATTTAATTTATTTATAAAGGGGCAACACAATTTACATACATACACCTGTTAATAATTAAATTAACAGTTGTATGTAGTATTATCTGCGTGAATGAAATTTCTTACCTGAAGTAATTGCGAAAAAGCTAAAAAGTCTAATGATTACCACTATTCATGTAAAAGAAATTTTGATAAATAATTTTTCATTCTGTGAATTGTTGAATTCAAAATCTAATTTCTGCACATTAATAAGAAGGGTTGTGCATGCTTGATGCAGCATGATACTCTTTTGGTCTTAACCCAAAGAAGATAGTAAAATTTAGTGCTTCTAAGAACCCTCTATGATATAATGTAGCATTGGAGCCTTGATGCAACAGACAGTGTGGCCACTCTTAATTTTCAAAGAATCGTAAAGGCTTGGACGATTAAGTTTCTTAAATTATATTCATCAATATGCGTTAATTAAAATATATTTCTGAATCCGAGAAAAATACAATTTAAAAAACTGAAACTTTCTTGTGAATATTAATCTCATTTTTTCCAATACTTTGAATTTTAAGCTTATTACTTTACCATAATTTGAATACGAAGAATTTTAACTTGTCCTGTTTATAAATAATTACGTCAACAAATGTTCTTCCCTAGTAATCCACGAAATTTAACCATTGATAATTCAAAACTTTATACATGGACTTTAATGCATGTTTGTTCAAATGCTACACTAAATTTTAAATACGAGGCTTTTTATTAGAATAGTCTCTGTTGAAGGAAAAAACTTTAGTTTCGATTTTGACTGATCATATATCTGGTACTGATCTGTATTAAACTGTTATTGAAAAATAATTTGATAATTAATTATACTGTGGAGTTGCATTATTAATTTACAAATACTTTATTTAAAAAAAGTAAGATTTCAAGATAGGAAGTAGAAATAAAAGAAAGAAATAATTATATTTTCAGAATCAATAAATTATAATATGAATAAACAGGGTTAAAAATTAATTATTTTGGTGTACTAAAATAGCTTACAGTCGTTTAATGTAAATGTTTTATTTTTTCGCCTTAATAATTCTTGTATACGAATATTATTGATGGTATAAATATTATATACGAATTCCAAGACAGTTGAACCATACATTAATTGTTTTCTTATTGAGGTCATACAATATTAATAATTTTCTGAAATAATAGGAGAAAATAGTTATTGTTGGCGATGCTTTAATTTGCTTGGATTCGAGAACTGTCAAATTATTTGCCTCTGATTTACTCCACATTTAGCATGCGTCAGTTATTCCTGGCCAAAATTATATTTTATAAATGAGTAATATATTTTTTATATTTATTTTCCATGTACATATATTAGAATTTTCGACTATAATTACATTTCCTTTTAATTTCAGAGATATGCATTTCCAGGTAAGCTTTTGATCAAGAGTGATGCCAAAATATTTTATGTCCATTCTCTAAGGTATTTCTTTGTTTAGTATCAGGGTATTTCCTCACTTATTATATTTTCTTGTTAAAAATATTGCTTTTGTTTTATTGTAGTCTACTATAATTTCCTACTTTGTCTACCAGGTTCTAAATTTTGAATTCTAATTTCAAATCGAAAGTAATTTCGTATTAGTAGCCTTTTCGAAATTTGTTACATAATCTAAAGAGAGAAAGAAGAGATTTTTTTTAACTGTTTGGTGTGTTATTGATATAAATGTAGAAAAGCATTGGACAAAGAAGGGTTTTTGCCACAACCCTCTATAGATAAGAAAGCCAAAACCACTCACTTGTGTCTTCATCAGGCGGTGGTTGAAATCAACCTTTCCTTTACAAATAAAATATTCCGAAGGAACTGATTTTATGAAGTTTAAAAATTCCTAGCGATCGTTTTAATGCTTTTAAATTAATTTTGATGTTATGTTCCACATTAAAAATGTTAAAAGATTAATCGCAGCTATGTGTAATATTTATTCAAGTATAACTTACAATTGTGAATAACAAACTTTCTACTCATATTATGATCAAGTCTATGAAATTTTATTAAATAGTGGATTTTAAGCTTTTGTTTAGCGTACTTTCAAAAGAAATATTTACCTGTGGTAATAATTAATTTAATTATTCTACATATAATAAAATTATTTTTCAGCAAAGTGTGTATATACAGATATTAAGCAATTAATGTGCCTTTTTTTAAAGTTCAAGCAAAATATTTTGGGTGTTATGTTTTATTTTAAAATAATTATTAGCAACGTAGTATATTATGAATTAAAAATAAATTATTTAAAATCTTATTAAATGCAATACTCATGATTAATTTATTAGCAAAATATATGTGTATGATAGATTTCAAACAATTAATTAATTTAATGAGTGGTAATTATTTTGTATAGATTGAAACTGAAAAGACAAACAGCGAAATCGAAAATAATTTATTAATATTATACTTTTTATATTTCTTCTAAAAGCAATACATAAATTTAATTTGAAAGACAAACAATGACATAAAAATTTTATATAAAAAATAAGGCAATTTTAACATTTTGAAATGTCATTCACACATTGACTAAAATTTTTTATATATTTTTATAGGCATATTTTTAATAAAACTATTTGCAATCAGATTTTCATCAATAAAAAGAGAAGCCCATAAGTTTGGATGTGGATTACAGTCAATATTTAAAAATATAAAACTGCTTTTTCTATTAGCTGCAGTGCAAAAATCCGAAATGTCTATATTTTTCAAGCATTTTTTTCCGTTTCTTCTAAATATGCAAAATAGTATTTCTTTTATATTACAAGTTACTCTTTTTACTTTGAGCAATGGTTTCAAATAGTTGAGAATTTTCACGTCTTCCTGTTTATTTGACGGATTAATTTGTTAAATGTTTTAGGCATCCATTAAAGAAACAAGGTAGAGCATTAGGGTGTAATTTCGGATATTCTTGGCTCATGACTGTTCTATTATCATTTTTCTCATCGAAAGCTTCACTAGTTCTGAAAATATCACTTAGTTTGAAATTCAGTTCACAAACCTAGAAGTAAAATTTAAAGTAAGAAAGCTGATATATATATATATATATATATATATATATATATATATATATATATATATATATATATATATATATATATATATATATATATATATATATATATATATATATATACACATGCAATAAAGAAACGTTAGTCTTACTTTACTGATAATCATTTTCTATTTGATATGATGATTAGGATGCATTCTGAAATTAATTTCAAAATAGCTTTGAGTTTAGCTTTTATTATAGTTCTCTTTTATCCCTAAGCATTTTCTTAGTTTTAATATATTGTAAAATAAATTATTACTTTATTTTTCTATGAAAATTTAAATTTCTATGACATGATTTAACAAATTTAAAAAAAATTCCATAGGAATTCCTTTTTGATTTCATTTAAATTTTTATATTACTCTTAATGTTATTGAAATAAATTTAGAAATAATATAATACGATAAAAACCATGCAAATGAAACAATAAATAAAATTAATTTACTTACCCTGGGATGTTTCTTTACTTCTAAGTTTTCTCTTGGAATTGCAAGCGTTCGTTGATGTTTTAAACCTTCTTCATGTGGAAATCGAAAGAGAGAAACCGTAAGTCCAATATCATAATTGTCTTTACAGGTAGTTACGCAACATTTAAAAGGTATGTTCTTGATTATTATACAGGTTGAAAATATAACAAAATATTTTGAAAAATATCTCGAAAACGAACTACTGCTAAATAGTATACTGTTATGAAACAAACAAACAAATAAATGACTCCAATTTTGAAACATACACATTTAATTAAAAAAAGAACTAATTTTACAAGGAGTCATGTATGGGTTCGCGACAATCTCTCTCGCCTGCTTCGCGTACAACGAGTCTCTGAAATCAAAACAAAAAAAAAAAAAAAAAAAAACATAGGATCTTAAAATCGAAAGTGCCGATGGTGAGACATTACAGACTAAATTATTCCTTCCTTCCCCGGAGTTTTTTTTTTCTCATTCTAAGGAAATCAGCCTGCAAATACGAAAGAAAAAAACACAAACAAACAACAAAGAGCAAAATTTAGTATTACAGATAGCCCTGATCAATCGGACTCTGGCTGAAACACAAAATTATATGGAATTATATAATATTAAATATAAAATAAAAATATATCAAAATAGCACAAAATAACTATCTAACACAACAGAATTTTCAACCTTAACTTAACTTACAAATAGACACATTGTTATTATAAAAAACATTTTTTTTATTATGTACACATGTAACAACAATTGAAATTTGTATTAAAAAAACATTGTAACTTAATATCTGAGAAAAAAATAATTAAGTTTGGTTATTCAGCATTCTACTGAGACTATCGGCATTCTGATGTAATTTGCCCTTTCTATGAACAATATCAAAATTTAGGCTTTGAAGCACCAAAGCCCACCTTAAAAGTCTGGGATTAGATCCTGTATGATGTTTTAACCAAACTAAAGGGTTACGATCAGTTTCGATAATAAATTTATACTGACCATCTAAATAATATTTTAATTTAGTAACAGCAAAAATTATTGCTGCACATTCTTTTTCTATAGTGCTATAATTTTTCTCAGATTTTGAAAATTTTTACTCAAAAATAGGATAGGGTGTTCATTTTCATTTTGATCTCTCTGAGATAAAACTACACCTATTCCTAAATTTGAGGCATCACATTGAATGATAAATTGTTTTTGAAAGTCTGGACTGTAAAGTACAGGCTTCTTTATTAAAGTGTTCTTTAATTCTATGAATGCCTTTTCGCAGTTATTATTCCATATTACAGCTCCCTTCTTAGACTTCCCTTTTAACAGGTCGGATAAAGGCGCAGCAACTACCGAAAATTCTGGTATATACTTGCGATAGTACCCAACAAGACCTAGGAAAGCACGTACTTCGGTTTTGCTTGAGGGACGTTCGAAATCAGTAATGGCTTTCACTTTAATATCACCTGGTGTTCTTTGACCTTGTCCTACAAAGTGTCCCAAGTATTGAACACGAAGTTGAGCGAATTTGCACTTTAGGGGTTTTACAGTCAATTTCGCAAATCGAATCTTCTCCAGAACACATTTAAGATGTTGGATGTGATCAGACCAGGTAAGTGAATATATAGCTATGTCATATAAATAAGGCACAGCAAAATGTTCGTAATTTTTTAATAAATCAGCCATTAACTTACTGAAATAGTAAGGAGCATTCTTCAAACCTAATGCCATTATCAAAGGTTTATAAACACCAAATGTCGTCGTAAATGCAGCATATCTTTGAGTCTTAGGACTCAAAGGTATCTGCCAATAACCTCGTGTTAAGTCTAATAAAGATATGAACTACGCTTTCGAAACGGATTCAACACGCTCTTCAATATTTGGTAATGGATAATATTGCGTTCTGGTAATCTCATTTAACCTGCGATAATCAATGCACGGACGAGGTTCTTTTCCAGGAGCTTCAACTAATATTAAAGGTGATGTGTAATCGGATTCCCCTGGTTCCACCACCTTCAATTTCAACATCTTGTCTACTTCCGATTTCAGAATTTCTGTCTGTCGTGGGGACATTCGATATGGTTTAGCTATAATAGGTTTATTAGATTCTAATTCGATGTCAAGTTCAGCCAGTTCTGTACAACCCGGTTCATTTGAAAAAATATCAATAAATTGAATCAAAAGTGTACTCAATTGTTTCTTCTGATCGTCCTCTAACTTTTCATTAAAACAGCTTTCAGGAAAAGTCTCTAAAAGGGTAGATGAATTAATTCAAAACTTGGGATATCTTATTTCTCAGAATCAATATCTTCATTATCAGAATTAGAGGTAAAAATTAAATTAACATCTTCTGGACGCTGAAAATAAGGTTTTAACATATTTATATGGTATATATGTAATTTTTCCTTATCGGGAAATTGTATTACGTAATTTGTGTCCGATAGTCGTTTTACTACTTTTCCTGGACCTATCCAATAAACAGAAAATTTGTTTGATCTAGAAGGTGCAACAACTAACACAAGATCATTTTCTTTCAATTATCTCTTCGTAACCTTACGGTCATACCAAAGTTTCTGTTTTTCTTTAGCCTCTGTCATATTTTTCACAGCTAATTCTTGGCATCTTTTCATTCTATTTAAAAGATTAAAAACGTAAGCAATCACACTATCTTCTTCAATGGTTTTACCAGTTAGATTTTCATATAATAGTGTTACGGGTGTTCTTAAGTTCCGACATTGGACTAATTCTGCAGGAGAATATCCAGTGCTATCATGAATGCAAGTTCTAAGAGCAAAAAGTGCCTGAGGTAAAATCTTCTCCCAATCTGTACCTTTTTCTAAGCAAAGGACTTTCAGTATTCTCTTTAAAGTTCTACGCAATCTCTCAACAGGATTGCTTTGGGGATGCTAAACGGAACTATGCACAACTTTAATACCAAATTTTTCTAAAAATTCTGATGTCAGGACATTAATGAAAGATGCTCCTTGATCACTTTGCAACTCCCTAGGAAAACCTATGCGGCTAAATATCTGAAGAAAAGCATCAATCACAGTAGTAGAACGTATATCTGGTACTGGGATGGCATCTGGATACTTGGATGACATGCAAAATGGCTGTTATAATATACCGGTTACCACAGGAAGTTATAGGTAAAGGACCACATGCATCAACGTTAATTCTTGTAAATATTTCCGGAATTACTGAAACCAGTATCAAAGGAGCCCTTTTCTTATCTTGAGGCTTTCCTACTCGTTGACATTTGTCACAAGATTTAACAAAATTTTCAATTTCTTTAAAGCTGTTAGGCCAGTAGAAAGTTTTGCACAGCATATCTTTTGTTTTAGTTATATACCTAAATGAGCTGCAGTTATCTCATAGCAGATCCCTTTTAGTTGGTTGCGAAACTTCTTGGGCACAACTAATAATCTTCTTACAGTTCCATCATTGTCCATTTTATTATAAAACAACATTTGATTTATTATAATATATTTATTGTCTTTTGAAGATTGTCGTTTAGCTTGCTCAAAAAGAGGTTTCAAATCTTCGATAATCTTCTTAAAATCCATCCCTTCAACTTTCATAAGGTTACTTAACAAATGAGCATTTTGCAATATTCCAATATAAAAATTATTTGTATTGCAATTTTATAATAATCAATCATACATAAAAATTTAGCTATGATATAAAATTCAAGGGACATACCATAACCGCAAAATTAATAATTCTGAAAAGAAACAAATAATATGCATAAATTATAAGGAGATATCATTGTTCCTCAGCGTAGATGAAATTGCAGAAAAAATATTCCAGAAAAAAAAAAGGATTACTAAAACACAATTTTTTTTCTTACATAACAGCTTTTTAAGTTGAGAGAAAATGTTGAGATTCCCAATCGTATTTCAAATTTCATCTAAATTTGAAAACGAAGACATTCTAAAAGAGAAATCGGATATTGGTCTCTTGCTGGCTAAGATCTTTGACAAAGTTTTAATCAATGAAATAAATAATGATAAGCAATAAATTGCCTCATTTAAAGTCTTAGTAGAAGTTATCCAGAAAAATTTCACTAAGCAAAATTTTCAAACTGATTGCTTAGTAAGTATCGGCACTAACAAAAATACTTCAAACCATTACAGTCTTTATGTAGATTCTCCTAAAAGGATTTTCCAAAGACTTATTAATCTAAAATTAAAGATTACCAATATATTAAAAACTTCTTGATGTAATTTTTTCCTTTAGCACAATAAAAGCATTTTGTTTAAATATGTCTTTTGTGAAAACATTTGACATTTGCAAAATTATTACCTAAGAGGTTGCTTACAATTTGTGGTTGAGTAACGGTTAAATTAAAGAACTATTACCAATTCCAATCTCTCTATTCCAGAGAACCATTACCAATTCTAATCCATTCTGTTCTCAAAGAAATTCTAACAAGACAATATTTATTTAATTAATAGAAAATCATACAGGGTTAAAACTTTAAAAATGCTTAGTATTTTAGGATCAAAGAATAGAGAAGAAAGCGCATATTATTGAAATCAATAGAAATATTCTTCGATTCTAAAGTTCCTTCAACATTTAATGGAATTAAAATTCAATTGAAATATTTCCATTTAAGTGTGTTCATTCATAAGTTTTAATTTTAGTAAAAAATGCCATTCGCATGTTTTGTTTTGGATAGTTCATCTGCTAGTCATTCTAAATCCTTGTGAATCCAAGTATTTCAAGATATTTACCAAAAACCTTTATTATTTTAAGAATTCATCAGTGAACTAAGAATGAATATCTCTCTAATTGTTTCCATTTTCACAAGGTCTGTAATAATTTATTGGATGCTATTTGTGAAATATCAAGCATGATTTGATATATTTTGGAATCTAAGTAATGATTCCTTTCAAATTGTCATCATTGTTTTCCCAGTAATTACAACTATTGGTTTTTAAACTTTGTATTGTGTTTTTCTGTATACTTAAAAATGTTTTCTGCTTAGCCATTCAAATACCCGAAATTCATTAGCGAGGGAAAATTCTTTGTATAATTATGTCATAATATTTCATCTAGAGTGGTGTCTGTGAAATCTGAGAATATGATATTGTATGAAATAACGCTTTTATTGTAAATACTCCTTTAATTCACATAGAGTAACACGTTTGTTTATAAATTTTCACTTATGTTTTGTCTAACTATAAGAGCTAATAAATTTACACTTTCTAAATTTCATATAAACTTGTTTATCATAATATATTCTCAAATGATAATTTTTGTACAGTCTGATGTTAAAATAATTTGGTGACAAGAAAAATATTACTTTTCTAATGATATTGAAATATGGTCACTCAGAAAGAAAAGCATGTTCTGTTTGCTTTCATCAAAAATACTGTTTAAAATGGTATTAAATTGATAAGGAATATTTCATATTATAACAGTGAAAAGATATTAAAAAATAATACTAATGACTGGTTCATTTCTTCAAAAAATATAAATTGAGTGGTACCTCAGAAGAAGGTATACTTTTCATACATAATAAATATTCGAAATACAAATAATTGCTAATTTAGAAGGATTTATATTGCCAAATTTATAACCATTTTTATGAAATCAATAAACCTTGTTTTTTATAGTAATCATTGTGTATTTTTATAGTTGGAATCTTATTTTATTCTTAATATACGTAAACCCAACACAAGTTTAATGTTTGTCAATATTCAAATTTTGATTTTTCAAAGTGTTTTTAGAAATTTTAGTTTGTTGCAGATAAAGGTAAGGATACCATTTCCAAAACTTTACACGTTGAAAAAAATTTTGTACCAAAATATATTTTTTTCTATAAAAAAAAAGATATCACATAAATTATTAACAAATATAAAACATAAAATCATTTGCTATACATTTCAGTTCATAATACTCTGATGATTGTAAAAAGGTTCATATTAACATTCTTCATGCATATAAAAATAATCAAATAAATCTTTTTATGTACATGAAAAAGGAATTCTAATACAAATATTACCAGTGAGCTTAGTTTGCTAAAAAAATTGTAAACACAGCAGTATTTCTCTTTTTTATTTCGAAATTTCGTTCGTGTATGAAACATTTTGAAAAAAAATAATATATCATAATCTAATATTCCACCTTAGTTTTAATTCTTGATTTTCCAATTAGTCATACTTCCAGAATGAGAATAAACATTGAAGTCGAAAAATTTAGTGGGTGCAGTTTTACTTTCCTTCCATAGATTATTTTGAAGTTTAATTTGCGAAGGAAGGATTAATTTCAATCATCCGGAACATTTCTTTTATACCTGCAGTAAATGCCTAAGCATGTTCTCTATATCTTATTAGAATCAAGAAAAGATTATCATGAAGTACTCCTTCCTTGAGTAGTAGATTATTTTAAGAACTTCCACCAAACATTTTTCACTCGATTTGAAAACTGCAGGAAATTTAGAAGTTATACTTTGATAGGTGTACCACACCTTGATGCGGTAAGTAGTACCCGTTTTCCATGCTTGAATCTTCTAACAACTTTTCCAACTGTTTAAATAGTTCATACTCGCTTAGAAATTTTCAATGAAGTGTTTGAATTGAAAAATCGTGTTCTACAGGCGTCTATAATTGGTATATCGTTTTTGATGCGATTGCCTTAACATATCTTCGGAAGAATCAGATTTAAATGGTTTTCCACAATACATCAACCATTCGAATTTCTATAATGAATTTTTGTGAAATATTCTTTACAATACTTTAAATCGTCTTTGCAAGTTTCATTTATTTCTTCTTTTTAAATTTCCCAAACGCTTTTGAGAGTTTTATTAAGTCTTATAGTTTTTAGTTTTTTTTTTCTTTAATAACACCTGAAACAAAATAACCAAATCAAATTTATTGAAAAAATAAGTTGTCTGCTCCCTTTCTTTTATCTTCCTCAAATTATAACAAAAAAAAATTCTGCACTTGAAAATAAACGTTTATTTTTTGAGGACTGTAAAATGACGGATCAACTAGTTTAATTTCACTTGACTCATTTAAGTTCGAAATATTTAATCTTTCAAATAGTCTGAACCTAGTTATCTTAGCAACAATAATGAATTCAATTTCGCATTGTGAATCGGTATTTTCATTCAATAAAAATGCTGAAACGTTTTTCTTTATATTTACAAATGTATAATTTAAATCACCTTTGGGATTTTTATTCCTTCTTTTCTGAAATCTAATAAATCTGCGTCAGAGGAGGAAACAGTCTTCAACAATATGGAAGCTTCCTTTATTTTGATTGTTGATTTTTATAACAATTCTTTGCAACTTTGGCAATACAAATCAGTTGCTCTTAAAGTTTACCCAAGTCCTTCGTTTGAATAAGACTATTATAAATGAATAATTAGATGCCTTTTTTATCGAGTTATTCCCTGATTAATTATTTAGACTCAAGATGCAAAGTTAGGATATCACGAAAGTTTCGAAAGTCCATAAAGGGATATAACTTTTAGGATTGTATATGACAACAAGTAAACCTCAACTAATCGCTAACGTGAACTTTAAAACATTTATACCTTCGGATTAAAAGATAAATGTACTCAGGAAGAAATTTTGAGTGAACTATTAAAAAATATTTCTATACCTGAAAGTCTCATATATATATATATATATATATATATATATATATATACCTGATAATTTTACCTTAAAAAGTGTAACTAAATCTAAAATAAAAGTCTTTATTAAACTTACAAGTAGTAATTATAAAAAATTATTTTAGAAATGATAGCCACTTGACCAGGTCGAGTAACTTGACCAGTCCACTTGACCATGCCTTAGTCATACCAAAAGTAAAAATAAAAAGAAAGAATACTTTTAAGCACACAAAGCAAAGAAAAAATAGAAAATTAAAAATAGCAAAATAGATGTGGCCTCAAAGTGATGAGAATTTATTTTGGTTGAGAATACGTATAATTTTGAATGGCGAGTTTCGGTTGCCAAATAAATAAACGAATGTATATTATGATTGTAAACAAAAAGGAAATTAAACAACGACTTTGGCCCGCAACAGCTTCGATTTACATAAAGAACAAATATAGGCCGATACAAAACATTCCAAATTTTTGTTGTTACATGTTACAAATTCTTAGATTTTTTAACACGTTTCTAATTGTAACGTCAACTTTGAATAGAATGGGCTTTTATTCTTCGTATCGGTACTCAAATTTTTTCTACACAAATGAAAACAAACCGCTGAACCAAAAACAAAATTATAATTTAAAATATAAAATAAAAATAAAATCTCATTTTTTTCTTAGAATACATAAAACAAGTAAAATTGCAAGCGTTTAGTTACCAACATTCACTGTTAAGTGATTTTAAATTTAAAAATCTATGAGTATTATAAATGTTGGCGCATCCACAGGCCAAGGCTTCCTTTGGTGGTGAACAGTTTGTTGACCCCCACGGGTTGGCCTTAAATATGTAAAAAAGAAATAAGAAATTCAAAAATTCTTTAATTTGGCCTGCTTTTATAAAAGCATATTTATTCCTTATTTTTCTTTAAATATGGTTAGTTTTAACTTTTTATTTCATCTCTTTTGAAATGTAACTAAATTAATATTTACGATTATAAGTCAATTCCCTAAGATAATTATCAATTGTTCTGCATTTGGTTTCTTTGAGATATTAATCGGGAAAATGGAGATATGAACCACCCTTTCCTGCTTCTATATAAAAAAGGCTGTGATTGTATTTATAAACTATTTTATGTTATTTCTTGATTAAATTTAGTGTATTTCTATCTAGTTTCTATTGCGTTAATATAAAAGGATCAAATAAAAAGTACTAACCTTCTTCTTAGCACAATTACTTTATATACAGTATCGGCTAGATTACACACAATATCGAAACATAATCTCTCATTTTGCAAGCGAGAATCGTCAAACGGGTTTATAAAAATAGGCTACAAGCTTACAAACTTTTTCTATTATTGAAAGTGTTACATTGTGGCGGCAGCCACATATTTAGCGAATTCTGAAATTGTCAAGCCACTTTAAAGACACTTTTCTAAGCAAAATTAATTTACATAAAAGTATAAGCTCACATAAAACTTAATATTTTAACATAATCTCTTTTTTAAAGCACTTTACCAAACAGGTTTGGATCTTGGATCTGAAATTTTAATGAAATTTGGCCCTGCGAAGCGAAATATTTTTACAAAATATGCTCATTTTAAATAGAAAACGTACTCCTGTAAAATAGAAGTGTTACATTGGTGTTTGACACACCCTTATCCGAATTTTGCAATTGTTAATCCTTTTTTCAAATTTCTCTACAATTAATTTTAATTTTCAAGTTACAAAAATAATTATATGAGATATTTAAATTATCCTTAACTCTTATGTGAGTATTTTTAGCCTGATGTAAAATAAATCTGTATTTGTGAGAGTTTTTGAATTAGGCTGCCAATATAATAAAACATTAAGATTGATATATTTTGTTGGATCAAAAGATGTTTTGTGAATTGCAAAAGCTTTGTAAATTCAAAAAATTTAAAGCTTTTTAATGTTAATGTACTTGAACGTTATTATAGCCTTCCTAAATGATGTAAGATATCTTATTTACTTTATCAGAAATATGTTTGTTGAGATCACAAGATTATTTATCGTTGAGATTCTTAGTGGGGAAGAAACATCTCTGCCTTACAATATATTACAATAAACGTTATAGCTTCATGAATCAGCATGGAACTTCTGTCTTTTTGCACTCTTGGCAAGACAATAAGCGCTTAAAGAAAAACAGCCTTTTTACTTAGCTAGTGAGATGGTACTGTTTTTTGATGAAGTGGAACCGCACTCCTTATAGCCCAAACCATTTTTCATGCTTGCTCTAAAGGGTGTACATTTTCAGACTGAACTCTTGACAAGGGTGTGTAAAAATCAGATATTCCTGAATTCACTAGACCAGGGCTTCTTGAACTATGGGTCGCGACCCCATTTGGGGTCGCATAGCGAAATTCTGGGGTCGCGAGAGATAAAAGTACAATTTAACAGAAAATGTTTTTTAACTTATAAAATTATTGTTATAAAGACAAAATAACAATTATCGTAAATAAATATATTATAAAATCTTCTAGTTCGGAAAGATTGTTTGTACTTGCATTTCTATTAAGAGTATTATAATACTCTTTATAGAAATGCAGGTACAAACCGAAAAACCGAAATGATCCTGAAACCGAAACTGAAATGATCCTGAGAAATATTATCAACAAAATTTCTAGGTAATTGCTGAAGAAACTATATAAACATTTTTGAAACTATAATATATACAATTTTATAATTTTTTGTTAATTTTTAATTTTAGATTTTTGTATGTTTCAAAACGAATTCTAAACTTATATATTTTAATATGTATATGTATATTGTTACCTAATAAATAAATCATCAAAAAATATTAATTTATTTTTCTTTTATATTTGTATGGGGTCGTCAAGAAACTCGCAATCATAAATGGGGTCGTGAATTACAAAAGTTTAAGAAGCCCTGCACTAGACAGCTCGGCTCTAGAAACAATACAAGGCATCCCTCTCTCAGCATTGAGGATGTACACTGAAGGTAGCAGGGTCACGGGTGATGCATCTGGAAGTGGAGTGCATATCGAGAGACCTAATAATACAATTGACCTTAAGTTTAGAAATACTTATGTCTGTTCCGTCTTCAGGTCTTAACTTGTGGTAATTTACAAGGGACTACATTTTATATACACGACCTATGAACTTGTGTTCAAGGATATTTGGATTTTATTTGGCAGTCACATGCCTCTATACAGCACCTCTCTCATTTGATGAGTGTTGGGGATATAACAAACCTGGATGTAATAAAACTTTTGAATCAGCTTCTAAAAGACATTCCATAAACACTCAATGGGTCCCCTGCCATGTTGGTTTGGTCATGACAATGCTAAATTAACCTCTATTTAAACTGAAATTTCCTCAATCAAAAGGAAGGAATTAAGTACACTTTGGAGAATTCCTCCTGCTCACTCGTGGTACTTTGGCAAAAGCTCTCGATGGTGCCACAAGCTCAATATATCTTAAAAACAGCAGACGGCTCTCTCACGCTATCTGAGCAGCCATATCGAATCACTTACCTTTCACCAGGGCGAGAGGCTCTTTTCGGAGTGTCATTGGTGATGTGCTGTTCACGCTTCCCCCGATCATATTCTTAATTGTCTGAATTTACTACTACAACAACAAAATTTCAAAGATTTAGTATAAAAAGAAATGAAATCTTTTATCGCCAACATCCAGACCAGAAGTGTTTTTGTTGATTTGTATAGATTCCGTAACTTTTATTGTTAAACCATCTTTTCATTTCAAAAATGGTTTATATGTGTGCGAATATGAAAGTATATCGAAATTAATTATTTTTCTTATATATAAATTATTACTAGAAAATTATTTAGTAATGATTATATAAAATCATACGCAAATTGGAAATTCACACTTAAAAGCAATTCTTACTTTCATTTCAATGTAAAAAAAAAATCAGATATATTTAAACATATTTTTACACGTATTATAAAAAACATGTGATGTTTTTTTATTTCAATTTCAAATCTACATTTTAAAAACACATTTGCTTTGATGTAGTCAAGCATATGACTATTTTTTTCCTAAAAAAATTATCTTAAAATTTTTAGAGATTTTTCTATCTGTTTTGCAAATAGTTTAAATACTGTGTCGTTATCTTCGTGTTTAATACATAAAAGTTTGTGACAACAGCAACGTTTCCCGAGTATCAATAGAAAAGCAATGCATGTTTGTTTTTTGTATATATAACTGACTTAGAATACATTACGCTTTTCTTTATATTAAATGCGAAATATTGTGCTCCATACTTAAATATGAAAATCTAACATTTGATATGTCTTTTAAATATACATATAAATTATTCTTTCATTATGAAGAATTAAACAGAAACAAACTCAATACGCACATCAAACATATACAATTTCTCTTCCATTCTCACTTATTATATATTCCTATTCATTTGATCATGTAATAATTTTAAAAACAAATAACAACTGAATTCAGATTTAAAAATTCTGGAAATGAAATATTGGGCAGCAGTGGATTTTTTGCTCATTGATGAAAAACTAAGCTTTTTTTGAAAGAAAATGTTTTTGTCTCTCTACACTTAAATAGATTAATTAATAATGGAAGCAGCTCAAAATAATATAAATATCATTTTTTCGACATCATTCCAAACATAATACATTCACAAAAGCATTCACTTAATTTGCATTAAGACTCTTGATTGCATTCAAATGCAATCAAGAGCCTTAATGCAAATTAAAAGTTATATTAGGTAGGAAAAATTCCACACAGAAAGATGAGGTGAAGGATACTTGAGACTGGTGCCTATTAATAGCCGAAAAAATCTCTATTGACATAAATTTCAGTAAGTTTCATAAAAATATTTTCAATTAGTTCCGGTTTTAGAATCGAAACTAATTTTTGTTTATTACACTGACTCATTAATATTTAATATTGCAGTTTGTTATCCAAAATTGAAAGTTTTTCATTCATAAAATAGAGAAAAAGTGAATAACACATCAGATATAAAATATAAAAACAAAGCACATGAAATTGAATTCGTAAAAAGACATTTTTCAAAATTTTAGTTCAAAACTTGGAATTAAAATTATCATTGCAATTATTGTACCCTATTATAGACCAGGAATGTTTCGAAAAAAACATGAACTTTAAAAAGTTCTTAAAAACGAGGGTCTGTTGTAATATTTTTGTAATACAAGTTTGGATTTTGATAAACTTTCCTTACTTGTAGATGGTATTGTAAATATTTACTTCATTTTCCTTTGATAATACCACGTTTGAAAACAATTTGAAAAAAATTGTGTAAATTTTCTAAATTGTTTTTAAGCCGTTACATATGTATTATATATATATATATATATATATATATATATATATAAGATAGTAAAGAGAAAATAATTCTTTCTTTACCGTATCCGTTTTAGAAAGAGTAATTTACTCTTTTACATACCCACCAGTTTTTATATTAATCGGATTTATATATATATAATTTCATATATTCATCTGCCTGTTACATATTATATTATGTAGACTTAATGAAAGCGTATAACGACATTATGTTGTTGAAATACGTAGTTAAAGATTTTAAGTAGAAATTCTCTTTCTCGAGGTCTTTTCTATGTCAACTTCATTTTGTCCTGTATACTGGATTTGAGTTAAATTTTGCGTGTCGTGTTTAATTTTAAAGAATTCTTTTTTGCCCGAAAGAACTTATCATGTAGTAACACACAATTCAAGTAAATATGATATGTACAGAACAGAGCAAACAGAAATTGTTAAGATCAAGAGATAAAATGTTTAAAAAATGTTAGTACGCATTTAATTAAACGGAATGAACAGAGTGCAACTAGGAAAGTATAGCTCGAATTTATTGTCTTGCTGTCATACAAAAATCAAAAGTTTTTGAAAATAGACTCTTCTATAAATATCTGTAATTGTCATGCAATACAGCATGACACAAAAAGAGCAGACTTAGAGATGTATACAAATAATATGATATGATATGTACAAAACAGAGCAGAGAAATTGCTTTTAGGTCAAGAGATAAATTTTCACCAAAATTTGGTACGCATTTACATATATATAATTAAACGGAATGCACAGAGTGCAACTAGGAGCACATAATAGCTCTTTTTTTATGTTCTTGCTGTCATACAAAATTCAAACGTTTTTGAAAATAGGGATTCCTAAATATCTGTAATTGTCATGCAATGCATCACACAAAGAGCATACATAGAGTTTTCGCAATTACTCAATTGCGTGAAAGTTATTATGATACGAATGTTACACTGCTCAATTAAAATTTTCATTTTTCTTAAAATCCTCATTGGGGCTTCTACAATGTGTTATACCTTCAGATAATATAAGTAAATAATGCAAATCTGAAGTACCTGGATCACATTAGAAGTACCTAAGTAAAATAAGATATTTGTAACCTGCTCCAAATAACTTCTATTCATGGAATAATATAAAATAGAATTCTCAATATATTTTAAGCTTCTATCAATTCAAAATAAGTACAATCTTTCCTGTCTCTTTATGTAAAAGAAACAAAATTCTATGAGACGAGATCTAGCAGCAGCAGACGATTGAATTAGTCCTATTGAATATAAAAAGATATCAATATAACCTCAAACACTTAACTAAGGTTCTATAATTCAAGAAATTTTACATAAAATATTATACCAAAGTCAGTTTTGAAAAAGATTTAAAAATTTTATTTCAAAATGAGTTGACGTTTAAAGAAACGGCATTTAATTTATCGTTCATTCGAAGTAGAAAACAAATGCTGCAGATTGGTTGAATTAGTCCTCGTGATTACAAAAGATATTGGTATAACCACAAACAAAACACATCAATTTGAGTGATAGCTTTAGAGTCTGCTTCCTTATATATACCAATGAATTGGAAGAATAATTGCAAATAAATTTGGTATTTTTTGAGCATATTAATATAAAGTATTTAGCAATTATTGTTGTATTAGTGCAAGACAAGAAACCGAAAATGTTCAGATATATTTAGATTATTTTTAAAATAACGTTAATTCCAGGTTTTGAGTAATCAAGTGCCTTATTATTTTTTCTTGAAATGTAATTTTATGATATTCTATTAGTTTAGTTTGCTTCAAAGCCGAGGAATTTCGAGGGATTTCTATATTACCTTATTTTCTGTGTTCAATTGGGAAATTAATATATTTCGCATAATCTAAAACATTCCGACATTTAATATTCAAGCACTTTGGATTTCTGATTTCTAGTTGCTTATGCAACTAAAGTATATGTTAAAATCTATTAAATTTAGAATAAAATATTGAAGTTTTTTCTTGAATAATATTTTGAAGAGTTTTTGTAAAAAGAATAATTTTAAATTAAAAAATTTAAATACAGCACTCCTATGATGACTCATTCCTTTCATTCCTTAGATTTTCCCGTTTATAAGCAAAGAATTGATACTCTAATAAGTAGATAGCAAAAGTATCAAAAGTGACACATGTATTTTACAAGATTGAGAATTAATTGACAACTACCTTAAACGGCGTCTTTTGAGGTTTCATTCATTCAACCTTCTGAAAAACTTTCTGATCTTGGTCCCACACGTTGCTTTCAGACTGACTTTCTGTCAAACGCTATATCTAGATAAAAAAAATTATGTACATGATAGTTGGTTACGTAACTCAAATATGAATTAATCAAAAACATATTCTGTGACTTAAGTTTCGGAAATGTTAGAGTATAAATTCTGAAGTATTAATTATATAACGAGCATTGTGTTTAAATAATGTAACCCAGAAGAAATACCCTTAATCAAGGAAGGGAAATCTTACGTACCCTTCCAAAATAAAAGCATATCAGTCGCTGGCGAAGCAAATTCTAAAGCATACTCTATTTATCATGAACGTTGTAGGCATTTAGCAAATTTTATACTTCTTGAGATAGGAATACCCTGTTTTATGTTGTTCATTTCATCTACAACGCGAGGATTAACTATAGTTATATCCGTGTATAAATTACTTTGGCATACGAAATCGTAATTGAGCTACTTTCTCTCTATCATGAATATTTCTTATTGAGATATTTTCACCAATCATTATCAGAGTATAGAAAAGTATGGTAAGTATAGAAAATGGAAGAGAAGGGGCATAACACTACAACAAAAATCTATTATAATCAGCTCTGGGATGGAAGTAGATATTACAACTAAGATTCGTGCACTCACAGTAAATAAATTACTTATATTGGGTAGAGATACACTTTATATTCTTACGACAATCTTAATCACTAACCTATTTTTATCAATATTTAATAGCTCTTATTTGCAAATTTTAACGCTGAAATAATCACTTTTAAGTATTTACTAAATAAGAGTCTGCAGAGATGAAACATTGAAGTTTTTACCACGTACAAATACGAAAGCAAATAATAAAGCGATTAAGTGCTTTTACCAGTTTTTTTGCAGAAAATATTTTTATAAATAAGTTGATTTCTTGCGTTTTGTTGTCTAACTTTCGTTTTTTTTTCACGTCGAAAGAGATGCAACAGATTATTTATTAACAATCTGTTGTATTAAATGCTGTGTGAAGTAAAGGATTTTCTGTGCTGAGCTCTGCTGTATATGTGACGTCTTTTATCCATTCCCCTGTAATTCCAAGCGCTTAAATATCATTAGTGATTGCCGTTAGGAAAGGATATATAATGCGGGTGAATCATTTGTTGCTTTTTTCTTTTGACATGTGTGCGGCATACTCTATGGGTAAATTTTTTCTTGATTGCAAAGAATATCAGAGATTTACATTTGATAAGTAATCTACTATTTAATTTCCAAAAAAAAACCCTTTTCCAATTGTGTTAATATTTTTATATTCAAGACAGAAGCATTACAACAACTCGCTGTGACTTAATTAGAATAAGCCGAAAAATTATAGAATGATGTTTTTATTTCTTTTAAATAGTATTATATGTCAAATAATTGCGAATGAACAAATTAAAAACAAAATTCTTCATGAAAAAGACATGAAATGTGAAAGACTATGTTAAATGTTTACTTAGTTGGGATTGTTGATTGGACAGTAGGCATAAAATGTATAACAGTTCTTTACCGAAAATCAAATAATCATTTTTAATTAATATTGCAAAAAATAATATAGTTAACGCATTTAAATTAGCTAAATAACCGTACTTATGATATATCATCCCCTTTCTATTTTCAATTTTATTGTCTATAAATAGGTTTACATATAAATGAATAATTAGTAACTGCAGGGCCACAACAACAATGGCGAAAAGAATACCTCATTCTATAAAAAAAATTTGAAATATTCATACGAATAATATTATCGTCATTGAAAGTACATGGATCTTTCATTTATCAATTGTTCGTTTTTAGCATATTGCTGTTTAAAATTTGAAATATGATTATTTAGTGTAAATAATTAAAATCACAATATCAATTATGAATAATTTTCGTGATAAATATTGGACTATTTATTACTTAACTTTCGTTTTCTATAGTTTCGATTTCAAGAAGCTACGTATATTTATTAAGCGTTAAATGGCTTAAGTCATTTTTTCTTGCTTATAACTAATTTTAAATAATGTCTCAACCCCCTGTTATGGCAGATAATACTTCTATAAACAAAATTGCGGTACTCTTACTTGCAATTTGGCGAGGAAATGGACCGTTTTGGAGGGGCCAATGCGGTAGTGCTTTTGATTTGAGTAAATTGCTCAAGATGAAACCAAATATGCTGCTTAAGTGTGTTCTCTAGATTCTGAAACTTACTCGAAAGTGCTGGATATTATTCTCTGACTCCCCTGCTATAAATAAATACAAAACAATTTCGAATAGTCTCATTAGGGAATTTGTTGATTCCTATAATAAAAAATTAATAACTGAGTTACAACCGGGAGATAACAAGTCATGTCATGAAATGAAAAATATGTCAGGGGTTCAATTTCAGGACTAGTTTCTTAAAAACTTATGGTTGTGCAACGTTTACCATCTTAAATTCATGCTGACAAAGTGACAGACGTTGCCTTACTTGCTACAATCTATGCGGGGACCGGTGGCGTGGTCCTGTAGTCTAGCAACCTTGACGTTTAGTAGTAAGAGAATCGGTTTGATCTCAGCAGTGAGTGAGACTGATGTATGCTACAATGTATGGCACAGCAGCCTCTTTTGCTTCAGCTCCGAGTTCGATACAGGTGTTATCTAAGTGAATTACAGAATTAAGACTGCAAGTAACTCATTATTCAAGACCGCAGTTTGGTGAAGGAATTATTAAGTAATCAGAAAAACTAGAACCCATGACTACAATCGCTGTTTGTAATCATGAAAACTTTAATTCTAAAATTTGTAGCCTATTTGTATATGACAAGAAAACTCACTAGAGTTATTTAATTGATTCTGGGGCCTATATAAGTATTATTCTTAAACAAAATATAATTTATGAAACCATTTCTCGAATTCTCGAATGGTAATAATTTTTGCGACAAATCATAAAATAAAACACTTTTCTTATAACAAAGTAGTCAATCGGATTTCGTTGGAAAATAGGCTGGTATAGAGTTTTACATAGATTCAAAACAGTCTTTATTTTCTTTCATCTGATGCTCTCGCCATATGAACCCTGATAAATAAGATTCCAAATGATGTCTCGCAGTCCCCTATGTCTCTTTTTCCTCCATTTAGCACTGCCCTACATTCCCTCTACTGTGTGTCTTAACTAGTATCAGAATCAATAAAATTGTATTTATGTTAAATTTTGGCATGTAGGAATCCTTCTCTTTCTATTCTATTTGTTTGGTAACCTTTCCAACTGACAGATTAAATTGTGCTACCATCAGCAATGTTTTCAATAATTTTTTCAAGAAGAGTAGAGTCAGTTCTATTAGAAACAGTGACAACAAACGAATTTTTTGTTTTTCTACATATACTACAAAACACCCACTACTCGGATAATACTCGACCACAATTATTTTCACGTTTAGTAAACAAATTTTCATCAATATTTACCACCAAATTTTCATCAATATTACCTGGTCCACAACCTACTGGTTTACCAAGATAATTGATTCCAATGCTTACATGATTGAAAGAGGTTCTTAGACATAAAGGTTCTCAACCAGATTTTAAAATATAATTGTCAGTCCTTGGATGCTATTTTTTAAGACTTTACTCATCTGAAAGCAAATTTTTTTCTGACTGCTTTTTGTGTAATTTTTAATTATTATTATTACTTTGAAACAATGTGTATTATATTTCTGAAATTATTTCTGATATTTACGGAATTGTTAAAGAAAAACATGATATAAAATTGAGTTAATGTCGACACTATAAAGTATTTCATTTCTCTTTAGAATGTCTATCATGCGTTTGTATGTAGACTTTTCTGGCAATTGCTTAAATACAAAATCAATTAGTATTGTTAGTTATTACAAAGTGCAATTCAAATAGTGTAAAACTCGATAACTTACTTAAATTCTTTTTTCTGTAATTTTTTGACAGGAACCTTTAGCATTTAATCTCAAGGTTATTTCGCTCCATAATCTTTTCAATATGAAGTGGAGACTCTTTCAGTTAATTTTTTTTGACCCATCTGAGAATTTTCCTCTGAAAAACTGTCTAAAATTTCAATTTACTTTTTAGGTGAAAAGTTGCGTGGTATCATTTTAAAATAAGGTCTATCTTATTGAATCAATTATTTGAAGAAGACCTAAAATAAATTTTATAGACCGCAAATAATTTATATTTCCACTTTCCTGAGTCAGTTGAATTGTGGTATAAATATTTTTTTAAAATTCTACTCTCCGACTGGTTAAATTCTGTAGCACACTCTAAATACATTACACCCCTCTTCATTTGGGGAATTGATATCCCCCATCTTTCCATGGTCGGAAAACGAGAGGGGAGACTACCATTAGTTGATTGAGTCTGTCATGGTTTTCAGATTCACCTGATATTGTTTAACTATTGATGTCGATTAGCAGAATATGCACCCTGGTCTCATAGCTACATACCAGGGACGCCAATTCGAGTTAAGCTCCTTTGAAAAACCTTATAGTCAAAACCCTTTCAAACCTATATTTGTCTTGGCATCCAAAAGATACGTACAGCATACTACCACCTTAGTTCCAATGGCATAATCGAAGGGACAAATCATTGAAAATCGCATTAATGGCACATGTCACTTCAAGTGTGACTCTGGTGCTTCCTTTTGTTCTTCTGGGTTTGCATTCTATAATCAAGGATGACATAAAAATTACTGCTTATGTATGGAACATTTCTTCGTTTAAATATTGATTTTTCTTCATAGTTCGGTAATGCAAAACGGATCCGAGTATGTGAAATACCTCAAAGAAGTTATGAGGAATATAAAGCATATTCCTACATCCTCTCAGGGAAATAAAACTTTTTTCATGCATTCAAAACTGGATAAATGTACTCATGTTTTCGCGAGTTGTGGTGCAGTAAAAAAGCCATTATGAGCAACATACAACAGACCTTTTGCTGTTGTGGTACGTTCTGATAAGCTAATTATAAATCACCGAAACAATACAGTCTTGGATGTTTTGGTAAATCGAGTAAAACCGGGTTGGAAGTTAACGTTTCAGATCTCGCTGACCCTGTTGACTCCAAGAAATAAGATATTCATCCAGCTTATGATCAAATTATTCGTTCTTGTCGTCATGTGAATATCCCCAGAAGATTCGTCCTTGACTGACTGTCGATAACTTCGTTTCCTAGATCCATCACGGTTAAGGGCGTACAGTGGCCACTTATAATTGTCTTATTTTTTGTAAGAAACATGTTGGCAACAACTTGAAAAACAAAAGAGGTATTTTGTAAACATTGTAACTACCACACTTCTGATATATCATCGCTTTTTTATTTACTGTTTTATTGTTAATAAAATGGTTCTATTAAACTGTATAATTAGTAACTATAAAAACACAACAAATCTGTAACTTGTTTATCTTTGACACTGTTAGGGATAATGTCTCAGAGCTGTAACTCCGCTTTTCCTAGGACCAACAGCCCATCCATTCTATGTCGTGCAGCCACACATGATAGTTTTGAGTTTGGAAACCACGAACTCTGTGACAAATTTGCTTCAATATGTTATTTTTATTCTTTCAATTCAATTAATGAAACAACATGATGATTTCACCAGTATTTAAATAAGAAGCATTTAATATTTGATTTTAAATTTTTTATTATAGGACAAGTGATTTTTGTCATATAGAGTTGTATTACAGTTCACTAATTATTATAAATAAATGGAACTTAAGTATTTGAAATAATACGTTTTTTTAAGTGCGAAATTGTGTTGCAGATATGCAAGTGTGGTTTTTATGTAATAAATAAAAATCATTGTACTTGTGCCTGAATGATTTCAAATGAAATAACGAATGTATCATAGAATGACTGTAAACAAATTTAAATAAAAAATAAAGGAAATGTGTGGTGTTATTGAAGAACCAAATATTGTCTAATTTTATATAAAATTACTTCGCCACAACCTGTACTTGTCTTAACAAATGTATTTCACTATCGATGTTTTTACAAAAAACGAAACCTATGAAATAAAGAGGGCTGACCTTTTCTAAGTGTTGCTGCATTTTTTTTTATATCTCTGGTTGAAATTATTATGTAATTTGTGCTCTATTCTGCGCTCGAATTTCTTCATCTTACAGTAAGCACACTTAAGCATATTTATCGTGTAACGAGAGATTTTGTTTAATTTTTGACTTTTAAAATTATTTGGAAATTTTATAGATTTATTGATACAAACCTATTTCCATTATTTATTTTAACAAGGGAATCTATGTAATGTTTCCTTTCAACTTGTCATCATTGGCCGAGCTGGCAGCCGAATGGTTAGCGCTCTTGCCTTCGGTTCAACAGTTCGTGGGTTCGAATCCCACTTGGGCATGGATGTTTGTAGTGGTTCGGATTCCACTTAAAACCGTAAGTCCCGGTCTAATTAGCCCTCTTGTGCAAAAAATGACCGTTGAGCGACAAACAAACCAACAAACCAACCTTGTCATCATTGTTTTCCCACTAATAACATCTATTGGTTTTTTAAACTTTGTATTATATTTTTCTATATACTTAAAAATGTTTTCTGCTTAGCCATTCAAATACCCGAAATTTGTTTATAAATAGGATTGTGCATTTTCTTTGATAACTGTAATTTCCTAATTTTTAAGGTCTTTAAAATAAAGTTGTTAGGACCTTCATTATTTGTCGTAATATGTTTAGTAAAAAAAGTAAACTGGTTTGCTAATAAAATATTTCCGTGTCAGTTTTTATCTTCAAGCAATCGCAGTATACTTTATAATATTGCTTTTTCAATGAAAGTATATACAGATGTATTTAATTTATTTATAAAGGGGCAACACAATTTACATACATACAACTTTCAATAATTAAATTAGTATTATCTGCGTGAATGAAATTTCTTACCTGAAATAATTGCGAAAATAGCTAAAAAGTCTAATGATTATACCACTATTCATGTAAAAGAAATTTTGATAAATAATTTTTCATTCTGTGAATTGTTGAATTCAAAATCACATTTCTGCACATTAATAAGAAGGGTTGTGCATGCTTGATGCTGCATGATACTCTTTTGGTCTTAACCCAAAGAAGATAGTAAAATTCAGTGCTTCTAAGAACCCTCTATGATTTAATGTAGCATTGGAGCCTTGATGCAACAGACAATGTGGCACTCTTAATTTTCAAAGAATCGTAAAGGCTTGGACGATTAAGTTTCTTAAATTATATTCATCAATAAGCGTTAATTAAAATATATTTTTGAATCCGAGAAAAATACAATTTAAAAAACTGAAACTTTCTTGTGAATATTAATCCATTTTTTCAAATACTTTGAGTTTTAAGCTTATTACTTTACCATAATTTGAATACGCAGAATTTTAACTTGTCCTGTTTATAAATAATTACGTTAACAAATGTTCTTCCCTAGTATTCCACGAAATTTAACCATTGATAATTCAAAACTTTATACATGGACTTTAATGCATGTTTGTTCAAATGCTACACTAAATTTTAAATACGAGGCTTTTTATTAGAATAGTCTCTGTTGAAGGAAAAATACTTGAGTTTCGATTTTGACTGATCAAATATCTGGTACTGATCTGTATTAAACTGTTATTGAAAAATGATTTGATAATTAATTATATTGTGGAGTTGCATTATTAATTTACAAATACTTTATTTAAAAAAAGATTTCAAGAAAGGAAGTAGAAATGAAAGAAAGAAATAATTATATTTTCAGCATCAATAAATTATAATATGAATAAACAGTGTTAAAAATTAATTATTTTGGTGTACTAAAATAGCTTACAGTCGTTTAATGTAAATATTTTATTTTTTCGCCTTAATAATTCTTGTATACGAATATTATTGATGGTATAAATATTATATACGAATTCCAAGACAGTTGAATCATGCATTAATTGTTTTCTTACTAATGTCATACAATATTAATAATTTTCTGAAATAATAGGAGCAAATAGTTATTGTTGGCGATGCTTTAATTTGCTTGGATTCGAGAACTGTCAAATTATTTGCCTCTGATTTACTCCATATTTAGCATGCGTCAGTTATTCCTGGCCAAAATTATATTTTATAAATGAGTAATATATTTTTTATATTTATTTTCCATGTACATATATTAGAATTTTCAACTATAATTACATTTCCTTTTAATTTCAGTGATATGCATTTCCAGGTAAGCTTTTTATCAAGAGTGATGCCAAAATATTTTATGTCCATTCTCTAAGGTATTTCTTTGTTTAGTATCAGGGTATCTTCTCACTTATTATATTTTCTTGTTAAAAATATTGCTTTTGTTTTATTGTAGTCTACTATAATTTCCTACTTTGTCTACCAGGTTCTCAATTTTGAATTCTAATTTCAAATCGAAAGTAATTTCGTATTAGTAGCCTTTTCGAAATTTGTTACATAATCTAAAGAGAGAAAAAAGAGATTTTTTTTAACTGTTTGGTGTGTTATTGATATAAATGTAGAAAAGCATTGGACAAAGAAGGGTTTTTGCCACAACCCTCTATAGATAAGAAAGCCAAAACCACTCACTTGTGTCTTCATCAGGCGGTGGTTGAAATCAACCTTTCCTTTACAAATAAAATATTCCGAAGGAACTGATTTTATGATGTTTAAAAAGTCCTAGCGATCGTTCTAATGCTTTTAAATTAATTTTGATGTTATGTTCCACATGAAAAATGTTACAAGATTAATCGCAGCTATGTGTAATATTTATTCAACTACAACTTACAATTGTGAATAACAAACTTTCTACTCATATTATGATCAAGTCTATGAAGTTTTATTAAATAGTGGATTTTAAGCTTTTCTTTAGCGTGCTTTCAAAAGAAATGTTTACCTGTGGTAATAATTAATTTAATTATTCTACATAATATAAAATTATTTTTCAGCAAAGTGTTTATATACAGATAATAAGCAATTAATGTGCCTTTTTTTTAAAGTTCAAGCAAAATATTTTGGGTGTTATGTTTTATTTTAAAATAATTATTAGCAACGTAGTATATTATGAAATAAAAATAAATTATTTAAATATTTTTAAATGCAATACTCATGATTAATTTATTAGTAAAATATGTGTGTATAATAGATTTCAAACAATTAATGAATTTAATGAGTGATAATTATTTTGTATAGATTGAAACTGAAAAGACAAACAGCAAATCGAAAATAATTTATTAATATTATACTTTTTATATTTCTTCTAAAAGCAATACATAAATTTAATTTGAAAGACAAACAATGACTTAAAAATTTTATATAAAAAATAAGGCAATTTTGACATTTTGAAATGTCATTCACACATTGACTAAAATTTTTTACATATTTTTATAGGCATATTTTTAATAAAACTATTTGTAATCAGATTTTCATCAATAAAAAAAGAAGCCCATAAATTTGGATGTGGATTACAATCAATATTTAAAAATATAAAACTGCTTTTTCTATTAGCTGCAGTCCAAAAATCCGAAATGTCTATATTTTCAAGCATTTTTTTTCCGTTTCTTCTAAATTTGCAAAATAGTATTTCTTTTATATTACAAGTTACTCTTTTTACTTCGAGCAATGGTTTCAAATAGTTGAGAAAGTTCACGTCTTCCTGTTTATTTGACGGATTAATTTGTTAAATATTTTAGGCATCCATTAAAGACACAAGGTAGAGCATTAGGGTGTAATTTCGGATATTCTTGGCTCATGACTGTTCTATTATCATTTTTCTCATCGAAAGCTTCACTAGTTCTGAAAATATCACTTAGTTTGAAATTCAGTTCACAAACCTAGAAGTAAAATGTAAAGTAAGAAAGCTGATATATATATATATATATATATATATATATATATATATATATATATATATATATATATATATATATATATATATATATATATATATATTATGCAACAAAGAAACGTTAGTCTTACTTTACTGATAATCATTTTCTATTTGATATGATGATTAGGATGCATTCTGAAATTAATTTCAAAATAGCTTTGAGTTTAGCTTTTATTATAGTTCTCTTTTAACCCTAAGCATTTTCTTATTTTTTAATATATTGTAAAATAAATTATTACTTTATTTTTCTTGAAAATTTAAATTTCTATGACATGATTTAACAAATTTTAAAAAAATTCCATAGGAATTCCTTTTTGATTTCATTAAAATTTTTATATTACTCTTAATGTTATTGAAATAAATTTAGAAATAATATAATTCGATAAAAACCATGCAAATGAAACAATAAATAAAATTAATTTACTTACCCTGGGATGTTTCTTTACTTCTAAGTTTTCTCTTGGAATTGCAAGTGTCCGTTGATGTTTTAAACCTTCTTCATGTGGAAATCGAAAGAGAGAAACCGTAAGTCCAGTATCATAATTGTCTTTACAGGTAGTTACGCAACATTTAAAAGGTATGTTCTTAATTATTATACAGTTTGAAAATATAATAAAATATTTTGAAAAATATCTTGAAAACGAATTACTGCTAAATAGTATACAGTAGAATAACAATATATATATAGTCTCTGTTAAAACGTCACTTAGAAGAAAGCGTCAGCCTACGAATGCAGCGTCACAGTCATTTTGTCACCTGGTAGTCAGACCTTTTGCTTTCAGAAGGTACTGGTTTTGCGGAAAACCTGCATCGATATTATGCCATTTTGATTTTTCATTGTTCACTTCATCTCGGAAAGTCTGATTTCCAAAATACTTTGAATAATTTTGATTTTAAAATTTATTATTTTATAGATAATGGTAACCATCCGAATATTATTGAAATCTTTTTGAAAAGTCAAGAATGATATACAGCAACCTATTTTTTGTAAGCATTGTTTTCTTAGAAACTCTGTGAATTAAAGTATTTGATAAATGTTTTTGTGATTCTGGAGAAACCTTAATTGCTGTTGTGATTGTGCGCTGTGATTAATAATGTAATCTTTTCCTTTTAAAAGAAAAACTTATACATGAATTTTAAAAAATACTCAGTAGAGTAAGGCTATTGTTCTGCAACTGCATGTTACTATTTGATATTTTTTGGCTTGCACAATGAGTAAAGCGATTACTTATTTTTAGATTCTTCCGAAATGACCAAGTTTGAGAATTGTGTATGACAGTATACTGTATTGCATTATATTTTTTATAATATTGTTTGTTCAAGGAATGTGTATAAAGATGTATTTAATTTATTTATATAAAGAGGACATAATTTACGTACATGCTAAGTCTTTATATGAAAAACTGAATTATTTCAGCGAATACAACAAAAATTTATTTATCTCAAAATATTCCTATAGAAAATACTTCAATTTCATTCTATTGTACAATTGTAGGCTTTTCTGTTCATTTACTAGGAGTTTGCCATTATCAAACTTTTTCAGAAATTACTAAAATATTCTTCAGAAGATGATGCACCTGGGTTTTGCGCACATCTCCATAATGTTAATCTGTATTGAAATATGATTCATTTGCAAACTATCAGATAGAGTTGTGCAATTTTAAGAAATGTTTTATTTAGAAAGATTTCAAGAGAGAGGAGAAAGAGAAAATGAGAAGGAGAAAAAGAAACATTATTATATTATCAAAATCATTCAATTACAATATAAAGATTTTTAACATTTAATCATTTAAATTTAGTAAAATCACTCATGGTCGCTTTATATACATATGTGATTTTTTTATGATAAGGCTTTCCTGTATCTAAACATATTTCTGTTATAAATATTATACATATTCCATGACAAATCTACCATGTATTAACAAATGTTTTCATATTCAGATCATAAAATATTTAAGAATTTTGGAAATACTTACTTTTGTATACCTTTAAATTCCACAATATTGATAAGGAATGTCTTTAATTATTCCTTTTAAATTTCTATCATCCTTCGCTCATTTCTTAACACTTTTAATTTTTAAATTATTTTGCTATTATATTTTTGTCTGAAAATATTATGCATTACGGAATGAAGACTCCAAATTTATTTAAGAATAGTATCAAACATTTTCTTTTATAATATGGAATATCCTATTTTTCTAACTTAAAAAGAAGTTCGGAACAACTATCATTACTTGCCTGAATGATTTTAGTAAATTTGCAAATTGTTTCTTTACACGTTATTTTCATTCTTATCTTTTCTGTAAAGCTCTATCGCCATATATTTTAAAATACTGTTTGCTTAAATAGTCTATATAAAGATATACTTAATTTATTTATGAATGGGCGACACATTTTACAAATCTACACACTATTTATATTAAATTAGTATTATTTCAAAGAATACAATTTATGTTCATTTATCTCAACAAATTGGGAAATAGCTAAATTAATAACCAATGTTCTCACCAATATTTATGTAAAAGAAATTTTTTAAATAATTTTCTATTTTGTTACTTTCATTTAATATAAATTCTTTCTGATATTTCTAAGGAGGTGTGGTCTGTAACAAACTTGTTATAAGATGAACGCCTCTGTAATCTTAATTTTGAATAAAGTTTCGTAGTACGCTGTTGAGTTCTCCTGGGCCTAGCCAGTACCTTTTGATAATGGAAAGCCTGTCTACCACGTCACCAAATGACTGTGACGTTGCACCCGTAGGCTGACGCTTTATTCTAGGCGACACTTTAACAGACTCTTGTGAATGCTGTTTACCATCTAACAGTAGTTTGTTATCGAGATGTTTTTCAAAATATTTTTATTCTGTTTATAATAATAAAAAAACACGCCTTTTTAAAAGCTTTTTAAAAGGCCGGTCACATGCAGTTACGCCCCATTTAATGGGGCGTAACTGCATGTGAAGGGAATTATGATACTGGACCTTTGGTTTTTCGCTTTAGATTCCCACATGAAGAAGATTTAAAACGCTAATAGTTGTGCTCAATTCCAAGAGAAAATATGTAGCCAAACATTTCAGGGTAAGTAAATTAATTTCATTTGTTTTATTTGCATAATTTTTATCTTGTTATTTTATTTTTTAACTTTTTTGATAATATTAATAGTAATAGAAAAACTGCAAATGAAATCAAAAGTGAATTCCTATCTAATTTTTTTTATACTTGTTACTCGTAAAATCATATCATACAAATTTAAATTGTCATAGAAAAATGAAATAATTATATATTTTTCGATTTATTAATAATAATAAAATGTTTGAGTTTTGAGTTAAAAGGGAACTGTAATTATAGATAAACTCTAAGCGATTTCGAAATTAATTTCTGAATGCATCTTAATGATCATATCAAATAAATTATAAGTAAAGAAAAACTGAGATTTCTCTTTGTTGCATGTATATCAGCTTTCTTAATTTCAATTTTACTTTTAGGTGTATGAACTGAATTTCAAACCAAGGGATATTTTAAGAACTAGTGAAGCTTTCGATGAGATAAACGGTAACAGAATTGTCATGAGCCTAGAATATCCGAAATCACATCCTAATGCTGTACCTAGTATCTTTAATGGATGTTGAAAATACTTAACAAATGAGGATATCATCAAGAGGATCCCTCAATTAAACCGCAAAGATGTGAAAATACTCAACTGTGTGAAGAAATTGTTCAATGGAAAAAGAGTGGCTTGTGGAATACAAACAAAAATACTATTTTGCAAATTTAGATAAAATGGAAAAATGCTTGAAAAATATAGATACTACGGATTTTTGGTTTGTAGTCAAAAGAAAAAGCAATTTTATGTTTTTAAATATTGCCTATAATCCACATCCAAATTTGTGTACTTCTGTTCTTATTGATGAAAATCCGATAGTAAATGATTTGGTAAAAGTTACCAGACCTGTACGCTATTGGCGCGATTTCAACTTTTGGCACCAAGCGCTCTACAGCTCAGTCGCCAACCTAAATTACGTCACAACGCGCGATAGATGTCAACCAATAACGATTGCATTCGAACTTCAGCTTTGAAATCGCGCATTTTTTAGAATTCCAAACATTAAAAAATTGAATATTTCATTATAATTAAATACTGTAGAAGTTTTAAAATTATAATAAATAGGTACGAAATTTTTAAAAGTTGATTTTAAATATGCCGAGCAATGGCACCCACCTTAAAAAAAACATCAGTGTAGCGCTACCTACTGCCGTGCCAACCGGGCGATAAAACTAAATTTCGAACGTTAACAAATTTCGCTTTTTGTTTAAACTCGAATTTTAATATGCCGAGCAATGGCGCCCACATTAAAGAAATTTCCGTACGCGGCACATTCTAACACTAATATGCAATACACACAACTTAAAATTCATATACTTACTTTCTTACTTCCATCACGCTCTAAATAAAAAAAAAAACGTAAGTTCAATACATTCTCATCCATAGTTAATTTTCGCTAGCAACACACAAACTCCAAAATTCAAATATCGAAACTAAATTATTAAATATTATTCGATAATAGTTTCAAGGGTTACATACAAAACGCGCTTGTCAAGCGATCATGTTACCCAATAAACGAAAACACGTCATACATACGTAATCCGAACCGTTAAACCAGTTTGACGAACTTATCGCACCACTTTATCGCCTGCTTGGCGCATTTTACCCTCTCTACGGATCTCTTCACTTTAGCGAATGATTTAATTAAAAATGTACGAGTAAAAATGTGAGTAAGCATTGATTTAAAGTTAATAATGTTATTGATATTAGTAATATACAACAAAATATTATGCAAATTAAATTAAATCAAATTTATGAGGATTATGAAATAGATTAATATGATTTAATTGATAATATTTCATCTTGTTTATAAGAAAATACTGTAACTAAAATGCAGAGAGATGCTTTGCGTTTTATTAAGGAACAGGTATCTTTTTAAAAAGTTATATTACTTTTCGTTTGTTCTAATCATAGAGCATATACGTTTTAGTAATTAGAATTTTGAATGAATAACAAATTTACCAACCTTTTGAGGAATGGACATGCTGTTGAAGAAGTAAAACTTCTTCATAGTGAAATCATGTATCAATATATTTCTTAAAAATTATTGCAAAAAAAAAATGAGGACTCTATACTGCTTATTACTTAATCTAAAAAGAGAAAAATTCAAACGTTTCCTAATTTTCAAAAAAAGTTATATTTTAATGTAATTTGTATCAGAAATTGTATTTAATACATTTATTTCTTTTTAAAACTAAAGTAATTTTGAAAATAAGTTTAAGTTGTTGTTGTTGCATTCCCTCTAGGTCAGCAACGCTAGACCAGATCCATGAGCGCGTACACCTTCAAAAAGTCCAGCACCATAAGTGGATTCTCCATCAGATCTCTCTTGGAGAGACCAAGGCATTGAAGAATATGTTCAGGAGAGGCCTGTTCATTTAAACACTTGGAGCAACTTTCGAAATTCTTCGTACCCTCAACGAATTTCAAGTTACTAAGATGGCCACTTCTGAAACGGGCAATAGCCGTTTGTTCTTGTCTATTAAGACCAATAGTCAGGAAAGCACCTAGATGCGCACAGCGTTACCAAATAAGTTTTAGTATATTCAAGTAGTTTATTTTTATCCATTGTTAGGAATTCGGTGTGTTTGTCGCTCACAACGGTCATTTTTTGCACAGGAGGACTAATTTTACCGGGACCCATGGTTTAAGGGGATTACGAACAAATTCAAACATCCAGGCCCAAGGTGGGATTCGAACCCACGAATTGTTGAACCGAAGGCAAGAGCGCTAACCATTCGGCTGCCAGCTCGGCGATAATGAGGGCAAATTTAAGAGCTCGGATCAATAAGGACGGTTGAGAAAAGTTATAATTCAGCTACGACAATTTTCGACTCACAACAAAAGGGCATGTTTCTATAAGGGAATAAAATATTTCTTCAAAAGGAAAGCAAAACTTGGTAGGAAAATATACCGCGTTCTTTTAACGCAAGTAAGCTACACTGGTGCCGCCCAACTTGTCTAGTGGTCAATGTGCCTGTCTGCGGATAAGGAAGTCCTGGGTTCGAATCCCGGTTCGGGCATGGATGTACTTTCTCTCTCTATCTATCCTGTCTGTCCTTTTCTCTCTCTATCTATCCTGTCTAAACCACTACAAACTTCCAGGCCTAAGGTGGGATTCGAACCCACGAATTGTTGAACCGAAGGCAAGAGCGCTCCATTGTTAGGAATGCATAAAAAATTGAATAAAATTGTAGTAATTATGTATATAATTTAATTTTGTTCTAATACATATTAACAATGTATTTGTGTTCTAATATGCAAAATAATGTTTATGTTTGTTTTTCAAATTAAATTTGTGTATTGTTTTTAGAAGAAATATAAAAAAGTATGATTATAATAACTTTGTTATTTGTCTTTTCCTCTTCAATTATACAAAATAGTTATCACCCATTAAATGCTGTACATTTATCATACATATGGAATATATTTTGCTAAAAAATTAATCATGTGTTTGCATTTAAAAGATTTTAAAGAAATGTTTTTAATTCATTATAGAGATAATGTTGTTAATTATTGTATTTTAGAATAAAACATAGAGTCCGGATTTTAAAAAAATGCATAGGAATTATTATCATTATTATTGTTATTTACATATATATATATATATATATATATATATATATATATATATATATATATATATATATATATATATATATATATATATATATATATATATATATTGCATAAAAATAATAATTTAATGTTGATTCGGTATATTAATAATCAACGTAGATAACGTAGATATATATTTCCTTTAAAAGTACACCAACGAAAATATAAATTTCAATATTGTATAAAATTTCATAGACTTGTGATTTAATATGAGTATAAATTTTATCATTCACAATTGTAAGTTTTACTTACAATTGTTACAAGTTATACTTGAATAAATTTTTATATATAGCTGCTATTACGTTTTAATTGTTCTTCGTGGAAATAATACCACAATCAATTTAAAAGCATAAAATTGATTTCTAGGGACTTTTAAACAACATTAAATGAATTCCTTCGGAATATTTTATTCATGAACGAACGCAGTTGATTTAAGCCACCGCCTAATGACGTCACAAGATAGTGTTCTGGCTTTCTTAGCTATAGAGGGTGATGGTGTAGCTGACACACACCTATATGGTCCTGACCAGCGTTTACAAGGTATTCTATTGTTAATCACCTGTTGGTGTGATACTTTATTTTTACAAATTCATTTAAAAATATTTTCAAAAGAAAAGTTAGAAAAAAATAATTACATCATCGGAATTCATTTTAATGGTAATAAATAAGATTAGCAATTAATCATTTAAATAAAATAAAATAGCTCTTGGTCTTTTTATATGCATATTTAATTTTTTTTTATTCTAAATGCATTTCTGGTACGAAGAATTATGTTACATATAGTATACGGAACACATATGGTATCAGGAATCTATACCATATTTTGACAAGTGTTTTCATATTAAGTTCTAATGATATATAAGAATTTCTGAAATATTAATGAGAATTAATTTGCACTGGTTTAATTTGCAAGGATTATAGAATTCTTACTTTAAATACCGCTGATCAACTCCACATCTGACATGCGTCAGTCAGTATTGGTTAAAATTATATTTAATAAATGAGCAGTTTATTATCTTTATTCATTTTGCATGTACACATATTAGAATTTTTGAATGTGATAACATTTCCTTTTAACTTCGATGATATAAATTTTCCTGATGAGCCTTGGATCAAGAGTGATGCCAAAATATTTCACGTCCTTTCTCAAAGGTATTTCGTTTTACGGAGCATGTTCATTTTTGGACATTAGGTCATAAAGCCCAACCAACTATGTAAGGTATTTCGTGTTTTAGCATCATGGTGGTTCCATTATTATTTTTTCTTGTGAAGAATATTACTTATTTGCGTTT
The DNA here is from genome assembly GCA_037975125.1 of Latrodectus hesperus. Classification (NCBI taxonomy): domain Eukaryota; kingdom Metazoa; phylum Arthropoda; class Arachnida; order Araneae; family Theridiidae; genus Latrodectus; species Latrodectus hesperus. The sequence goes on along the minus strand of CM075850.1, from coordinate 15,126,899 downwards.
ACATTAATTTCCTACTTAGACTGCCAGGTTCAAATTTTGTCTTTTAATTTTGAAATAGATAGTTTCATGATAGAAGTAATTTCATGATAGTTTTCTTTTGTTAAAATTGTTCTATCATCTGAAAAGTCACAACGAGAGATGTTTGACTTTTTGTGCGTCATTGATATAAATTTACTGTAAGATTAGACCTAAAAGTGATTTTGTGAAGAGCCTACTTCTATATTATAGCTTTTTGATTTTTTGTTGTTTAGCTTATCTTGGAAATGTGATTTTGTGATAGCTTTGAGCACACATAAATTTTGAATACGAAATTTATTTTTAGTAGCTTTTAGATAATTTCATGGTACGAAAGTTTAACGAATGTATTTTTCAATGTGAAGAAATGATCCAGCAGATCAGTTTGTAATCAGTGCTTCCTTAGCAGATTCAATAAGTCTTAGAATATAAGGAAAGATTTTCTCAAAAACTGAATTGCTGTTGGAATTATTACGTTGTTATAGATAGCTTCCTGAGCGACCATATCAAATCACTTGCTTTTCACCAGGGTAAGGGGCTCTTTTCAGAGTGTCATTGGTGAAGTGCTGTTCAAGCTTCCCCGACCATATTCTTAATTGTCTGAATTTACTACAACAACAAAATTTCAAAGATTTAGTATAATAAGAAATTAAATCTTTTATCATAAACATCCAGACCAGAAGAGTTTTTATTGATTTGCAGAGATTCCGATTCCTTAATTCTTGTTAAACCATCTTTTGATTTCAAATATGGTTCATATGTGTGCGAATATGAAAGCATATCAAAATTAATTATTTTTTAATACAGCATCAAAGAGATTACATGCTGATAAGACGGATTTCATTTTACAATTAATTGACAACAACTTCATGTTTATTTTATTACATTCGTGCTTGCCAAACCAAACTGAAAATGAATTCAAAATAAAATTAACATTTTACGAAAATTTAAGTTGGTATTTACATATGAACCACTTAAAATTTTATTTTCATTCTTCATCACTCACATTGCATTCACTATAACAGATTTCTTATACCTATATTTAAAGTTTACAACGTCAGTTCATTCTCATTTTCTATTGTTTTGTGCAGAAATATAGGCATATTTGGTAATTATATTATGAGGTCATTGAACGATATAACTTTCCAGAATTATATTTATTTATAATGTAAATAACAAAACAGAATAACAATGGGCAAATAATTAAATACTACAAAGAAAAAAATGCAGATGATAAGTTAAATAATTCTGTATTAAATGCTTAAACTATAATTTTATCAACATTTTGTATTAATGCGATATCTATTAAATATTTAGAAAGTACAGCAGGCTTTCATTTTTACCAACTACAAAGAAAAAAAGATCATAAAATCGAAAGTCCTTAAAACAGAAAATAAACTGTTAGATATAAAAACTTTTTTCAGCAAACTGCTCGCTTTTTATACATAAAGTTTTATTAGAAAATTATTTGGTATTCATTATGTAAAAATCATATGCAAAATGGAAATTCAAACTTAAAAACAATTCTTACTTTCATTTCAATATGAAAAAATTAGATATATTAAAACATATTTTTTCACTTTTCAGAAAAGTCAGTGCTGTTTGTTTTCTATTTTAAATCTATATTTTAAAAGCGCATTCGCTTCGATGCAGAAAAGCATATTACTGTTTTCTTCATAAAAAATTATCTTAATATTATTAGCTCTTCGTCTACTTGTTTTGCAAATTGTCAATACGTACACCAAATAAAATTTCTCTTCCATTCTCATTTACTATATTCCTATTCATTTAAGTATATAATTATTTTAAAAACAAATTACATCTGAATTCAGATTCAAAAAATCTGAAAATGAAATTTTGGGCATCAATGGATTTTTTGCTCATTGATGAATAACTTAGCTTAATTTGAAAGATAATTTTTATTGTCTTTCTTCACTTATAGTAGTTTAACTAATAATAGAAGCAGCTCAAAATAATATAAATATCATTTTTTCGACATCATTCCAAACATAATACATTCACCAAAGCATTCTCCTAGAATTATAGATTCATAGAGCGATTCCAAGATCCAAGTCCAACAGTATCCTATGATATTTTCACTTAAGGCTCTTGATTGCATTCAAATGCATGCCAAACTAAATGTTATATAAGGTAGAAAAAATTTCACACGGATTGCTTGAGAAAGATGAGGTGAAGGATACTTGAGACTGGTGCCTATTAATAACCGAAAAAATATATTGACATAAATATTAGTTAGTTTCATAAAAAATATTATCATGTAGTTCCGGTTATAGAATCGAAACTAATTTTTGTTTATTACACTGACTAAATTAATACTTAATATTGCAGTTTGTTTTAAAAAAATTGAAAGTGTTTTATCCAGATAATAGGGAAAAAATGAATAAAACATCAGATGTAAAATATAAGCACAAAGCACATGGAATTGCATTCGTAAAAAAGACCTTTTTGAAAAATTTAGTTCAAAACTTGGAATTAAAATCATCATTGCAATTATTGTACCCTATTATGGTCCAAGAATGTTTCGAAAAAAACATGAACGTTGGAAGGTTCATAAAAACAAGGGTCTGTTGTAATATTTTTGTAATACTAGTTTGGATATTGATAAGCTTTCCTTACATTTAGATGGTATTGTAAATATTTACTTCATTTTCCTTTGATAATACCACGTTTGAAAACAGTTTGAATAAAATTTGTGTACATTTTTTAGATTCTTTTTAATCAGTTACTTCTGTAATATTTTTTAGATAGTAAAGAGAAAAGACTTCTTTGTTTATCGTAACAATTTTAAAAATGAGTAATTTAAAATTTGAAATATCCACCCGTTTTTTAGTTTATAACACTTGTATATATATTATTTCGTAGATTACTTGAAGTCCTAGCTTGGCCGCTAAAGGATGTAGTTAAAGCGTATTACGACAATATGTTGTTGAAATACGTAGTTATTCATGTACAATTATGTTTCTTAATGCATTTTCTTTGTGAGATTCATTTTGTCCTGTAGACTGGATATGAGTTAAATATAGTGTGTCGTGTTTAATTTTAACAAATTCTTTATTTCCCGAAGCAACTTTTTACGTAATCACACACATTTCAAGTAAACATGATGTGCACAAAACTGAGCTAAGAGGAATTTTTGTGAAGTTAAGAGATAATATGCTTAAAAAATTTGGAACGTATTTAATTAAACAGAATGCACAGAGTGATACTAGGAGCGCATAACAGCTCGTTTTTATGTTCTTGTTGTCATACAAAATTCAAAAGTTTTTGATAAAAATGATTCCTATCTATCTGTAATTGTCATGCAATACAGCATGACACACAAAGAGCATACATTGAGTTTTCACAATTAATCAAATGCCTGAAAGTTATTCTGATATGAATGGTACACTGCTCAATTAAAATTTTCCTTTTTCTTAATATCCTTAGGGTTATTTTTATTATACCTTCAGATAATTTAAATAAATGATGCAATTGTGAAATATCTAGATTATTTGAAGTACCTAAATAAAATCATGCATTTTTCTAACCTGCTCCAAATAACATCTATTAATGAAACAATAAAATAGAATTCTTTATATATTTTACAGTTTTTCTTCTCTATAAATAAGCTTCTATCATTGCACAATTATATAAACTTTCCTGCCTTTACATGTAAAATATTAAAATTTCATGAAACTAGTTCACAGAACTTTTAACTAAAGTCATTTAAATAATAGTATAAAAACATGTACACTGCTGGACAATTGCTAAGGACAAATCACAAATTAACATGTAGTATAACATTAAGCGAAACACATGAGGCCTAGTAGGATAAAATATTGTTGCCATACTGTTCAGACATTACAATATAGAATTCTTATTGTTTTGGAAAGTCCAAAACTGTAAAACAACTGAAAGAAAAAAATGATCATTTGATGCTGTATATTTGATCCCACACATTTTCTATAGGGTTTAGATCTGGAAATCGAAATGGCCATACGAGACGTGGAATATCCTCGCTGTCTAGACAATCCTGAACAGCGAGTGTTCGTTGACATGTTGCGTAGTCGTCCATAAAATAATTTATCACCGACAGCACCACGGAAAAGACGAACATGAGGAAGTAGAACTTCATTAATGTATCGTTGGCCAGTCATAGTGCCATTCGCAACCACATGTAAAGACGTGCGGACTATGATCATGATGCCGGCCCCCACTATGATACCGCATGTCGGATATCTGTCCCTTTCCTAAATATTTTCTGGATGATAAGCAGTACCACTTTCGCACCAGATCAGTTGGCGTCTACAGTCCGATGACAAGCTAAACCTACTCTCATCTGAGAAAAGTACGCATGTCCAGTCCGGTTTAGTCCAATTGCGATGCTCACGACACCATTGCAAACGGGCAGTACGGGGCTGTCTGGTCAATGGGAAACACACATCAAGTGTTCGGGCGTATAGTCCTCCTCCTCTCAAACGTCTGGCAACAGTTTTTCGGGAGATCTGCTTTCCTGAGGCAGCAAGAAACTGATTTGCCACCTGCTGAGCTGTGGTGCGCCAGTTCTTTTTTGCTGATAGGACGATATGTCTGTCTTCTGCAGGCGTCTTACTTCTAACATGACCTGCCCCGTTTTGCCTACTACACATTCCAATAATTTTAAAAGACTTCCGCAGCCGTGAAACAACGCTGTGAGCGATGTCGAACTCCCTGGCAACATCTGTTATTTTTCGCTTTACTTCGATCTTTCCAATCATTCGGCCACGCATAAAATCATCTAAGTGATGCCGCGAAGACATGCCAAAAATTTCAAGTTCATCTATTAAATCTTTCCTGTAAAATTTTGACTTGAAACAACAACTGTCCAGACCTTTAAAGCTCTTATGAACGCTATCACGTGATGAACAGACATGGAAAAAAGATTTTCGTACGCTTACTTCTTCTTACTATATCCCGCACTTATTCTAATTTTCCACATTTTGCTTCCTTTCATTTTGTGGTTGCTATGGATGATAGTGTTATCCGTCCTTAGCAATTTTCCAGCAGTGTATAAATCAGTATCATGCAAATTAGAATTTAAAAGGAGGAATCTAGAATAAAAAGAAGGAAAATTTAAGACCAGTGCAAACATATGTGTTAAATTATATAACCCATTTGAAGAATGAATGGTCGCATGAATCAAATGAAACGTTTTAAATACATTTGAAAAAAAATTAGCATTTCTTTAAATATAGATACTTTACGCTGAGTATAACAAGTTTTAAATGAAAATTGAAATGTTTTTAATTATCAGCGGTGAAATCTCTCTCTCAAGGCATCATATTCACCGAATGTGACAATGAATCCATATTAAATTTACTGCCACAAAAATCTGGTATATCTGGTATGAAATCACCCTTCACTGTTCTACCCATCTCATTTCTTTAATTCTCAAAAAAATTTAGCTTTCAAAATACAGATATCGTAAATTCTTATGTAAGTAACTGTAAAATTAACATTATAGGTGAAGACAGTAGACGCTCAAATTTTATGAACTCGTATTGACCCATACAAGAGTTCGAAAAATAGAAAAATGATGTTGTTAAGATTTGATTTTTTAACAAATTACATATTCTTTATAAATAAAATATTATAAGAAAAAACTATTTAAAAAGTTCAATAAATATATATATATACAAAACAAGAATGATATTTAAAAGCACTTTCATTTTATTAGTGGCATAGCGAACACAATTGGCATACGAAAGAGTACAGAAGTTATTTAGAAGAGATTTTCAGATTTAATGTTTTGAAAGAAGAATTTTATTATAAATGTGTTGCAATCTTTCACTCGTCGAAAATAAATTTATCCAATGACTTTTCGTCAACTTTTAGACATTTATACCTTCCGATTAAATGATAACAATACTCAAGAAGAAAATCTGAGTGAACATTTGAAAAATTTTGCTATACCTGAAAGTCTCACTACAATATCATGTTTTATATTCTTAAAATTCAATTGGAGCAGACTTGATAGCAAAAAGACACCTGACTAATTTGATAAAATTCTTGAAGTACAGGTTAAATTAACTTCTGTTACCAAAAATAAGTAATCTTCGAAATGTCCATCTAAAGTTTAAAAAATTTAATATCTTTTCTTAAAATTTCATGAATATTTTTGTTTGGATAATGTCACTAGTAATTGTTCGTTTCACTTAAGAAACCTTCAAACAATTTGTCCTGCGTCTAACTTTAAGTTTTAAACTGCAATACGAGTCCAAACAATTCTGCTTTTAAAAAAGCTTATTATAAACATTAATTCTATTCTTTTTATAAATTGCTTACTTTCAAAATTTAAAAAAAATATTTGATTTTTTTATAATTAAATTTTTAATTTTCTAGAAATTTTACTGATCAAATAACTTTAATTGTTCTTTTTAACAATCCTGAAAAGTATTTCGTGAAATTCAAACGTAAAAAACACTGTCGGAATTTTATCGATTACTAATAATTTTACTAATTTTTTCAATGTGAAATAAATTATCGTCGACTCTAATGTGAGTATTTTTAGACTGATAGAAAATATATTTGTATTTGTGCGATTTTTTGAATTAGGCTGCCAATTTAAGAAACCTAACGTTTCATATATTTTGTAGGATCGAAATACGTTTTGGGAATTGGAAAAGCTTTGTAAATTCAGAAAATTTAAGGCTTCTTAACGTTAATGTACATGAACGTTATTATAGCCTTTTCTTAATGATATAAGATATCTTATTTATTTTGTCAAAAATATGTTTGTCGAGATCACACTATTAATTATCGTAGAAAGTCTTAGTTGAGGAGAAACTTCTTTATTACAAAATATTACAATAAAATTTATAGTTTTATGGACCAGCATAGAACTTCTGTCTTTCTGCCCTCTTGGCAATACAATGAGCACTTAAAGAAAAACAGCCCTTTTTCCTTGGCTAGTGAGATGGTACTGTTTTCCGATGAAGTGGAACCGCACTTCTTAGAAGCCACACCCTTTTTTCATGCTTGCTCTAAAGGGTGTACATTTTCAGAATGAACTCTTGACGAGGGTGTGTAAAAAAATCAGATACTCCTAAATTCACTAGACAGATCAGCTCCAGAGACAATACATTGCATCCCTCTCTCGGCATTGAGGATGTACACTGAAAGTAGCAGGGTCACGGGTGATGCATCTGGAAGTAAAGGGTGTATCGAGACACCTAATTACACAATTGACCTTAAGTTTAGAAATACTGATGTCTGTTCCGTCTTCAGGTCTGAACTTGTGGTAATTTATAAGGGACAACATTTTATATACACGATCTTGTGTTCAAGGATATTTGGATTTTATTGTATAGTCATGCCTCTATACAGCACCTCTCCCATTGGATGAGTGTTGGGAATATAACAAACCTGTATGTAATAAAACTTTTGAATCAGCTTCTAAAAAACATTCTATACACATTCAATGGGTCCCCTACCATGTTGCTTTGAATGGTAATGAAATTACCTATAATCTGGCAAATTCTGCCTCTCTGATATCGTGCATGACAAATATAAATTAACCTCAATTTAAACTGAAAGTTCCTCAATCAAAAGGAAGGAATTATGAACACTTTGGAGAATTCCTCCTGCTCACCCGTGGTACTTTGTCAAAAGACCTCGATGGTGCCACAAGTTCAATATATTTTAAAACTGCAAACGCCTCAATCACGCTTTTTGAGCGGCCATATCATATCATTTACCTTTAACCAGGGCTAGATGCTCTTTTCATAGTGTCATTGTTGAAGTGCTGTTTAAGCTTCCCCCGACCAAATTCTTAATTGTCTGAATTTACTACAACAACAAAATTTCAAAGTATTAGTATAATAAGAAATAAAATCTTTTATCATCAACATCCAGACCAGAAGTGTTTTTGTTGATTTGCATAGATTCCGTTTCCGTAAATTTTATTGTTAAACCATCTTCTCATTTCAAATATAGTTCATATGTGAGCGAATATGAAAGTATATCAAAATTAATTATTTTTCTAATACAGCAGATCTATATCAGATCATATCTAAAGTCCATAACTTACCCTACGGTGCAGTCGTATTTACTATTGCTGTGCAGAAATATATCCATAATAGGCAATCATGTTATGAGATGATTCGACGAAATAACTTTCCAGAATTATATGTATTTATAATGTAAATAACAATACAGAATAGCAGTGAGGAAATAATTAAATCCAACATAGAAAAAATGCTGATGATAAGTTAACTCTCTATTAAACGCTTAAACTATAAAATTTTGTATTAATGCGACATCTAGTAAGTATTTAAAAAGTACAGCCGGCTTTAATTTTTACCAAATAAAACGAAAAATAGATCCTTAAATGGAAAGTCCATAAAACAGAAAATAAATTGTTAGATATTAAAACCTTTTTTAGCATACTGCTCTCTTTTTATACATAAAATATTATTAGAAAATTATTTAGTTTTCATTATGTAAAATCATACGCAAAATGGAAATTCACACTTAAAAACAATTCTTACTTTCATTTTAATGTGAAAAAATCAGATATATTTAAACATATTATGTCACTTTTCAGAAAAATCAGGTATTGTTTGTTTTCTATTTTAAATCTACATTTTAAAAGCTCATTTGCTTCGCTGTAGAATAGCATATTACTGTTTTATTTCCGAAAAAATTATCTCAATATTATTAGCTGCTCGTTTATGTTTTGTAAATTGTCGAAATAGTGAGTCGTTATCATCGTGTTTGATACCTAAAAGATTATGGCAACAACAACGTTTCCTGAGAATCAAAAGCAAAACTTTGCATGTTTGTGTTTTGTAAATAATACTGACATAGAATGCATTATGATTTTGCTTTACATTAAAAGTTAAACATTGTGCTTGATACTTAAATGTGAAAATCCAATTTTATATGCCTAGTACATATGCAAATAAATTATTCTTTCATTATGAAGAATTGAATAGAAACAATCTCAATACGCACACCAAACATAATTTCTCTTCCATTCTCATTTATTATATTCCTATTCATTTAATAATATTATAATTTTAAAAACAAATTACATCTGAATTAATATTCAAAAAGTCTGGAAATGAAATTTTGGGCAGCAGTGGCTTTTTTTCTCATTGATGAATAACTTAGCTTACTTTTAAAGATAATATTTTTTGTAATTCTACACTTGTAGAAGTTTAATTTCTAGCGGAAGCAGGTCAAAATAATTTAAATATCATTATTCCGACATCATTCCAAGCATAATACATTCACAAAAGCATTCACCTATTTATAGAATTTTAGTTTCTTAGAGTGATTCCAAGATTCAAGTCGAACAGCATCCTGCGATATTTTCACTTAAGGCTATTGATTGCCTTCAAATGCATGCCGAATTAAAAATGATATTAGGTAAGAAAAATTCCACACGGATTGCTTCAGAAAGTACTTGAGACTGGTGCCTATTAATACCCGAAAAAAAAATCTCTATTGACATAAATATCAGTAAGTTTTATAAAAAATATTTTCAATAAGTTCCAGTTTTAGAATCGAAACTAATTTTTGTTTATTACACTGATTAATTAATACTTAATATTGCATTTTGTTATCCAAAACTGAGAGTGTTTCATCCATATCATAGAGAAAAAATGAATAAAACATCAGATGTAAAATATAAACACAAAACACATGAAATCGAGTTCGTAAAAAAGACCTTTTTCAAAAGTTTAGTTCAAAACTTGGAATTAAAATCATCATTGCAATGACCAGGAATGTTTCGTAAAAAAACTTGAATATTGGAAGGTTCTTAAAAACAAGGGTCTGTTGTAATATTTTTGTAATACAAGTTTGGATATTGATAAGCTTTCCTTACATTTAGATGGTATTGTAAATATTTACTTCATTTTCCTTTGATAATACCACGTTTGAAAACAGTTTGAATAAAATTTGTGTACATTTTCTAGATTGTTTTTAATCAGTTACTTGTGTAATATATTTAAGATAGTAAAGAGAAAAGACTTCTTTGTTTATCGTAATAATTTTAAAAATGAGTAATTTAAACTTTGAAATATCAACCGGTTTTTAAATTTATTACGTTTATATAATTTATTATTTCATAATTTTTGTAGACATGGATTATACCTTTACGGTTTTAGTGAAAGCGTATTACGACTTTATGTTGTTGAAATACGTAGTTAAAGAATTCAAGTGCAAATATGTTTCTTGTAGTCTTTTCAATGTGAACTTCATTATGTCTTGTAGACTGGATATGAGTTAAATGTAATGTGTCGTGTTTAATTTTAACTAATTCTTTATTTCCCGAAGGAACTTTTCACGTAATCACACACATTTCAAGTAAACATGATGTGTACAAAACTGAGTTAAGAGAAATTGTTGTAAAGTTAAGAGATAATATGCTTAGAAAAATTTGGAACGTATCTTAAACAGAATGCACAGAGTGCAACTAGGAGCGCATAACAGCTCGTTTTTATTCTTGCTGTCATACAAAATTCAAAAGTTTTTGAAAAAAAGGGATGTCTAACTATCTGTAATTGTCATGCAATACAGCATGACACATAAGGAGTATACATAGAATTTTCGCAATTAATCAAATGCCTAAAAGTTATTTTTATATGAATAGAAAACTGCTTAATTAAAATTTTCATTTTTCTTAACATCCTCAATGGGGCTTCTACAATGTATTATACCTTCAGATAATATAAGTGAATAATGCAAATCTGAAATACTTGGATCTTTAGAAATACCTAAGTAAAATAAGTTCCTTGTAACTTGCTCCAAATAACTTCTATTCATGGAATAATAAGTTAGAATTCTCAATATATTTTACAGTTTCTTTTCTCTATAAAACATTTTAATCTTCTATTATTTCACAATAAATATAAGCTTTATTGTCTCTTTATGTAAAATAAACTAAATTCCATGAGACTAATTCACAGAACTTTTAAATAAAGACATTTAAATGAAAGTATAAAGACATATATAAATCAGTATCATGAAAATTAGCATCTGAAAGGAAATATTCAGAAAAAAGGAAGAAAATTTAAGATCAATGCAAACATGTCTTAAATTATGCAACCTATTTAAAGAATGAATGATCCCATGATTCCAATGAAGCAATTCCAATGAAGCAATTTAAAAAAGTAACATTTCTCTAAATATATATAATTTACGATGATTACCACCTTTTACATGAAACCTGAAATGCTTATTAGGAGCAGTGGTATAATATCTCTCAAAGCACAATATTCACCGAATGTGACAATGAATCAATATTAAATTTACTGCCATAAAAATCACTTGGATTAATTTATCATGATTTGTTTACAATTATCTGGTAAGAAATCACCCTTCACTTTTCTACCCATCTCATTTATTTTATTCTCAATAAAGTTAGCTTTCAAAGTATAGATATCAAAAATTCTTATGTAAGTAACTGTAAAATTAACATTTGAGGTGAAGACTGTAGACGCTCTATTTTTACAAATTCGTATTGACCCAAGAAAGAGTTCGTAAAATAGAAAAAAATGTTGATAAGGTTTGATTTTTGAACGAAGTACTTCTCATTTATAAATAAAATATAATTAGAAAAAAGTATTTAAAATTTTCAATAAAAACACATAAAAAACATAATTGATACTTAAAAACACTTTCATTTTAATAGGGGCGTAGGGAACACAATTGGCACGCGGTTATGATTCTTATTTTGACACCCAACCCCAAAAAATAATATAAATTATAGGATAAACATATTATGAGATCATAATCCAAATAAAAAGAAAAAAATATCAACTAAAAATAAACTAACATTTGGATAATTTTAAAGGCTGAAATTTTATTTATTACACTGACTAAATTAATACTTAATATTGCAGTTTGTTATCAAAAATTGAAAGTGTTTCATCCAAATCATAGGGAAAAAATGAATAAAACATCAGATTTAAAATATAAACACAAAGCACTTGGAATTGCGTTCGTAAAAAAGACCTTTTTCAAAAATTTAGTTCAAAACTTGGAATTAAAATCATGATTGCAATTATTGTACCCTATTATGGACCAGGAATGTTTCGAAAAAAATATGAACGTTGGAAGGTTCTTAAATACGAAGATCTGTTGTAATATTTTTGTAATACACAAGTTTGGATATTGATAAGCTTTCCTTACATTTAGATGGTATTGAAAATATTTACTTCATTTTCCTTTGATAATACTATTTGAAAACAGTTTGATTAAAATTTGTGTACATTTTCTAGATTGTTTTTAATCAGTTACTTTTGTATTATATTTAAGATAATAAAGAGAAAAGAATTCTTTGTTTATGGTAACAATTTTAAAAATGAGTAATTTAAACTTTGAAATATCAACCGGTTTTTAAATTTATTACATTTATATAATAAATTATTTCATAATTATTTTATAGCCATCGCATTATGCAAAGACGATGTAGTGAAAGCGTATTACGACATTATGTTGTTGAAATACGTAGTTAAAGAATTTGAGTATAATTAACCATCTCAAGGTCTATCCTAAATGAACTTTATTTTGTTCTGTAAACTAAATATAAGTTAAATATTGTGTGTCGTGTTTAATTTTAACTAATTCTTTATTTCCCGAAGGAACTTTTCACGTAATCGCACACATTTCACGTATTTAATTAAACAGAATGCACAGAGTGCAACTAGGAGCGCATAACAGTTTGTTTTTATTCTTGCTGTCATACAAAATTCAAAATTTTTTGAAAAAAAGGGATGCCTAAATATCTGTAATTGTCATGCAATACAGCATGACACATAAGGAGTATACATAGAATTTTCGCAATTAATCAAATGCCTAAAAGTTATTTTTATATGAATAGAAAACTGCTTAATTAAAATTTTCATTTTTCTTAAAATCCTCAATGGGGCTTCTACAATGTATTATACCTTCAGATAATATAAGTGAATAATGCAAATCTGAAATACTTGGATCTTTAGAAATACCTAAGTAAAATAAGTTCCTTGTAACTTGCTCCAAATAACTTCTATTCATGGAATAATAAGTTAGAATTCTCAATATATTTTACAGTTTCTCTTCTCTATAAAACATTTTAATCTTCTATTATTTCACAATAAGTATAAGCTTTACTGTCTCTTTATGTAAAATAAACTAAATTCCATGAGACTAATTCACAGAACTTTTAAATAAAGACATTTAAATGAAAGTATAAAGACATATATAAATCAGTATCATGAAAATTAGCATTTGAAAGGAAATATTCAGAAAAAAGGAAGAAAATTTAAGATCAATGCAAACATGTCTTAAATTATGCAACCTATTTAAATTATAATTTCCTATTTAATTTATAATTTACGATGATTAATAAGTTTTATATCAAAATTGAAATGTTTATAATTATCAGTGGTGAAATCAATCTCTCAAAGCACCATATTCACCGAATGTGACAATGAATCAATATTAAATTTACAGCCATAAAAATCACTTGGATTAATTTATCATGATTTGTTTACAATTATCTGGTATAAAATCACCCTTCACTTTTCTACCCATCGTATTTCTTTAATTCTCAAAAAATTTAGCTTTCAAAATACAGATATCGTAAATTCTTATGTAAGTAATTCTAAAATTAACATTCCAGGTTAAAATAGAAGACGCTCAATTTTTATGAACTCGTATTGACCCATAGAAAAAGTTCGTAAAATAGAAAAATAATGTTGTTAAGGGTTGATTTTTTAACAAATTACTTTTTCTTTATAAATAAAATATTATTAGATATAATTATTTAAAATGTTCACTAAAAACACATACAAAACAAAATTGATAATTAAAAGCACTTTCACTTTATTAGTGGCGCAGCGAACACAATTGTTGCGCGGGTATGATTTTTGTTTTGACATCAAACTCCAAAAAAATATAAATTATTGGATAAATATGTATATGAGAGTATAAGCCAAATAAAAGTAAAAATATATCAACAAAATAATCTAAAATTTAGATAAATTTAAAGGCTCATGTTATATTTTTAAATTTGAGATGCAATAATTCTACTAGAATAGAGTTTGCAAATGTATCAGTAGAAATCGGACTTATGGTAATTTAGAATTAGTTAAAATGTGTTATTTATTTTACATATTAATATAATTCTTTTAGAAAACAAAATTTGAACCATAAAATATGTTAATATATATTATATAGGTAGGTGTACTTATTAATCACACAAAAATAATCTGATATATTATATATATATATATATATATATATATATATATATATATATATATATATATATATATATATATATATAATATCTATCTATATATATATAATATATATATAATATATATATATATATATATATATATATATATATATATATATATATATATATATATATATATATATATATATATATATATATATATATATATAAATTTACTGCATACATATTTCTTTCCTTTTGATAATGTAAATTGATTAAATGCATGTTAACTTCCGATCATTCCAAATTTTTCTCGTAATATATTTAAAAATCCTAAGTCTCTTAGATGATCTTGATTACACCACTAAATAAGAAAACTATTATAAATTAGAGTTGCAACAAAAATGATTAATTGTTATACTAATAAAGTTATATATGTTCTTTTTATCTAGGTTGGTGAACTCATCTTGAATATGAAAAGCTAACTTATTGTATGCCTAATTTATATCCGAATAAATTCTTCATCCATTATGAATAATTGAATAGAAACAATCTCAATACGCACACCAAATATAATTTCTCTTCCATTCTCATTTATTATATTCCTCTCCATTTAAAAATATTATAATTTTAAAAACAAATTACATCTGAATATAGATTCAAAAAGTCCGGAAATGAAATTTTGGGAAAAAGTGGATTTTTTGCTCATTGATGAATAACTTAGCTTAATTTGAAAGATAATATTTTTTGTCTTTCTACACTTGTAGAAGTTTAATATCTAACGGAAGCAGGTCAAAATAATTTAAATATCATTATTCCGACATCATTCCAAGCATAATACATTCACAAAAGCATTCACCTAGAATTTTAGTTTCTTAGAGCAATTCCAAGATCCAAGTTCAACAGCATCCTGCGATATTTTCACTTAAGGCTATTGATTGCATTCAAAACAATACTATTTTTTCCAAATAACTGTTTTTTTGTGATGTTAATTAATTTTCAGATAACTTCTTACTTTTTAAACCCTTTAAAGACTATTTTTAGAAATAAATCTATTTTTCACTATTAATTGTGTATACTGCGTGACAGTATAACGTCAGCCATTAATGTGAAGTGGCAGAATATTAGATGTTGTGTCTGTGAGCCAAGAAAAATATAAGATAAGTATGCATTTATTATTGTTGTTTTCATCAGGATAGAATTGTTATGAATAATTTAAGAATGATATATTTATTTTATATTGAAATATTATTTAATTACTTGTTAGGAAAATTTCATAAACTATTGATAACATGACAACATAACAGACATTGGAAAATGTTTGTCCAATGTCTGCTTGTATATTTTAGAATAATTTCTTTACCGTATTAGGAATAGAAAAATCTATCATGCACAAAAGCATTTTTTCATTCTATATATTAGTAAAACTTAATCAATCAATGTAATAAATTTTTCAGTGTTCAATTTTTTTATCGAATTCGATTGCTACAAGGCTTAAATCTATTTATTACATTTATTTGTTTGTTACGAAGCAAGTTTATGAAATAAATGACAGTCTAAAAATATTCTATTTTAAATAGCTTAGATGTTTATCTTCATTGAATTAATATAGGATCTTGTAACGTTTATGTTCAAATAATTGTGTGTGAATTTCATATAAACTTTAATTCTTTTGTTTTTAGAAATGTTTTCTTATTTACTATTATTTTTCAGTCAATTTTTACTGACTGAAATATTTTGTCTTATAAGGATTCGTTGTTTTAAATGTTGTATTCTTCTCAAACATCTGTTTTAAGGAATAAAAAACTTTACAATGCATAAGCATTGCAAAATATTTTATTGCACTTATAATAGGTTTTTATGTATAACCCTGTTAACCATTAAAACCATTGTGGATTTTTTAACGAAATATTTTTGTTTCTAAAATATTTTAAACTTGAAAATATAATAATAAAATTAGTAAATTTTACAATTTCTGTAGTAATTGACAGATTAATTGACACAAGTTTAAAAAAACATATGGATTTCTATGTTTGGAAAGTTAATATTCAAGTATTTGAAAAAAGTGTTCAGATGGAACAATTCTATATTATTATGTAAATTACTTGTGTAATATGTTAAGTGTTTCCATGTAAAGAATGCCCTCAGATGTAGCAGCTTAGTAGCACTCCTGTGTTACATAATTTATTATATTAAAACTCTTATTTTATGTTTTTATTTATGACTGAAAAATTGAAGTATGAATTAATAATAGTTTCAAACAATTTGTTTCAATGAAAATATATGTTGACTAGATTGGTTGTCCTTTTATATTTTGGAGAAAGTGATTAAAATTTCAAACATTCGATGATATTTTTGACATTTCACTTGATTCTTTTATAGTAATGTAAATGGTTGTATTGTTATAGTAAATGTTTAACAGGATAATGGATAAATAATATATTTAATTTTATTATATATATATATATATATATATATATATATTCTGCCTTACCGATTTACAAAGTCTGATTATAATGACAATATTGACCTAAATATAATTTTTTCAGAATTATTTTTATTTACTTTCGGTTTTTCTTTTTAATGAATTGAAGTTAAATAAAGAAGTTAAACATAATTTTAAACAAAGTAAATTAGTAAGTTATACAAATAAAATGAATATGATATGAGAAATAATTAAAAAAAGTTATCTGTTTTGAGTTCAGAGATGCTTCTAATTTTGAATTTCACTATATGATTTCAAAATAATAACAAATAATGCTTAAAATATTGCATTTGTAAACTGCATGTTTATTCTATTGTTTTAATATAGTATACATAATTAGATTAATCTTCCATACATATATATTGCTACATTTATTTACTGTTTTTAATTGCACGATATCTCTTTTGTTTTGCGTTTTATTTGAGTATTTTACAGCAAATACAGAAGGTTAAATTCAATTTCGAAAGAAGACATTATTTTGTGTTTGTTGTTCTTTTATTGTAATTTATAACATAAAACGATTAAATTTAAAGCCCATGTATTGGTCGAAATTATTCAAAACAACACTTATCAAAGAGGCAAAATTATGTGATATCCATCTTGAAAATAATTTAATAATTTTTTGGAGAAAAGAATATAATTTAAGTTTAATCTTATTTATCAGTTAAGCATTTAATATTTTAAAATTGATATTTCATTTATTAACATGTTGGATGTGTTGCTTTGTTTGTTGGAACAGCTGTTTACTAATTGTGAATGATTTTGAAATCAAAACTTAGAAAAGAAATTAAGAAATAAACAGTGCCAAAGTACATGAAGGAAATAGTTCGGTCTTTATACATTTTATCCTTTTTGTGGCTTCTAGCAAAATTTGATTATGAGAAAATTTGTTTTATCAATAACATTTGGTATAAATATATTATACTGGAAAGTGACCTTTATATATTCCCATGTAATTAATCAATTTTATAAGTTTTAAGATATTTTTCTATATAACCAAAATAGCCCGATTGAGCATATTTTATCTTCTGCATATATAAAGGCAAAAAACATTTTGTGTCAAATTAACTTTCATTTGGAACTAACATAAATATTTTTTTATTTATGGAACTATTTGCTCACAGATGTCATGCTGCAGAAGTTGCGAAACCAGTTCCTTTAAAATGCTAACATAATAATGGCCTACATACAAAAATAATTCTTAAGTGAATCAGTTTCCTCATTGCCAATAAGTAATACCAACGTTTGAAGAATAACATGTATCTGAAATATTTAAATGAACAATAAATTTTGAAATATTGCTGAACTTTTCTTAATCATTAAATTTAAGAACAGTGTATAAATTTCTGAAATGTTTTAAGTGCTTCCTTTATATATTTATTCAAAGTGAAATAAGTTTTTTATCCATAAGAAATTTTTTGTAACTTGGGAAATTTAATTAACAAATTGGGTAGTTCTTATTATGCAAATTAATCAGTTTTAATATTAAGAAAATGTTATAATAATACTTTGACAAATATAGTTTTGCTTATATTCCTTTTTAATATATTTTTTAAATATTTTTTAAATAAATGATAATAAGAATATTTAGGAAACATTTGATAAATAAGTCAATCTTCGTAATGTTTTGTATTGTTTTGATATGCATTTATTGTAAGCCTCTCGAATGTAAAATCAAACTTATATATTCATTTTACTTTTCTTAAAATTAAGATTATTTTCATATTAATTTTAAGCAGTTTTCTTAAAATATGTAAGAATGAAAAAATAATTAATTTATTTTATTCATTTCATTTTCATATTTAATAATTCACATCTGTTAAGTGATGTAATTATGATGGACAATATCTATTTTAATAGGTATTTTATACTTATATGTAGTCTCGATCAATGACCACATCTAACCATAAATACAAATTTTTCCTTAATATTTTTCCATATCATTGGTAATTACAAACCAGATAATTTATTTCCTTGTGTCACAATTTTTTAATTATTTGTATTAACAAATAATTGAAATTAATGTAAATGATATATAATTCTAGCAAATAATATTAACTATTTTAATATAATTAAATGTAGTTAATATAAGATTTGTGCAAATAATTGCAATTATAAATATTATTATACAAGAAAATACAAGTAATATTATTTAAATTTTAAATAAAGTAACAAATTATGGCTTATATTTATTACTGATGGCTACTTGCTAATATTTCATTTTATGTATTAGCTTTGAAGCTTATAGTGTTTCTAACATCTCCCCACTCCAATGTAAATATGATACCTATTTAAACTAGTCCAGAATCAATAACATATTTTCTAATAATATTGAATTAAATTTAAATTTAATACTTTGTGTAAAATAAGAATTAAAAAGTTAAGCGAAACTTTTTTACTTCTAAATAATTCATAATTATGTTAATTACTTGTGATGTAAATTTACTGGACAACTACTAGAATGCATGTATTCAAAATTTGTAAATCTTTTTTATTAATTGACATAATTTTTTCCATCAATCTGAGAATCATCACTTAAAATATAAAAAAACTTAATTCCATGTTAATGAGATTTAGCATAGAATATTGTATAAATAATTTGAGATTGTCAATTTGTTTTAAGATTCATTAGTATTTATTTTATTTACTATGATTTCATTATCTTTACTTATCTGTAATCGTAATTTATATGTAAAAAATAATTTCATAATCACATTGATGTATATTTTATTAACTGTTTCTTATTAGTTCAAATATGATTTTTTAAAGCATGAAATACAATGTGTATGTTATATATTAATTATATTTATATATTGAAATATCAATATGGATATATAAACTAAAACTAAACTCTGTTTCACAACAGACCATGTAGGCCAAGGCCTACAGTGCCTATATGTTATCCTGACCGAGAGCCCCTGGAGTACGAAGCACATGTCCCGATTAGGTACTCAGCATAACGCAAAACTTTAGTTACCAAACCTGCTCATTGTGGACATAATGTTACAAATAATTACCATTCTCCCTTATTTAAAGAGATAAAACTGAAATTACGTAAAAGGATTCCATTATAAAAATATTTGTATTAGTAATATTCATTTTTTATGAGTTATTAATTCGGAATGAAAATTGACTCTATTATAGGCATTCACAACCAAAGTGAGGAATTAAACCATTGGACTATATATATATATATATATATATATATATATATATATATATATATATATATATATATATATATATATATATATATATATATATATGTATGTATATATATATATATATGTGTGTGTGTGTGTGTGTGTGTGTGTGTGTGTGTTTGTGTGTGTTTGTGGTGTGATGTTATTTTAACTATTCAAGTGCTTGGCTTGTTTTTATTGTAAATTTAATTGTAAAACGTTGTAAGTTTGAAAATAGTTTCGTTGGATTCTCATTCTTCAAATGGATAATATTGTAAAATAATACCTAAATATGTGAAAAGAAGTGTTATACATGAAGTTTTACCTGATTTATATAAACATATCAACTCACTTTTGTCTGTTTTTTTACCTGGGTTGTTATTAATATCCTGGTGTTTCTATTTTTGTAGTTAAATTGAATCAGTTTAACTATTCTATTTTTTTATTTTCAGAGAGTATTACAACAAAGTCAACATATTCACAGAGGGAGAAATTTGTTCCAGAGTACTAATTGTTGGAAATAAATGTTAGACCACAAAAATAAAAGAAACCTATAAATTAAAAGTGTTAAAAAATTTTCAAAAATTATTTTCAATTGGGAATAAAAATAAATATTTTTTTTATTTTCAGTATCATAAATAAATAATTTTGATTCCATTAATATTTAGAACTTTCACTTTTATATATGGTTTTTGTTGTGTAAATTTTTATAAGTAATGAAAATTTTAACCTTTATCCTTTTTGTATCATTTTTCTCAACATCTTGTTGCATGGAGTTAATTGATTTGGAAAATATAAATTTTTGTACAAAGAAAATATATATATATATGTGTGTGCGTGTACAGAGAAAATAATATATTTAAAATAATTCCATAAAATTATCATAAAACAACTGGAATTCTTTCTTACCTTCAAATTCAATTTTAGCAATAAATTGACACTTGCTTACACAAGGATTTTTAAAAAAACAAATTTATAAATAATGAAATTCTATAATAACAAAAAATTATATTAAAACATATAGATTATAAAAATGATTTCAATTATTTAAATAAACTGTAAAATTTA
>CM075850.1:15079797-15105437 GCA_037975125.1 Latrodectus hesperus | reverse complement strand
ACGTCTCTTCAAATCTCTTAATCATATCCCGGATACCTTTAGTAGACATTGGTCAACGCCGCAGGTTCTTTCTATAACAGAATTGCCGAACTCCAGCAGAAGCCATTCCGCTTGCTTTAGTAAAAAAACTTTACCAATAAAGGACGATTAACTAAAGAGATCATTATTAGTGCAGCCAGAATTATCGACGTAAACATGGCTACGTCTGCAAATATATTATGCCTAACCTGATTTTCATAAAGCTTCCTCCTCTTTACAAGCATGCCAATCTCAACATTTTTCTCCTACAACTGACAGTTTTTCTAAGCACAGAATTTTATTATACTTAATTCTTGTTTTGAATTATTAGTGTTGTCTTTGTATTTTCTTTTGGTAGTTTATTGCGTTAAATTCCAGCATTTCTTTGAAATATCGCCATCTGGTGGATATTTCGGAATAAAATGAGAGTATCATTTAATTTTAAGAAGTTTATTGTATAATTTTTGTTGGATTTAAAAAAAATGAAAAATGAGTGTAGTGCTAAATAAATATTTATTATTCTAAGAAGAAAACATAACAAATTTACTTTGGAAATTATTTATAATTAAACGTTTCATTTATTATATTATTTTCTTAATAGTTTAAGAGATGCAGAAGCATTTTCTATACAATAAAATTTTAATACTATAATTGATATACTTGGATAATTATAAAGCTAATATTTCCAAAGTAGAAGCTATATAGTAGCTAATTTAATATTTAATGATACATAAATTGAAATTATTGTTCATATGAATTATCCTTTTGAGAAAACTTTAAGTACTTAATTACTTTATATTATATATACTATTTAAATTGCAATTTGAACACTATTCAAAATAATTTGAAATTATCACTCTTTTTCCCAAATTCAATTGATTTGAAATCTGAAAAATTATTTAATAATTACATATCTTAATAAATAAAATTTAAATTTTCCATTACATCATCTAATTATTAATCATAGAAATTTAAAATGGTCCTAAAATTTATTACTAGTCGAATTAATATGTAATTGTATTTAAAATAGAAGGAAATATAAAAAGAAGGCCTAAATTAAAACAAGACTTATATGAAGTCTTATAATTAGTCTCTTATAACTTGTTGGAAACATTACTTGGAAACACATACACTCTTAAGCAATATTTTTCTTTATTGTGATGGGCCTAATAAGTTTAATTATTGAATAAGGAGAAAAATTGGATTCCTGCCATAGGATGCTCTTCGTTTGTGAATTGATTGTTATCTGTTGTTGTGAAAGTGTAACATGTTTTCCCGGACAATGTCATCTAAAATAAATGTTTTGTAAAATGTCATGCTTTCGGTACAAGAAGAGAACGTTGCATGCGATTACGTAAAAAACCTTCTAGTAAGATACAATTAAGCAAATAACATGTTAAATGAGACAACGACATCTTGGAAGTTAGTCTAAAAGGGTTGTGCATAACTAGTTGTGTCATGTTTGGAATTTTGAAACTCAAGACGTTTTTAAAAGAGAATGATAACAGAGATTTTAATAATTTTTTAATTTTTATTATTAGTTTTTTACTGTGCATGTACTGTTAGGATTTAGCTTATTATATTGTATCACGCAATTATGAGATATATGTAATAGAGATAAGTTTATTAATTTACTTTTACATTCATATATTGGATAAATATCATAAAAATATCATAAAAGTTAAGATTATTATATACCTCAGTGTATCCTTAAAGCAATATTACTTATTAACACTATACAAATAGAAGCATGAATGTTTTGGGAAGATAAATTTTAATAATTTTTAATATTATCAATGTATCAGCCACCGAGAATATCACTACTATAAATATTGCTTTACCTAATAGATTTTGAAATAATAAAAGTAGCAATATGTTAGAAATATTGAAAAAATAATTAATATCGAAATAATATTTTTTCATTTCTTATAAACGAAATATAACTTGCTTGTCGATTTCTACACAACTAATAATGTTCATTATTAGTTAGATGTATTAAAATGATAAGAAACTTGATATTTAATTATAATAGTGTTTTAAAATTAATATCCATTAACTTCACCATTAGAAATGCTAGTTGCAAGTTATATAAAATAAAACATTTTTTTAATATTTTAGTGATTCAAGAAATCATACACCGAATATGTGTGTGTGTATAAAAAATTGTACCGTAAAACTTTATTGTAATTTTTTATCCAGATTGCATCATAATCAAGTATTTGAGGTATGTCCAGTTGCAGTTAACCAAAACTTCATTATAGCATTATCAAATCAATATGAAGCCACTTTCCAAATTAAACCACTAACTTGAATTATTTGGCCTTATCTAACTTCCGTGTTATTCGAAGACTAGTTAAATAAAGCCTTTTGTAATATGCACAGTGCATAATGATAAGTGTAATTGAAATGTTGTACTAATGCAATTTAATTCAATTCATTTTCTAAAATTTTGAACATGGTGATACGTTTATTTTAGCTATTAAGAATATTACTCTTTAACAACAATAAAACAATGTAATAATATATATATATATATATATATATATATATATATATATATATATATATATATATATATATATATATATATATATATATATATATATATATTACTCTCTCATCTTCTACAAAATAAGATTTAACATTTTTTATTTGAATAAAATTATAATTTAAATAGGTTTATTATTTACATGTTGTTTAAAATATTTTGATTAATGTATAAAATATATGCATTAATATTTTTATTAATGTCAAAATTTGTGCATAAAAATTTTGATAAACGCACTCATTTGGCCAAAGTATATTAAAGTTATGCAAGAGTAATTTACAACGGGAAATATATGATTTGATTCTAAGTTGATCACATTTCAAAATTTACAAGTCTTAAACAAAAGATTTCCTCTGATGGCTAGTATTTTTTGTAAAAGTACATTTACAAAATAATTATCATTGATCAAAATAAATAGTTGTAAAAACAGATAAATTAACACTATTAAGTGTTTAATGCACACTAAATGCACTGTTTGAAGATGTGTTATAAACTTTGAAATAAAGAATTCCAATGAAGCAGGATAAATCGTTTGGAACCAACTTGGAACCCCACATGTTGAAAAGAGAAAGCCTGTACATATTCTAGTTTTATTATTGATTATTGAAGAGTTATTCAGGAAAAGATATCTACAAGGGCTAAATATAATCAATTATACCTTATTTTTCTACTCGACGTAGCGTAATCAATTCATTTTAAAACATGTTTCTATGTTTCAAAGACGGTTGAGCAATTTTGTTTCATTCGATAAATTTTAATTTAACATGACTGAATACAGTGCACAATAGCAGCATTTTAGAAAACAATTTATGTCATTCATTACTCTTAATATATCTAAAATATTTCGAGCTTAATTATTGATAAATATATAGTCTTTAATATTTATGATTTACGTTTTCATACCGTAAAATATCAGAACAACACAATAAATAACCCATAATTTAACATTTCATATTTAAATTAACGTAAATGTAAAATTATTTTAATTTTTCTTAAAATAATAATATTTATATTAGCTCTTTTTTTAAGAAAGAGTTTTGTGTCAGGTAGCTCTAAAAAAGGGCGAAATTTATACAATTGTCTTCGCAACTTCTTACACAGCAGTGTTCTGTCCTACTCAGTGTGCATTCAATTGGGTGTATTTATTATTGCTTTCGATTACAGATATCTGAAATAGACATCAAAATAATATAAATTATAGATTTTTATTAATCTAAGAGATCAAAAGATGTCTAAGATAGATATAATAAATTTAACAAAATCATAACTCTTTTTGAATGTAAGTTAAAGGTGTTATAAATAAATTAATATTATTTCAATATCTACGAAACAATTTTCTAATTCATGGAAAAATTTAACTATTTCACAATTACTAATATTTTCTAATATTCCCCAAAAGTAAGACTATTTTATTTTCTAATTTTTAAAAAGTATTTAAAATAAATAGTATAATATTAAAGTAAGTCAAGCTAACGAGCAATTAAAATGCGAAAATTTTATAATTTCATCCTTAATTTTACATGCTGATATTGAAAAGGACAGAGAACTTTTAAAATAGTATTAGTAAAAATGAGATGAAAACCGTATTCCGGTGAACGTTTTCCAAATACGAGAAATTATTCTTAAAGATATTGGTTGAAAGAAATATTGATTTGAAGATTGTTTAAAAGTTTTAATAGAATTTGAATAAGAATTTTTAGCACAGATGCCTTATAATCAAGTACGCCAAATTCTGAATTTGGAAATTTTTTGGCGGATTTTCTTATGTATCCTGGCTTTTATTACGTCATAGATGTAGAGACTTATAAGAATTATCCAGAAAATTCTATTTTGGCAACCCAAGTATTTACGTTATCGTGCAGGTCACAATACGTCATCTTGGCAACATTTCTTCATCTCCAAAAAAATTCAGAATTTGGCATCCTAAATTATATGGTATCTGTACCAAATTTTCAGGGATACTTGTTATACCTGATGATTATATAAAAATTCACCGTGCTCTGCTTAGTCCATTGAAAGATTAGTATTCAAATTCGAGAATATTATGCAATAATAGTAGTTTACAGTTAATAAGCTGTTGTATGCTATAATTTGAATTTTTAATAAAAATTATATATTATTTACGATATTTCAGTAAATACATTTATTACTTGTATTTTTACAAGTATTTTAAACTATTTTTATATTTTAAGGGTAAAAATGGCTCCTCCCCCCGATGTGTACATGAAATGTGTGCTTGTCGTGAAACACAATTTCTTCTATGACATGAATTCATATACATTATTTATCAAATAACTTAAAATCAACATTTTCGAATAATTACATGAAATAATATTTTATGAAATTTTGATCTAAGACCTTTGATATTATTCAAACCTTATTTATATTTCATGATTTATTAATGTAACATAGGCATATCTTTTAACATATTTAATACAAGTTGCCAAACTTTATATTCATTTTGCAATTACTCAAAATTTTAAAGATTAATTTCCCAAATTACAAATGAATTTAATCAGTGATTGCAAAATCCAATTCTTAGTTAAGGGTTTTTGAGTTTTTTTATAACAAATATTTTAAAGTTTAATTCGGGTCTCTTAAAATAATAAGTTTGAACAAAGAAATATGATTAATTTACTAAAATAGTTACCTTTCTTTTACATCGTATATTAAAAATTGAAAGATTAATTATTTTTCTGAAATCTATAACATAAAAAGTTCTTTTCCATTAATTAAAAATTTTATATTATTAATAATGTTCTTGTTTAATAAGATAAATTAATGTTTTATCTAAAAGATGTTATAACAGAGCATTAATTTATTTCTAATAAAGAAGGAAATTATATTTTCTTCATATATTTTGAATTATATATAAAATTTAAGTCCTTTAAAGTTTTACTTTCTATAAAATATTCAATTTATATATATATATATATATATATATATATATATATATATATATATATATATATATATATATATATATATATATATATATATATATATATATATATATATATAAATTTTTAATATAATTTGTAGTTTTAATTAACATTAAAATCTCAAAATTCTGTTCTTCTTTGGTTACTACAATGCATAAAATAATAAAATTGCAATAATAATATGGAATAGTAATAATTATGGGCTTTTTTGATATAATCTAGAATATATAAAATTAGAGAACTCTCATTTACTTCAAAAATTTTCAGTAGTAAGAAGTAAACATTTTTTAAGAAATATTTTCTTTGTTCAATTTGGAGTTGATTTCGCTTTTAATTTAAGATAGACATTTAATTAGAGTAAACTAAATTTAATTTCAGGCATATAAAATTTTCTATTTAATTTTATTACAGCATGTATGACTTTTTTGTTTTCCTTTAGCCTATAATAATATTCCAAATTTATCCAAAGGTGGAAAGTTTATGTGTAAATTATGAGATCATTTGCATGTAGAGAATTTTTAAATTTACTTCATGAAGTGAATAATTCTATTTAAAAACCTTTTAGTTTTTAAGTGTAAGTTTTTGTTATAATATCATAAACATAGGAATTCATTAAACCTACACATTTTTTTAACAACCTTAATAAAATATTTTTGAACATTTATTGAAAAGTGTTTTAAAATTTGCGTGAAAAATTAAAAAGTTGCTCTGACTAATAATTTAAAAAAACTGCATTAAATTAAAGAAAATTTTAAAATTAAAGGTTAATCTATAAAAAACTATTTAAAATAAATCATTGTAAATTGTGTAACTATTTTGTTTTCAACATAAAATCTCAAGCAGAATTTGAGTCTATATATAAATTGAAAATAAAACTGTAATTACAAAAAAATAAGTTTTTAATTTTCCTTTTAAAATACATTTTAAAATAACACAATATTCTAAAAGGATTTGTTGAAAGGTAAGACAATCTTCAACTTCAAGTTTGCAATTTCAATAAAACAAGGTATTTAAAGTAGTTAAAAATATATTTTAAAGGAAATTAACAAACTTATTATTTTTCTCTAAGCTTAATTCAAGGATGATATATTCCATATTTAATTTCCAAAGTACTTATTTACTTCATTATTATAAATAATCATCTTTAAGTTCCTAATTTTTGATGAATGAATACTATATTGAGAATATCTGACAATTTTTCCATTAATAACTAGATATAATACACACATTTTCAAGAAATATTTTCATGAAATTTTACCATTCAGTCAGTTAAAAGTGTTAATATCACTAAAATTTTGAGAATTTTATAGACATATTTTAGATAAATCTGTTATTTGATATTACAGACATTCAGTCTTTCTTAGTTTACAATTTCTAATAAAATATTTGAACTTGATATTCTTGAAATATGAATTTATAGAAACTAAAATGAAAAAAATATTTTTATTGATTCTTTAAATATTACAAAATTTTGAATTGAAATTAAAGTAGAATAAATTAATAAAAAAGTTGCTTATATAGTTTTAATCTTCTTCTGTATTTATAACTTTTCTGTAAAATGTCTCTTTTTAGATATGCTTTTTTTCTTTTTTTTTCTTTGGTGGAAAATATGTCAAATCCGTTGATTAGTACTTCTTCCATAATTTCGGTGTAAATAAAAATCTTTATTATTTTTCTTGAATCATTTCTTAGGAGTTTCGTTTCAAAAAATAATTGAAAGTTTTGGCTGGCAAATTTTTAATAATCCATTAATATTAAATCATATTTTTTTCGATGTGTCTCAGTTTTTCTTGTGGATGATATGAACAGAGTTTAAATTTATTCAGTTTTTTATAGTTTCATTGAAAGCTGTTCATGAAGAAAATGTTTCTAACTATTTATTGAGTTTTTAGAAAAAAATATAAAATTCAATTTTAGAGATATTCGAAATCATTAAAACAATTTTTGATATTTTCAAGGATCAACAGGATTAATTAACTCAAGAATTAAATTAACTTTTGATCTTTACATCTCTTTACTTGAAAGTCTTTAGAAATGGATTCGATGAATGAGTTGAATGCTGCAGTCTTCCAATATGTATGATATATTTGAAAAGTTTTGTAAAATTTTTTTATTAGAAATTATGTGGATGCATTCTTACAGATTCTTTTGGATGCAGGATAAATGTCTATTATTTGAAAACGCAGTCCAGGGCTATTTTTAAGGTGAATGTTGATTCAAATTTGAGTTATTTATTGTTGATTTTCAGGCACCTGTAAATAACAAAATAAAATTAGTGCTTAGTAAAAACATAATGCTTACATAAATAGTTTTATGTTTTATAAAAAAATTTAAACTATTTACATGCAAAATAAAATATTATCTTTAGGGTAAAAAGTAATTATAATCAAATATTTTATTTAAAAAATTCAAACGCAAAGGAATGCACAATTGGAGCTAGAAGGATATATTGGCGAGTTTTGAAACTTTTTTTCATCGCAAAGCAATTTTAAAGTTGTGCCATTTAAAACGAATCGTTTATATGACACCAAAATGACATAAAACACGAGAAAAAATCAAACCTGGCAATAAAAAAAATGCTAAAAAAGTAACAATTAGCTACACCAAAGAGAAAACCGGAAACACTATATTTGAAACAAAGAACGGCAGATTTAGAGACCAATCTTTTGGTGAAATATAGCGTTTTTGTATAGCGTACTTGTATTAAGTAAAAACTTAGTATTATTAAATAAATAAATTATGTTTTAAAAATATGACTGTCAGTTTAAATAAGCATCTGCTCAAAATTAACAAACACGCTGTACAATTTCATTGATAAATGATTTTAAAAAACTGTAATAAAATTGCAATGGTATAAATATACTGATGAAAAAAGCACTTACAGCCAAACTTAAATCCAAATACTCGTCGCCAATCCATCCTTTAAATGGCTGGATGACATCATAATTGTCTTGGATGACATCTTTGAAGTAAGAAGGATGATTGAAGGGTTTCTTTTTCCCCTTCTTGATTTCTGCATCTTCCTCCACAAAATACTGATATTTATAAACACCACGACGGTTGAAGTTAACACTGAAAAAAAATGCAGTCTTTTATTATATCAACCTATGATTAATACGAAAAATTTGCAAATAGTTATTACTTTCATTAAAGTAAACAATGAATGTTTTGAATTACAGCTATTTATGATATAAATTCCATCATATTAAAATATAATAAAATCAAATTTATCATTATAATATGCGAAAATATGTAGAAAAATAATTCATAAGTAAAATACCGCTAAAAATTTAAATTTTAATAAACTTCCCACGGAGAATAAAATATTCTGCAGAATGCTTTAGATAACAGCCATTTATGATATTATGCTTATGTAAGATTATAAAGTTAATAGTAATTTATATAATTTAATAAATTAAACTATATAATTTAACAATTCAGATTGATTTTTTATTTCAGTAGCAAAAATATTTTTCATGTTTATGATAAACGATTTTTCAAATGCTTTTTGTAATTTAAAAAAATTACAAAATAAAAATTCAGTTTTTATTAAAATCAAAAAAGTATTTTGCACAATGCAAAAACAATTTCAGAAATTAATTAAAAACTGTTATCTTACATTTGATTAAATATTTTGTGAATATAATTGTGATATGCAAAACAAATATCGTATTTCGGAATCACAATGTATCCCCAAATTGAAATTATTCTTCTATTTTTCGAAGATATTAAGACTTAGAAACAAGAGAAAACTAATTATTTGGAAAAAAAGATGTACTTCATAGGATTCTATTTAAGAATGTATTGATTTAATACTTAGAAAACTATATGTAAATTAATTTTTATAAAAGTAAAGTTTTAGGATATATTTTAAGATCTCCTTAAATAAATAAATTTAAAATGTTCAAAATAATTCTTCTACTCATTCAATTAGAATAATTTTAAGGATAATTTTCATAATGTTTCATATTTAAATTATAAATATTAAAAGGAATTTTCACTAAGCTAATAAAACTTTTCTGATGTTTGTATATATCAATTACTGTAAAAAACTTTAATAAGAAACATCCAATTAATTTTTTAAAATGCATGATTTGAGTGTTTTGGTTTAAAATAATTTAATCTGGTTATAACAAAAATTTCATAATTAATATTTTATATATGTTACAATATTGTAAATATTGTAAAAATATTTAAGAGTTCTAAAGCAAAAATATTTAATTTTTTGCTATCTGATGCGGTAAGCCATTTTTTGACATTAGCGTACTGTTGTTCTTTGCAACAATATAAATTGTTTGCTAAAACTGTATATTTGGTTTTATAAAATACATTTTGTGTTCAGTGTAGAATCGGGTACCCTTGATTTGTAAGAAACATCTTGGCTACAAAATTAAGTTTCTGGTAACCCGGAAAATCGTATCTTTGTATAGATTTAATATATTGGCCATCACATGTGGTCAATACACAAAAACTATATTATTTTGCCTATCTTAGCGTAAAAAAAATCACTAACGAATGAAGGGGTACCCAAATGTATACATTTACCTAAATTTTAAATTATTTCCTTGCTTCCTTTTCCTATTATCAACTTATTATTTTTTCTCATGTATCTTTACATTTATTAATGGAAACAAGTATTAAGCAAGACAAGTAATGAATTTCCATTGAAAAATTAGTTTATTATAGCATTAAATTACACCTGCGTAAACAAAGCCTAATCCTCTTTTACACTCGAATTTATAGCTTAAAATTAGTATCATATTGTAGTGCAAGAAAACATTGACTTACATCTTTTTCCTCAACCGTTTTACTAATCCAAAAGGCATTTTCAATTAAGGTAGAACAAAGAAATTGAAAACAAAATCTCAAAATAATCGCAGTATATAAGTCACTAAAGCGCAGACTATAAACACGAAATTTTCAAAAGAAATTCAAAGAATTAAACTAAGCAATATTGTTAGAAACGATAATAATTGTTGTTATCAACTATGTGATTTGTAACAATGAAAATAAATATTATTAGCTTCTTAATGTTTTTAAAATATTGATAACAATAACTTTTAAAACAATGAAATAAGAATTGTTACTTTATTCTAATTTATTTAAAATGCTTCACAGGCTCCTTTTTCTATTCTATCATTGTAATATTCATTGTAAATATCATTGTAATAATTTATTCCTGAATCACACCGAAACTGAATTTTTATTTTTTATTTGTTATAATTAAGCGTAAAATCCCAAATAAGACCATTTCACTAAATATGTCAACCTCTTTCTTAGTTTTTTTTCCTAAAAAAGTTTTTAAAGTGCAAAGAATAAAGTATTCTTTCTAGCAAAATTTTGAAATTGTTACCTAAAATAAAACTCAGTCATTAATTTTTTTATTGCAAAACATTTATAAATTTTTTACTTCTGAATTAATTATTAATAGCTGTCAGCACAAATATTCTACAAATAGGACAATCCCATGATAGTGAGATAGGGTTGCAAATTCCTGGGAGTAATTGTCACCCCGCCAATTTCAATATTAAATGAAAATGCAAAAAAGTTATTTTGAACCAATACTTTTTAAATAAGAAGTGGAGCAAATCTTTCGATTAAAAATTTACTATTACATCATAGAATAATAAATTTTCAGCAGCTGATTGTTAATACGTGAATGCCGTACTGATGTTAGTTGTATCAACTAGCTTCAACAATAGCATATGATTTTTATTGGTACAATTATTATCCAATAGCTCCATTTGTCTCTGGCGGTTTGCGTTGTGTCATTTTTAGGAAATGTTTCCTGAAGAAATTAAAAGAATTAAAAGAAATTAAGAGAATTCCTGAAGAAATTAAGTCTCAAAGGCTTATCAATTCTGATAATCTCATGGAATACTCAGATCAAATCAAATGGTTTGTTGAACAAATTACTGATAACGCATTGGCAAAATCATACTCTAATTTATACTCTAATGTGTTTACCTGGCTGTCTGAATCTTCTATTAACGTTATTGCAAAATTGTTATTATTAGAAAATTTGAATAAAGAAATGCTATTCTCACAATTATGGATTTTAATCTACGTTTAAAAAGGAAAGAATAAGAATCAACTTATCTGCTAGAATAAATAGCTTTTTCTCAGTTTTTATAGATTCTTTTCTAGCACCTAAAAGCGACACAATTTTCAGAATTTGATTAAATTACGTAATTAAGTTAAATCCAATTTAAAAATATTTTCATGAATTAATAAATCACTTGTGCAACCATTTTTATACCACCATGCATCTGTGCATATAATTTTCACTGTGGTAGTTTTAATCCCAGTCTCATAAGAAAATTTGTTTTAATAAGTTTTGTCAAAATCATGTCTGATAATCATGGAAACCAAAGTTTTGATAGTAAAATGAAGTCTTACGGCATCAGCATTAATTTTTCTGCGTATTATTCAGAACATTTTTTAAAAATATTTCTGTGAGATGTTGTCCAAGATGGTTTGTATTGGAAAAGCGTCATTCTCATTATCGGAAGGTATTCCTAACGTGACTAATGTTTCCTCCTGCTCATTAAAAGTGGCTGGAACAGGATAAATAGGTAAACAAAAATTTATTCAGGAGTGGTTGATCAAGTATTCTGGATCTTCTGCTTGGCGCCCTTTCACCTAAATTACTAAGACTCAATCCCCTTTAAATATTTCTATTGGTCTAGAAATTGAGCTATTAGCACTTATTATCATATACTTTCAAAATCTATTACCATGACTTCTCTACCCACTTATGAAAGGAAATATTCAAAAAAAAGCTTTCATCAGATTTTGATGAAACCTTCTGAAATTTTTGTTCTTAAAAACTGCTGCTTTGAACAGTTTTGAAAATTCAAATATTTATACCATATTAAGTTCACAAATTTTGTTAATTTTTTGTAATTGGATAGTTGATGATTGGTAACGTTTATGAAGAAAACTTTACATGAATTTCTATTAACTAAACAAAACATTTATTACCTTGATAAAATCTATTAAATAGTATCATTAGTACTGAATTAAAAATTAATAATTAAAATAATTTTGTTAGTAAATATTTAATTATTGATTATTATTGTTTCATATGGATTTGTTTCTTGTTACACAGTATTCTGACTGCTGTAATTTTAACACCTTATTAAATTCTTTGTTTATGTTACTTAAAAAATAGCTATCAATTCTAAAGGAATAGTAAAATTTTTCTATCATTGATTACTTTTATTTTCAAATATGCATTTTGGAGTAAAATTATATTTTCTTATATTTCATCAACATATTAGATGAATAATACAGTTAACAAATTTAACTTACAAAGGTCAATTAGCTGATAAATATGTTATACTAAATTTTTTTAACTTAGAAATTTATTTTAAATTAATCTTATAACATCTTATAGAATTTAATTCATAATATCAATTAACTGATAAAAATATTACATAACTGTGTTTCTTTAAATTAGAATTTTATCTACATCAACAAAGGAAAATTGATTTAATAATTCAGAGTATGAAAAAGCAAATGAGATGAAGTTACAAACATCATTACAATGGACACTTGTTTCTACAAATTCGAACTGGTTAAACAGTTCATAAAATAGAAAAATATAATGTTTTATATTTTTAATATCTGAATTATTTTTATTGAACAGCTATTTATTTATAAATAAAATACTATATAATTTCATTGTTGAAAAATCAGGAAAGTTTTCAATTAACTTTTTTCTGCTTAAAAATTATATTTTTAATAATATTTTTTTGAATGTACAAAGGCTTTTAACTGTTTTTTCTCAAAAAATATCTCAGTCACGTTAGATATTTAGCTATTTTTTGAAGACGGTCTTTAACTCCATCATTTTCTTATTAAATATCAAAAAGCCCTTTTCATTCTCATTCATTATATTCCCAGAATTTATAGCAATATTTTCCCTTACATATCCCTACATGTAAGTCTGTAATAAAAAATCCTTAAAATAAATTTCAGTTACCAGAAGATTCTTTGACGGAATTCATCCATGAATGACTCATTTCCGCTGACGTCATCATGTATTAATTTCGTCACGCTGAATTTGGCTTTCTACAATTTCGGTAGTTTTTTTAATAACGCCTTTCTATCAAAATGCACTCAGTATTGTCTTACCTTCAAAATTATTCCCAGCATTTGTTGAGAAATGCATTGATTATAGAAAGTCAATTTGATAAAGTCACTCCCACTCCAACCCCATAATCACTATTTCCAAAGAAACCCTACGATTTGTGTACTATCTGCTGTTGATTACAGCCCTGATCCGTGGGTTGCCAGATGGAAATTACATTAGGCAAGAAAAATTCCACGCGAATCGATTCAAGATCTGGAACTTCAGGATCAATACAGTCGTCTACAGAACTTTTCGATCCTCAGTTAAAAAACGTCGGTCTCTCCATCAATTTTAACAAAAGCCCCCAATCATTCACTTTAATGATAGCATATGCAGCTGATAGTTTTTGTATAATTTTCAAACATCTAGACTTTAAAAATTTACCTACAAAAAGCAGAATCAGTTTTTATGCTCCATTCAAGTTGGCTGCTAGCAACACTAACTTGGTTTCTCTTTTTTAGCTCCTTTATATTTATCGTCTTTAAAACTAAGTATTCTTTCGAAGAAGATCTTAATAAGAAACTTGTATCGTCCACGTTGCAAACATCTTTGTGATGTACTTGGAAAGCAGTGTTTTCAGTGTTTCTTCATCCCATTCAGTTTTTGAAATTTTTATCACATTTCAACACTTACCTCAAAATTTCCTAAAGTTTAAACTATGTCTGGATTTCAATTTCTGGAGCCAAACTTCTGATACTTTGAAATGCTCAGCTTCACAGCAAAGCTATTGGAATTCTTTTTATGACAATACCATAAACAGGAATGTTAATTCCTTTCATTCTTTTTCAGCCAAGAAAGCACAAAAGTTTGCAGTTTAGGATGCTTTGCTTATTTACAATATTTTAATGAAGGAGTAATTTTGCTGGTACTTTTTTCCCTCTTTACAAAATATTTTCCGTGTTTTCAAAAATGTCCAAAAGCAGTTCTTTGGAATTCCATATTTTTTGGTAATTTTTGTATAATTTACTATTTTTTGCTTACACTTTATATAATTTTCTTTTTTACTATGACTGATAAATACGTTCGTTTCTTCAACTGCAACAAATCCTCAACGGAACTTCTCATTCTTTCTCTCGACAAACAAAACTTCACAAAGCAACAACAGAACAATAACGCCCAAAGGTTTTCCTCCATCCTATGTTCTCATGTAAGAATATTTTCCCTTTTCTGCTTTCCTACGTAAGGGAAGAATAAGAGTGTAATTTGACACCACACTTCTTTACCATCAAATGTTTGGAATGACTGCAAGCATCGCTTTGTTAATCAGGAATGAGTTTGGGATTAATATGAAAATCTCTTGGGATTAATATGAAAAATAAAATTAAAAATTAAAAACATATCAAATCAAAAAATAAAACTTTTAAAAAAAAGTGTCAGAAATGAATTTCACAAAAAGAGTTTTTTAAAAATTTTAGTTCATAAATGGCAGTTAAAACTGTCATTGTTTGTATGATGTCAGGGTAGACTAGCAACTAGTTCTTATATGCGTGAGAATTCATAACTATCGTAAAATGGAGCGTGTCCACTGTAATAACATAAATTGATATATATAATTAGACATATTTCTTTACTGCAAAATATGATAAAACTTTTTGATTTTGCTGGAAATATCAAGAAAAAATACTATATGCACCTGGCATGATTTAGTATTCTTGTTACATATAAAACTGAATATGAAATGTGTTAGAATTATAAATATCCTGTCTGATGACAAATAATTCTAATATGAAAATACAATAAACCATACCATCGAAGTTGCTTCAAAGTGATTCAAAGCTTCTGCTCGGATTTTAAACCTTTCTTATTCTGTTGACCACCTGAATCTCTAGACATGAAAACTGTTATACTCATGTTGGATGACTAGCAAACTATCTCTCACGAATAATTGCCCAACTAAACTTTATAGGACTTGCAAATAGCCTTATAGGTTACAGGAATTGAATACTTAAAGGCATTAATGGAGTCTCTCTGTTATGTCTTATGTTTTTGTACTTTTATGTGCTTTTTGAAGTTCTAAATGATATTATTATGTCATGTTTTCCAATTGAATGTAAAGTACATATACTAAAACCTTGTGATATATATTGGTAACAATTGGGACTTTGATTGGTATTTTGATAATAGTCACGATAGTTTAGAACACTGTTGACGTTATAGTGATAAATTTTTCAGATTGTAGAGATATTAGAATTTTAATTTCAATATTCATAAGATATCCATTTTATATTATTTGTTGAAATTTTTAAACAGTCATATTTTACATAGTGTAGTAATCAATTATACCTTTCAAATGCATTAAAATTAAAAAATATATAATTTTGAATTTATATAATGAAAATAATTTATTTTATCAGTTAAATAAAATTAGATAAAGTAAAATTTTTTCAGAATGAGAATTCATGTGAAAATAATTTCATAAAGACATTTTAAAAAGTAACATCTCGTGAATTCTAAGTCCTAGAGATTTTCAGAAACTAATTTTGTTAGAACTTTGGCTGTATTTGATTGAAATAGATTTTCTTTTAAAAAAATTCTAGGCTTTACTTTATAACTAAAATATTTGCTAAGCGTCTGGAATGTATACAATCTATCTACGTGGGCTTAAATAGGTATGCATTAAAGCTTACAAATAAAATATTAGCTAATGATGGAAACTATATAGAATCCACATAGCCTTTAATGGAATAATATAAAGAAATTTTGGAAAATTATTTTCTTTCCTAAATTTTAAATTTTAATCACAAACATTTAATTTATAAAAATATATTAAAATTTAATTTTTTAACTGCTAGATCATATTTTATTGAATGCATGCGTTTACTTTGTAAATATTCTTTGAATTAATGTTTGTAAAATACTTTAAAAAATAATTTATATGATAATATCCTTGCATTATTAAGACAAAATAATTAAATTTATAATTTGCATTTTAATTTTTTAGGAAAACAGAGAAAGAAAGAATGGCAGAAGTAATGAGAGACAGGGAGAAAAAAAAGAGAAAGAAGGTGTTGAAATGCTTTCAGTAAAATGTCAAGAAAAATTGTTTATAATAATCTAAGGACTAAATTCTTGATAAAATTATAAAAAATTAATTGAATCCTTTTTATTTAAATTATACAAGGTAAAATATATTGTAAAATTATTCAACTTTGTTTTCTACTCATATAATTGCTTTTGTATATATTTATTTATTAATTATTTACAGAATTAACAAAATATTAAAGAATGATATACCTAATATAAATATTCCATAATTTTTACTTCAAATTAAATTAATGAACTAAAAGCAACTAAGCAAATTCTTTTAGTTTTAGATTTATACAATAGTTAATTTTTAATATATCATAGTCTGTGTTTTTCATAATATTTTTCATATTATGAAAACTAATTTGTTTTTATCAACAAAGATTTTTTAAATAATAATTTGTAACAGAAAAGTTACAAATTGCTTCAATTTATTGCTTTGGGATCATGCATCACATTTCTAATTTTTTTATTTGTTTGATAAGTATCTATACATAAAAAATAATTAAAATGATTTTAACACGAATTTTATACATAAGCAAATAAATAGGCTTATGAGAGTAAGAAAAGTTTTTACAACATAATTTTATAAAATTTATATACATTCAACAATTAAGAGTACATAATGAAATAAAGAGCATATTCTGTAAAGGGCCCATTAATCTATCAACGAGTTTCACAACGATTAGCCAACATGACATTGATTGATTATACCTAATTAAAAATAATTAAAAAATTGATTAATTTGCCTTCAAATTTGATCCTTTATCACTAAGACAATCAATAATTTTACAGATTATTATATATTGTTGACAAGGCACCAAAATTAAACAGTTCTCAACAAGGATAACAGTTGAGAACAGGCAATTCTTTTATCTATGATTCATCATTGAATTTTTTAACTATTCTCTCTTAACTACTTATATATGTAAAAAAAGAGATTAAATAACGCATAACATGAAAACTTAAATTTTCTTATAAACTTTCAAAAAGCTTATAGAAATTACAGAATAATATTTGAAGAGAAAATTGTAAGTAAATTTATATCCAGAAATCTTAATATTATTAGTGTAAAATTTTAAAATGTGCATTTTTCTACATTAACTTCAACAGTAATTTAAATATAACAACGAATTTCTGTTGAGATAAATTTCAGAAAATTGAAATTTTTTTCAGAAAAGAGTGTCAAAAAATTAACAAATAGGAAACAAACAGTTCTATCAGATTAAATAATTTACATATGATAGAAGACAAATACTTTTGACTGCTTTTTAAAATTTTTCACACATATAAGTAATAGAAATGATCTGAGGGCAAAAGTAAATAGTAAATTGTCGCAAATATTTATTATATGATTGATGTTGATAAGAAACTTAGTCGTTAACACACTCGATTTATAATTTTGCAGTTAATGTTTATATTTATTGATGTTAGTATATCCAAGAGAGTTAGATTAATATTTATTGAAATATTCATTTAATTTTTTTACAAGTAAAATAAAAGTAAATTTGTATTTAAACTCTACGTAATATGTAGTTTGATAGAAGTATTTATGTTGCCAATTGCTTTGACAAACTAATAGATTTTAATAAATTATTATAAACTTACTTTTTAACAAAATTTTAAAATTTTTTTACAGAACTACTTCATTAAATGTTAAAATATGGTAGTATAAGTTTATAGCCTAAATTTGGAGTATAAGTAAAATATATATACGGATTCAAAGCTATTTTTAAAATGTTTACATGTAAGTTTGAATAATAAGATAGAATCATAATAAAGTATATGTTTGCATGCTTAACCTAGGTTGAATCTATACACAACAACGAATATATATCATTCTTACTTGATAGTAATTTGTAGTGGAGCAACGAAAATTATATTATTTTTGATTTTCCAACAGATGTATCTCTAATAATTCCATTTTCAGATCTCGGCAGAATCATTTAAGTGAAACTTGACATTTCAAAATGTGCATGAAAATACTGGTGTCGACTTAATAACCAGTATACATTACTTCTCAGCACATTTATCTGCATCTTAAATTTGCATATCTTACATCAGGTAACACTGCATACGTACCATGTGCAATACATAATTCTTAACAGCCACTATTTATGATAAAAATTTAAAGAAGATATCTAAAATCAAAAATGAATTATTAATATTGCTATAATCTTACCTTTATTTCTTTGAAGTAAATGAAAATGATAATCTATTCAGTAACTATTAGTTTTTATTATCAAGTTTTCGATAAACTGAGGTTTAATAATTTACGAAATTTACATTAGAGGAAGACTAGATGTCTTAAATTATTTTAAAATTTATCAAAAAATAGTTAAACACTTTAATACGAAGATATATTCTTTGCTATGAATATATCTTCTTTTTCTATGAATATAACTTTTTAAAATTGACGATTTCTTAAAATGAAACATGAAATAAAGTTTCTAACTGAAATATTTAACCTAAATAGATTAAAATTGTTGTGCAGATATAACAAAAAGATGGAATTGGCATTTTAATTAATCACTCACTTAATAAAGGATTGTTTGATTACATTATCTCAGGTCCTTTGAATACTATCATATGCATACATGATGGTGCAGTCAAACCCTGGAATATAATTGTGGTCAACCAGTTAAGTTCAGGGGGTCCGGTTACACTTCTGCTGGTACATTCCTCTCCCCATCCACATAACATCAGTGGGAAGATTTTGGACGACGCAGATTGACAAAGGAAAGTCCCCAAACCACAGATCTCCAGCAATCCAGTGTGGGGGTGGGGGAAAAAGTAGTCACACTTCCAATCACTGCCCACGGCAAACGATGTTTCATTTTACTGATCTTACGGAAATCAGTATGAAGCTACTAGGGATGAATATTATCAATAGAAAGATCCATGGAATTTCTGATATTTTAGAGGATTTTTCTTAATATATGTCTCTATTTAAAATCTGTAAATGAACACAGAAGTTTTTACTTATTGCATTGAAACTTGGATTTATATAAAAATATTGCTCCTTTTGAATCGTATATCAAAAAGGGTAAATCTTCCTTTTTGATATCTCCCTTTTTGATAATCCAAAAGGGTAAATCTCCCTATTTGATTACAGAAATACAAAAAACAATTTCTTCAAATGCTATTCAACTTCTTTAAAAATCTTTCAGCAATATAGCAATTAACTTTTTTTACTGTAAGCGTTTTGATATACAAAGCTGAATCTTAAAGACATCATTTGACAAAAACATAGCTTAAAAGTAATTATGTCTTCGCAAATTGGCCATTTTATGAAAATTCCAATTCTGATTCTTAAGAATAGGAAGAAGCATTTTTCATAAAGTAGATTCTTGACAAACAAGATAATCTTATTTATATTAAGAAAAGCAGTAAGAATGCAAGTTTAACCTATTTTAAGCATAATTTCTTAATTCAATTTATGTAAGGCACTTTTGATTTTACAATCTGAACTTATACATCTTACGAGACCTAATAAAAAAGATGACGATTTAATTTTTATTTAACACAATATTTAAACATTTTTATATCTAATAAGCCGGAATAATTTTAAACAAAAGAATTTCATGTCAAAAAGGATCATATTGAGTATTTTCTTAGAAATTTCACACGCATAAATTATCATGATAATAAAGACACATAGTTCTAAATATCTGGGACATTTCCAAAATTCCCTCTTTACTACATGTAAATATGGGTCGACAATTTTGAAAAAAATTCCAAGAATGCAAATTAAAATAACTGAGGATTACAAAATTTTTATTAGAGTTTTTTAATGCTGGGATATCTATTTCATGGTTTCAAAGTAATACTCAAATTAACAACTATATAGTATAAAATTGGACAGAAACACCAATCATCTATAGTGGTAACATAGACGATTGGCATTTCTATATTTTCATAAAATGATAATATTAGCAACTAGCTTGAAATTTGGCTTGATTGGAATTTCTAGAATTAATATTGTTTGATATTTAAACTTGGAAAGTGATCAGAGAAATTACAGGATCAATAATAATCTAAAAATTTATGGTTCAGTTTTTTTATTTTTACAAATAAGTATATGAAATAATATAAAGTTGTTCTGAAATCAAATGTACACCATTGAGTTATATTAAATACTATCTAAGTTCTGATGATTATATGCTGTGACAATTTACTGCCATTCTTTTGCAAAATTAGCAATGCTATAATTTAAATAAATGAAATATCTGAAAATTTCACTCAGTTTATTTTATAAATTTTGAATTTGGAAATCATATATTTTTACAGACATTGCAATATTTATTGAAATTTTTATGTTACTAGCTATATCCAATGAATTTTACTGTAAAAATGTAAATGCATTCTGTATACAGCATTAAGCAACATTTGTGATTTATATTTCGTAAGCAACTCAAATAATTTTATATATTATACTTCATCTCAAGTAGCCGTTTTGGGATCTATAACTATGAAACATATGATACACAGTATTACTTAACATATTTCACTGTCACTTAATGACTTATAAAATACTATTTCAGAATAAGCTGTTGTCCCAGAAATTAGAAATATTGCAGATACGGAAAATTACCAAACTTTTAAAATTTATTAATGTATCACCATGTTTGTGACTGTTAATGAGTATAATATTTATGGAATGTGTGTTTGTGGAAAATATTAAATGCGATAAAAGGCGTGATCAAGAATTATACTGATATAACATTTCAACAGAACAAAATTTTTCATGAAAAGAGGGAAACATTTTGAGAATATTGATTGGAATTTATAAGTATGAGGGAGGATTTGTATGCAGATCTCCTATTAGTGATTGAAAATTTGCTGAGAAAACACATCTGTTATACAATCAATAGCAATCTGCTGTACTGTTTGACGATGGTAATCAATTTGGTATAAAATGATGTAACTGTGTGCAATGAACAATCGAAAGCATTCATTTCCTTCACAGATATTTAATTTTGAAGTGATGTGATGGAATCCTAAAATAATTATAAGCAAAACATATTTTCGCACAAATTTACAACATACATTTTAAATGATCAATAAAATGAAATGATTGAAGGATTCCTCATTTAATGTTCATCAAATTTTATTTAGGTTATTTAGTTACATTCCATTGTTTTAAGCAAATAAAAATTTATTAAATGAATGAGAATCTGCACATATTCATGCACATTAAAATTCGTTAATGATAATATCATATTTTACAGTAGTTGTCCTTAATAATTTTGAGAATGAAATCTTTTTTTATATATGACAATTCAGGTTATGTTAAATCCAAAAGACACCTTATATTTTTTAAATGGTAGTTCTTAAAGAAACTAGAAAATACTATGATTTATAATTATACTTATGACTTTTTGCTTAAAAAATAACTTAAAACATCAATGCCAATTGTTAATCACTTTTTCATCATACGAATCAATAATTACGTTTTCATTTTCCTCTTGTTTTTTGCAGAGGGATTTGCTATCTAGTAAACATTTCAGTACTCATAATCTGTCAATGGAATTATAAAATAAGTGCCGTTTAAAAAATTTATTTTAATGCTTTACATAAAAATCATATTTTAAGATGATAATAGGTATAATCGAAAACGTTTTAATATATAATTATTTTCAGTTTGTTATTTGTTACCCATTCGCATAGGTTTAATCTAGTGGTGTCTCAAGTTTTGATATAATAGTTATTTTATTAATTTAAAATGCATGGTTACCTAAATAATAAAAAGTATCCATAACAGCCTTATACATTTTTACTTTAATTGAGATGGGATTCTTTTCATATTATTTAAGCTTTTCGCAATTTTTTAATCTGCTTAATTATTTACATGTTCATTTTGTACTGGTAAGTGTACAATATTTCATAGTAATTAGCATTTTTTTAAATTAGTGGCCTTAAAAGATAGAAAATATTTTAAATTTTGA
Organism: Latrodectus hesperus; assembly: GCA_037975125.1. NCBI lineage: Eukaryota > Metazoa > Arthropoda > Arachnida > Araneae > Theridiidae > Latrodectus > Latrodectus hesperus. The sequence continues at coordinate 15,082,820 of CM075850.1, read as the reverse complement.
ATGAAATATGAAAAAAATATTGGAGTTAATATATAAAAATATTTATTTTGAAACAATTTTTGAAATTTCTCATTGTTATACATTAATGCATTTCCCCCTTTAATTATTCATTGAACAGAAGGCTTATAAAAATATTTTCATGTTGTTATTTTATATTTAATTTTCTCTTTATAGATACTCGATAGTAAATTTAGTGTGTTTCGATACTCTTCATTATTTCTTTAAATATTTAAATAAAAAGGTCATATATATAATTCAGAAATTTTAACGGGCCGTGGTAGCCTAGTTGTTAGGGCATCGGCCTTCCATCCGGAAGTGCAGGATTCGATTCCCAATGCTACCAAGGACCCAGCGAGTACATGCGATTTACGTGCTCGTTAAATCTGTGGAATCGAAAGTCATTGAACAGTTATCATGGATACAATGGTCTGGAGAAAATTTATTCCCCCTTCAGATCAATGTCAAAATTGATGGATTGGATTTTCTGGTGGTTCCATCTCTCAGAGGATTTAAAAAGCAAAGATTTATTTTCATCTTCGTGGTGCTCTGATTAAAACGAAAAACGTGCTCCCTATTGACTTAAATTCGCATAGCCAAGGCATAGCGAGCTTGGCTTCTCCAAGTGTCATAAGTAACAACAACAACAGAAATTTTATTTTCAAATTAAAAGATATATAAATACTCATTAAAAGTTCTTTATATTTATATTCTTTTACTACATATAATCTTTTCACTCAATTTGAACTAGGAAACGCAAAGTGCCTGTCAATTTTCCTGCTCACTCACTTTATTCTAAGTCCCGTTACGCCTGTTTATGTTAAACGGCTTTTAATAAAAGTTGCATAATTTATATCTCTGATATTTTCTGTAAATATGTTCTATTTTTTTCAACTGTCCAAAAAATTTAAAAATGCACTTCATCAAAATAAATGTTAGATATTTATATTTTCTTCAAACGCCAAGTTACCGTTTCTATGGTATAAATCATAACTTCTTTAATTAGCAATAAATTGTTGGTCTTATAAGTACATAGGAAATTCTCTATGTCTTATATATGTCTTATTCTATCATAGGAGATTCTCTATGTCTTAAACAAACAGAATATTCCGTATTTATCTTATTTATTATTTACATTCCTCTTTTTCTTTTAAACTATTTTTTTACTATCTTCAAAATGTACGTGCTAATTAAAAATTTTACATAATTGTTTAATGAATTTTTTTCTCTTTGTCTCTCCATGTATATATATATATATATATATATATATATATATATATATATATATATATATATATATATATATATATATATATATATATATATATATATATATATATATATATATACACACACACACACACATACACACACACACACACACACACACACACACACATACACACACACACACACACACACATATATATATATATATATATATATATATATATATATATATATATATATATATATATATATATATATATATATATATATATATATATATATATATATATTATTCAATGATTATCCCCGAATATTTTTCTGAAGCAAAAAGTAAATAAAGTACTGAAGTGATATATTCATCTTTGTTTAGGGGCTCCATTCTGTAATTTTAATCTTAAATAATATTGCAATTTCTAAGTAAAAGTTATTAACATTTTTAAGTTATGTGGTAACGGTATTAAGAGAGATTTGAGACATTTAGTTATAACTTTTTTAATGATATAAAATGGTTTTGCTCTCGGGAAAAAATTTTGCTGAACATGAATGCCTTAAAACAAGTATTTATAAAACATTTGAAAACATACAATAACCATTTAAAAACTCAAAAAATCTCATTTTCAAGAGTTCTAATGTTTGCATAATAATTATACCTAGTCTAATATTATAATGTTAGCGATGCTCATTTAAATAAAAAATAAACAGTATATATTGAAAATTTTTCCCTTGATTGCTTTATTATAATTCTTTTAAAAATACGAAAACATTTTGATTTATGTTACTCGGCCATAATTTATGTCCGAGATTTGTATTTCAGATAAAAACATTTTTCTATAAACGAAGAATAATTTATGTAAAACACGACCAACTGCTTTTATTTTTGGTCTTATTTTAGTGCTAATTGACAGGCACGTAAAACTGAGTATTTTGTGCCTGAGTGAACTTGTAAAAAATATACCAACAAAATATGAGGAAAGAATTTGCATTCAGATTACCATTTATCATAATAATAAGGTGTTGTTCAAATATCGAAAATGTAGAATTGATCATTTCATTAAATTATTATTAAATTAATTACAGATTAATTTTAATTGTAAAATATTACAATATCATGGAATATAAAAAGTTTGTCAAAATAAAATACAATAAAATAAAATACATTTATATTTTTGTTTTCTATACTTGTGTAATTTCTACTCTGAGCAAGATAACTGAGGCCTAAACGACAAACTAAATAGTTAGTCTAATTTTATAAGTAACAGTTTATTAATTAATAGAAAAATCTATTACATTTACTCAAACAATAACAAAATAAATTTCAATTAACATTTTATTAGCTTAAATATTTGAGAATAAAGTCGCTGTTTTCTAATTGATTAATTTATTAAAAATAGCGATGAGAAAGACCAAACATTTAAATTGTTATTTACTTTAAGATTTATTTCATAAATGTTATCATTACTGCAATCTTGTGGATAACATCCAATTTTCTCTTTGTATGGGAGTTTTTCACAAAACAAACTTTTGTATTTCATCAAATTTTCTTACTTCTTTTGGCTTCCTTCCATCAGTAAAGATACATCATAAATTACATCCTTCTTTTGCATTTCTTTGTAATTTTTCAATTAATTTTATTAGTTTTACGGATACCATCTTGTTTCCAAGAGAATAAGTAAGATTCTCATCTCTGCGTTTATTTCACTCATTGCATCAAGTTTTAAAAACTGCTTAAACTTTTTGTGGAAATAATTGATTACCCCATGATTTGTTATTTCCTTTGAAATTTTTTCATAACAATA